>VXCB01000039.1:0-284201 GCA_009613015.1 Mollisiaceae sp. DMI_Dod_QoI | reverse complement strand
TGACTGGGCTTCCCTCCTGGTCTTAGTGAGCCCATTCAGTCTCCTCGAAACAGCTGAATGGTCTACCCCGAACTTTCTAGCTGCAGGGCGCACTTGAGTGAATTCTCCGCGTTTTATTGCATCTACTGCTGCCGTCACAAGTGCAGATTTGTCAACTCTAGCCATGATTTCAGAGTGGTGGTGGGGTAATTTTCATTAAAATTTTGGTGGTGTTTTGGCCAGGGTGGTGTTTGCGCACGGGATCTCGGTTAATCATGTTGGGTTTTCTGGTTCCTTGTTTATAAGCAGTCTAGTTGCCTCTAACTGCCTAACAAATGAGCTGTAAACTCAATGCTCCTGAAGAGCATGCTAAACGATAACAGTTTCCGAGAATTACCACGAGACCACGAAGTCTTTATTGTGCCACTGTATTCCTTATTCCAGAAATCTAACCGAATATAAAAGGCTCAGAAATCAACTTCCTTCGGATCCCAAGGCAAATCCTCATCCTTGATGCTGGCACAAAGAAAGTACTGATAAGGACCTTCACCTGCTCCCAAGCCACTGCGGTCAAATATAAGATTATTCTTGAACAGATTGCCGAAGGCTCTCCATAGCATTGGGCAGTCGTCTGAGAAGTCTTTCAACTCGAATTGCGTTTCGAGGGCTCTATAGTAGGCTGCGTTCCTCGTAGGCCGGCGCATTCTATTTGGACCGTTGTCAACTGATAAGATATCCTCCTCCTCGCGCTCAACAATCATGAGGAGAATTTCTTGGTTCAGTTCAAGCAGCGCTCTGCAAAGGTCGATATGTGATGCAGAGATCAAGGATAACAGCTCCGGGTCGTGCTTCAGACGGTTAAGACTATCCTTTGGAACTGGACCGTCTACCCAGGTGCCCACAATATGGACGAAGCATTCGCGGAAGAGTTCAGCGTGCCTGAGCTTCTGCGCTGTAAAGATCAGGTCGTAGCTATTCTCTTTGAACGGAGATCGACGGTCATTATTATTAAGATCGAATATCGGACTTCCAAGCAGAGCTCCTTTGAGCGTCTTTGAAAGGATGGGCAAAGCACAATAGTAGTCCGCAATTGCCGTCATCGCTTTCAGCTCGTCGGTACTCTCAACTGTGTAATCTCGATTGTAGAACGCACATAGCAACTTTTCGAACGCCTTCTGGTCAATTGTATCTGAGGGACTCTCGCCAGACCAGGGTGAGGAAGGCTATTGAACAGTCAGCCTCGTCTCTAGTGAAAAGAAATACATTAGATGGTTGTTGCATGATCAGTTTGATACATCTATCAGGAATGTGCTCGTCTGTATTGTGTGCACGAACTTCGCAAATGAGACAGGAATTTTAGCCAGGGAAAATAAGAATCTCGTGGAGGACTCCAAACCGAACTAGCTCTAAATCTAGCAATTTGAAGGATTTTGGCGTAGAAGAATACTCATCAATACAAACGCGAACTTGTATTTTGAATAACCAATTTAGAAACTTCCCACATGGTGTTGCTGTCTCTAGGGCCTAATAGTCCTCGAAACTTGGCGTACTTCGGATGATAGACAGAAGGGCTAATGCTACATACTTCTCTTCTAGGCTCGACAAGCCATCCTTGTTCATCCTCGACGGACACATACTGCCCAACAAATTAGCATTGCAAAATCCTAAAAAGTCCTAGGAAGTTTCGGAGATTAGGAGTTGTCTCAAGAGTTGACAAACGGGAGAAACGGCATGTTGCTCCTGAAAAAACTCCCAGGCTCCGATGCTCGTTTTAAAGAAAAGTAAGCAATTCAGTATGAAAATAAGCCTACCTCATACTGGAATTCACTGGATGCCGGATCATCACTCTTCTCAGGAGAATCAAGAAATCGACGGAAGAATGCTGAGTGAAGCTTAAGGACCACAGAATGGAGGTGGTACTCGAATTTGCCGTAAACCTTGAATCGAACATCATTTTTCAATCCCGGCGAAAGAAATATGACTGGCGATGGAGCATCGCCATCTATCTCTTCGACCGGGTTCTGCTTTCGTCGTTTGGCGGGCCGCGGGGCTACGTCAATTTCGAAGCCTTCAAAGATGTCGTCCTTCGGAACCCCTCCGGTTGATGGTGCTGACAGACGTGCTGCGACTGCAAGGAGTGTTAGTTCATTAGAACGAGATCACATGTCGGCTCGAACTATTCGAAGACTTACGAGAAGCGAGCAGCATTGTGATCCAGACTCTTTCGTTGTGGTCACGACAATGATGATGAAAGGAGGAGGTTTTGTCACACGAATATTTAGGGGTCAAGAACGACAAATAGAAAAGATAGTTCATTGAGGTTGTAGCCAGCCCCTTACGAAACTCAGGGGGCTGGTAGCCTACCCTGTAAGGCACTTGACTTGGCAAGGGGGAAATTCTCGAGTCCTCAGGCATGTATACCTGCTCGACAAGAGGTCCCGACAACCTCAAGAATTCTTTGACCTTTCCTGTACTTACCACAATTGGGAGCTGGATGATAAATTGGCGCAAGACCCAAAAGCAAAATCTACTCCATATATCGCCATGAAGCGCCAAAGCCCGCAATGGAAGAAATCCCCAAAGTACCGAATCTCGTAGGCTCGACTGCTGACACCTACAGCTGCTCAATAGCAGAATCATGGGTTCGTGAAAGCATAAACAACAATGTCCAACCTCCAGAGAGTGATAGTGGAGCAAGGGATTGGCTATCGGATGGAGGATTAGAGTTCAATTACTTTAAATCTGCACAATGGTATGCCTGAATACCTCTCGAGCATGCTCAATCTAACCAGTGTCCAGGACACCAGACGGAACGAGTCTCCTTACCTCCAGCGCAGATAACACGATTCGAACTTTCGCTTTACCTCCAGATCTTCTCAATGACTCCTCCTCAACCAAGACGATCTTCCCCTATACAAAGCATACCTACCCAAGTTCAATCAATTGCCTAACGCCATACCCACTATTCAACCTCTCCGATCCTTCTACAACCCTCTATCTTTCTGCACCCACCGACCTTCCCATCCGTCTCACAAATGCGCTTTCCCCTTCTCCTACGGCAGTATCAACTTACAACCTCGTCTCACCTACCACCGAAGCTTGGCACACACCTGCTTCCATTCTCTGGTCTTCACCGGACCACTTCCTCACAGGTACAGACTGTCTGATATCCCTGTTCGATGTGTCCCGCCATGGCGAAGGGCCTATTACGCGAATGCCTACTATTCCGTCGAAACGGCATCTGATGAAAGGGGGCGGGGTGGGCATACGTGGTATTGTGTCTGCATTATCTCTACAGTCTTCTGAGGACGGTACTGGAATGCTAGCAGCAGGGACATGGACGCGCTCCGTAGGATTGTATGACGCTGGTGGGATGGGAGGTACGGTCTCAGTGTGGAACATTGCTGAGGCTGCGGATCAGATTGCTGGCATTGGAGGGACGGGGATCACGCAGACGGTGTGGAGTCATTGTGGGAGATACCTTTGTGTAGTTGAGAGAAGAAGCCAAGGGGTGCTGGTTTATGATGTTAGGGTGACGGGGAAGCTTGTTGCTTGGCTAGAGGGAAGAGGGGCAGATACGAACCAAAGATTGAGCGTGGACGTTTTCGCTGGGGAAAATGGAATGGAGGTCTGGGCTGGTGGTGTGGATGGCTTTATCCGAGTCTGGGAAGGAGCAGGAATGAATGAAGGTGCTCAGAAGAGGACTTGGGAATGGCGGGCCCACGAAGGTAAGCCTTCACTCTCCAACATTTAAAATAACAATTAACGTGTGTGATAGACCCTGCGAGCTCAACTGCCATGCATCCATCTGGTTCCGTCGTGGCTACTTGTTCCGGCCAGCGGCGTCGGCCAGATCTCGAGGAAGACAGTGATGACGAGAATAATGAAGGGGACGAAGATGATGAGGAGTCACTCCCCGCTACATCACATGCTCGGGCATCAGACAATACCCTGAAAGTGTGGAATATGTGACAATTATCTTTATGCTCTCTGCAGCAAATAGAAGCCTAACTGTCGAGTCTAGCACAAATGAAGCACTTTGGTACCTAGATGTAAGCCTCGGAACAATTCTCTACCCACATTCTCTGACAAGATCAGACCCGCTACAAATTGGCAATTGGGAAATCCTGTTTCTCCCAGGCGGGTATTCCGCTCGGTGCCTAGCAAGTAATGTTTTTTTGATAAGTCTCGAACGTCACATTTCATTCCCATCTACTGTCTATTCCGTCACTCAATCTTTCCATCAATATCTTGCCACAAACCGGACCGAACCTCGCAATTCTCTGTTCTCGTCCCATCTCAACAAAAGCAGTTAAACCAAATTGGCCTGCCTTCGTCGGACTTCCAGGATCGACGCCATCTAGTGCCTTTAGTTCGGCGAGAATAGCTTGCGCTGCATAGGCATTTAATCCGGCCCGTCGAAGGAATAGCTCCCAATGCGTCTCTTCGGCCAGGAGAGTCGTTTCTCCACCTACACAATACCGAACAATGGTGCTCGCCAACCATTTCGACAAAGTCTCCTCACCACCTGCGACAAGAATAACCGTAATCGAAGTCTCGAAACCTGCCGCAAATCCGACAAATTCGCTATATGCCAAGCAATCACTTTCGTCAAGCCCAATAGTACTTTCATCTCCTCTACCCTCAGAGACTAAGACAATGAGCTTCTCATACCGACCGCTTATTTTCTCCAGATGGTCTCTGATGGCTGGCTTGGCCTTTTGTCCTGGCAACGGTTTTTGCTTAATCTTCTGTAGGGTGGTGATGACTATTCCTGTAGACGGTGAGGCGATAATATCGGCCTCTGAATCAAGTGGAGATCTGACCGGAGAGCGGGTAACGGATCCTGGCAGCCATGTCGTGGTGTTGTGAGCTGTGAAATCTCGCTCGACGATAATGAGAGCCGGTAGTATTCGCTCAATATGCTTGATCAGAGTTCGCTGTTTCAACAAAGTTGAAGAAACAACGATGCTGGCCATAGGTGATGCTGCTGAGAGCGGTGGAGCTGGCAGTGGAGAAGCCTTTGCTACAGGTGACTTTCGAATTGGCAATTGTATGGTGCCTAGCTGTGGTGGGTTACTTCGCAATGCCTGGGTTGCTGGTACAGATTGTGTTGAATCCGATTTCGTGGAAAAATAGTTACTATTTGTTAGCTTTGCTTTTTTTGATCCGCGAAGCTCGAGATAGTTATCGAGACAGTTTTCTGCGGAGAAAGCACCTCCTAGAAGAAGTCCTGGTTTTTCTAGAGAGTCTCCATACGATAATTGTTCCTGAATTGAACCAGGGAGCTTCTGCACGCCGGTGGGTGAGTATCGTGCAGGCGGCATCTGCTGAGCAGCAGGGGTGAGCTTCTTTAATGCTGGTTCCCTAGCTGCATCGACTTGCAGTTCCATCTTTCTCTTCCTAACCAAGAAAGAGAGATCTCGAGGAGTATCATGCTGAAAAATCCCTTGTTCAATCTCATCATCGTCTTCGTTATCTTTCAAGATCATCATTCCCACTGGCTTCCAAGTGAGGCTAGAACTATCGATGATTTCTCCGCATTCTAAATCTTTCAAGAAGGCATGTAGCTTCTGATCATCTTCAAAATGCTCCTCTACCGCCACCTTTGCAAGACTTGTAGGAAATGGAGTCCATTTCAAGTTAAGGTCCTTGTGGTTGATTAGCACACATTTAAGGGGTCTTTCTCCGACAGCTTCTCTGATGAACTTCAATCGCAATGACGCCAGGGCCACTTTGTTTTGAATGGCTTCGAACTTTTTCCAAGGAGGATCTGACTTCGAAAAATCCATGATCGGCACGTCGACCCTCGCAGTTGTATCTGCTGCAATTAGTTTCTCTTGTTCAGCTCGCTGATTTGCTACTCTAAGCGCATCCCCGAATGCTTCCTCCAGGAGGTTATGCTCATAGGCAGGGCTTACGACGCGGCTATCCGAGTCAAGCTCTAGCTCTTCGATAATCTCGCTGAAGCGCACAGACTTGGGAGCTTCAATACCAGACCTCTCTGGCAATAGAATCTCCTCGACTATCAGAACTTCACGTTTGACACGTTTGACTTCAATCGAAGGCGGGGTGTTCTCCAACGACGCGAGAGGTGTATAGATATCGCAAAGTTTCAAGATCGAGTCATCTACCATGGTATCGGATGATGGTTGCTCAGAAGGTCTGATTGTTTTGGCGCGTCGCAGTGGCGTAGGGATATCTTTCTCGAATATAATCTTCTCTATAGCTTTGAGCTCTTGTTTTGTTGGAGATTCGGGGTCCGAGAGTATTGGAAGTTGGTAAGCAGAATCCGAAGAAGATGGCTCGTATGGTTGCTGAAGCGGCTTGAATGCTGGGGACAATGGTGGGGTGACTGGATCAAGAGCAGTGTTCTGTGATAGACGTTAGTCCGTCCCCTCGAGAAGAATACAGTACAGTTACCCTTTTATACTTTTGCTCGCGGTCCCATAAAGCCTTCGCGTCATCGTTCGACCAGTCATTCTTCAGGCATGTACTGATAAACATCATACGCTCCTTTGGCACGCTCTGCTTCTCCATTTTCAGTCTCTGTAAGATTTCTGATCCCATATTCCAGAAGCGTGCTGGCCATACAAGACCTTCGTTCTTCTCATCGTTGACGATTTCAAGGGGTAGCTTTACATCTTGCAGTTTGATATTGAAACCCTCCCTAGAGGCAAATGATTTGCAATCTGCTTCATGATCGCTTCTTAGTAGGGGCAGCTCAACTTTTGTAGGCCAGCCATGTTGTCTTGTGTCCAGCATCGGCAACACAAGACTGTCAATATCCTGTGGAACCTCTTCGCGTTTGACAGATGACAGAAGTAAAGCTACGTCTTTTGAACAAGTTAGACGCTCCTCTACTTTGCGTTCGGGGCCAAGATTGAACTGGCGGAGATTTGAACAGTCGAGCAGATTATCGACAAGTTGGCTCTGAAGCTGTAGCAGTTCCGTGACTCCAAGTTCTTCAGTCAAATGGTTGCGAGACAATCCACTGGTTCTCGCATACTCGAGGGCGCTGAGCTCCTCTGCCTCTTCACTTGACTGGGATTGTTCGGACATGGGTAGACACAAGGGCGCCAGGCCTACGGATAATGATTATAGAAACTGAACGATTCCGTGCAGAGAAGTTTGATCTTGCGCTACTTTAAAAGTAGAATTAGATGGTAGGATATGATGGAATAATTGATATAGCTTGCGAACTCGTATTATAAGGAGAGATTCCTAATAGAAGTAGTAATGGGAATGGTGCTGTAGAAGAGGGAAAATGTCAAGGAACAAGTGCCCAGTTCCGGAAGAGAACCACAAAAACACCACGTGACCCGAAACCCAAATAGGTACCTAGTCTCGCCTAGGTAGGTACGCACCTCATCTTGCAGCGTCGTCAATGTTCAAGTCAAATGGTATAGTTCCCAACATAGGATAGCTTAAGGACAGTACTCTGTGCGGACGGGCGTTTTCGGATCTTGATATCCCTTCAACGACTCAGACAGCGAAGCTCAGCAAGCATGAGACATCTTTGCCGTTCACTTTAGTCTGGCATTGTGCCAGGCATGTAATAGAAGCTCTGCGTCCCTAAGACTGGGCTGATGAAGCTTGGACCGAAGTCATGATTCTCTAGCTTACCTAGGTGCGTATATAGATACCAGACTTTTACTTGTCTATGGAGTACGCTTAGCTCTACGTAGAAACTGTGCATGAGGCTATATTGGCTTCGACATTCCAAGGTATTAGCCGTTGACATGGTCGAGTCATTGCTCGATCGGTGGTATAGCAAATCTTAATACAGGGACGCCATAGACCGCAGCATGATCACCAGCCCACAATGAATATGAAAAGGAGGAAGTATAACTTCCCGAATTATTTACTTGGTATCTTAACGGTATGCCTAGACTTTTGCTACAAGCGCATGCTTCAATGCCTATCTTATGTAGCCGTAACTCCAAACTCCATCCCGATATATCCGTACCAATTCGTCAATCGTCTTTATCAGTAAACCCCATTCCGGTAGCCAGTCTTAGGTGCGCTGTGAGGGCCCGTGAATCGGCCAAGCTGCAGACTTTGAAGCCCTTCTCTGGCACCTCCAACTCTACCGGCAACACCTAACAAGCTGCTCTCGAACTCCATTAAAGCACCAGTAAGCTGTTCTATTGGATCATCTTGTCCAAGACCTGCACCATTCTTCCTTGCAAGAAATTCACTTTGCTGGGAAACAGAGCTAGCCTCCACATTTCGTAAATGCTGCTCAATATCAACCATATGTTTCTGATAACTGGCGAGGGTGCTGGCCAACTCATCTGCGGTCGACGAGAAGAAACTGACGATGTCCTGTGCCTCAGCATCACCATCGGTCTGGGTCTGCGAGCCACTAACGGGGGACTTTGAGGACCATATAGAAGAATTATGATATTGTGGTGGGAGCTTTAGGTTGTCAATAGCTTTAAAGCTCAACTTGGCGTTCTCGGCATCAGTCTTGATGAGTTTCTGAGCAAGTGAAATTGCTTGAACATCAGAATCCGCAGCATTTTCAACTCCAATCAACTTTCTTCTGCAGAATTCGACATCATTCGGGACTTGTGCTAGCTGTGAATCGTGGACAGTCATGATGGCATCGCATTGGTTTTTCAACTGAATTTGGGCCTGGATCGCTTCATCGAACTTGCTGATCTCCTTCTGTAACTCTTCATGCAAGTCATTGAATCGGGTTGTGCCTCGAATTTGACTAGGATCTATGCGTACGCCTGGAACTGTTTGCTGCTGATTATTCGTAGATTGTCCGAGCGAAAGACCCCCTCCCAACGTGCTTCCAAATAGACCTTGGCCTGTATTTTGGTTTAGCTGAGCGGGACCTTGTGTCGATGATCCACTGTCAATGTTAGCAAATGTCTCCACCTATTGAGGGAAGAACTATACAATAGAGTTGAGGTTGGCCTATTTTGATTTTGAGTATTCATATTGCCGAACAGGCCACCCTGAGCTGGTTGCGACGTATTTGAAGACCCGAATAAGCCACCAGTTGGTTGGTTCTGCTGCCCTGCGAGACCAGAAAACAACCCACCAGTTTGCTGGGGTTGTGATGCTGTCGTCGATGAGCCAAATAACCCACCCTGCTGCTGAGGTTGTACAGACCCGAACAACCCACCAGTCTGAGCTGGCTGCGAGCTGTTGGTGTTTCCGAATAGCCCACCGCTCTGCGCAGGTTGTGCAGACCCAAAGAGACCTCCACTCTGAGGTTGTGTTGACGCTGCTGTCGAGCCAAATAATCCACCACTTTGAGCAGGTTGCGCGGATCCGAAAAGACCTCCCGTTTGTGGTTGTGAAGTAGTTGCCGTAGATCCAAACAATCCTCCTGGTTGAGAGCTTGCTGTATTCGATCCAAATAATCCTCCAGACTGTGGTTGAGTCGTCGCAGTTGACCCAAATAGACCACCGGTTTGAGGAGCAGAGGTTGTTGCGCCGAAAAGCCCACCGGCCGGCTTAGCTTGCGTGCTTCCAAACATTCCTCCTGCTGCTGGTGTCGTACTCGATCCACTAGATGATGTTAATCGTGGCTGATCTTCTTGTTGTCCCTTGCGTCCTGCGATCGGTTTCTTTTGACGCGAGATTCAGAGGCAGCCTGGAACCACTCACAATAACGAATTGGCGGAATTGGTGTTGATGCTTAAGCCGCCGGGTCCACTAGCAGATCGGGCCAGTGCCATGGTGATTACGCAGACTGTCAACGGTTCTCACTCGATTGTGAGGCCTGCACTGAAGGGACTGCTGCAATTCTGAGATTCTGGGGAGACGCGGTCGAAATATTAAGGCGGGCGCTAAGCGAGCAAGCTCAAAGTAGGTACATACCTTGCAGGAGCATTCTCCACAGTTCAAGACGGAATCTACATCAAATTTCAAGCGCATGCTACAGAAATACCGAGATGGAGGTCGACGAAGATGATGATTTCTACGCGCCCGAGGACAACGCATCAAGAATCAATGAACGAGAGAGCGAAGGAACAGCTCCACAGGCTTCGAAGCCAGAGCAGCAGGATGAAGATCTAGAGGAAGGGGAGGAAGAAGACGAGGCAGCTTCAGAAGGAAGTGACTCTGTATTCTCCCCATATATATCCATTACGAAACTATTGCTGATTCCTGTTTAGGACATAGACATCATCACAGAGCGGAAGGATGGCAGCAAACCTGCCCCACCATCGTCAGTAACCCTCGAGTTTAACCATGAGGTCTGAGTTAATCCAAAACCAGCCAACCAAGATATAATGACATTCGAAATATACCCCAGAGAACAAGTTCGAGCGACGTTGCTACCAAGCCTCCCACAGCGAAAAAAGAGATAGCCAAGAGTACCCCGCATATCTCTGGTGCAGACCTACCTGGTGTTTCAACTTCAAAAATCGATGTTGATGGAAAACCTATATATGAGCCTGCGGGGAAGCCAATCACACAAGTCAATATTGATGAAGGCATGTATATGTCACGTTTCAAGGGAGTTGGTACTAATGTCTTCAGATCTCATTGATAATGACAAACCATGGCGACGACCAGGTACCGATGTCAGTGACTACTTCAACTACGGCTTCGACGAGTTTACATGGGCTCTTTATTCGAGTAAGCAAGAGTCTCTTCGATCAGAGTACAGCCAAGAGAAGATCGCTGCGAATAACAAGAAGATGTTCGAAGATATGAACATGATGATGGCCATGGGAGCTATGCCAGGAATGATTCCAGGGGCATCTGGAGGAACGGCAATGCCGGGAATGGAGGGTATGCCAGCGGAGATGCAACAAATGATGCAACAAATGATGGCATCGGGAGTAGATCCAAGTCAAATGGATCCAGCAACTATGTTTGCAGGTATGCAAGGAGCCCAGGCTGGCACTGGAGGTGCAAGTGGTGCTCAAGCTGGCAATCAAGCTCAAGGTTTTGGAGGCCAAGGCGGATTTGGTCAAGGTCAGAACCAATATGGCTATGATCAGGGCATGATGAACTCAGGAGACGCAAGAAACCGCGGAGGAAACTTTGGCAGGGGTCGTGGAAAGGGCAGATGGTAGTTCTATACTGAGAATCCCTTACATTTCTGAGGCGTCACATGTTGAGACGACTCTCGGAGGGACTTCGGAATCGGAAAAACTTCGCACCGTCCGGTGTTTCTTCGGTCTCGGTTCTGCTAGCGTTGAATATGGACCTTTCAGGGGTTCAGGAGTTTGCCTTCAATGACATGAGATGGTCATATGCATGGCCATGTTTTGTGGGTAGCTACCACATAGTATGCCGGCTGACTCAGCTGTTACTTGCGTAGTTCATTGCATGAATAGCACAGACGACGAGATGCAATTGCCGTCGTACTTTGAATGAAGAAAAGCAGATACAAGCACACTTAGAGGTTCTTTTGCTTATGTGTGACATATCTAAAGCTGCTAGTTTAGCTGCATATTATATTATTGCCACCAACACGCCGCTTCGGAATCTTGATAATTGACGACTATTCTAGCGTTCAGATTAAGCACCAGTTATAGCATCAACTTGTTTTTACAGCTCTACTCCCTGCTTTCCGCTACTTCTTGTGTTACGTCTATGTAAGATTGTTTGACTTGTCCGCTAGCTCACCACATACTGTCCTGCTGCTCTTTGTGAGTTTGATCACATTGACATGCTCTGCTAAAAATCAAAATGTGCGTTATATTACAACAAAGATACACCATGCTTAGCACATATCCTTTGCTACTCTGTGCGTCTATATTGCATCTTAAAGGCGTGCACATAGTTACAATAGTCATGTTTAATGCTTCAAAGAAAGTCTTCATTTAGTCTTCTAGTTTCACGGACAGGTCTTTAGCACGATGCACTGTTGCTCTCGCCTCAGTTGGATACATATAATTGCTAAATTGCATGCTCATCACGAACTCCCAACTCAATAAGACTGGTGGTCGACAAGCTCTAGAACTGTTCTGGCCTCATAAGATAGATGTTTGTGCTAGCAGCTTTCTAGATACTTCCACCTCTGTGGGATAACTATGAATCACCAAGAGGCAAGTATTCCAAGTTCTCCCACTTCAATAAAAATCTAGGGGCTTCCAACAAGACTGAGTCTAGTACCGTCAGACCCCTCATTGCTACCTGCGCTGTCCCCGAGGCTGATATAGAACTGCTGCTTGTTTTGTACGCCTTTGCCATTGTTTGCTCGTGAAATCTCGATATTAGATACCGAAGATATATTATGGAACATATTCGCGGTCCGTCGTAAAGGACAACAGGTTCGAGGGAGATGTGGTTCGAGCAACACTTAGAGGTAGAACGTCTTCTGGCTCTCTCCACTAGGGATTGGCACTGCTGTTAATTCCCTTCTCTGCCTATCAAGCACGCCGGCGGCTGGGCACAGTATCCAGTCCTCCATCCTACAATGGCTGCCTGACCCATTATTTACTATGCTTTCATGTTCATTATTTTAGCCTTTTAGCTGACATTGCCAAAGATTGTATATCTCTAGAAGGATGAACGGCACCAATACTGTAGAACGAGATTGCGAGTCCAAGGTTCCGGTAATTGTAATGTCAACCATTCCCTCTGTCCACTTGTGCCTCTGAGTATAACAATCTTCTCCCACGTCGCTCAAATCACTGCCCAGTCAGATGGCTCACACCGAAGGAGATTCGTAAAGCCTTGGAGAGCCTAAGGAGGGGATGAGAGCCTCCCCGGAGGAGGTAGTCTAGGAGAACACGCGGCCTCTGAGGCCATTAGTGATCCTGCGTACCGCAAGCAGAGTGTGAGCAATGACTTAATGACTGCAAGCTGTAACAATGACAGGTGAAGTAATCTTACCTAGAGCAGATATCATTCCTAGACCGAAACAATCTCCAGAACACTTCCAAGTTCATAAATTCTGTCCGAGATAGGACTTTATTAGGCCAATATGAGGCTCTAAACTTAGAAGACGAGGGCTAGGGCTCCCATTAATTTCCACGTGAACTTAATCCAGATCTTAGCGAGGGCCACAGAGTTAAGGTCTTGAATTTCCCGTCCTCTATTCAATTTCAAAAATTACTTTTGCAAGTAGTCCTCGATCAACAACAAGGAGAGCTGCGCCCCTCTTGCTTTACTTGTGAAAGTTTTCTCACACTTCTGGCAAGCTTATTGCTGTACACAAATTCTATTCTGACAAGGTTTTCTCTTGGATCGATTTCAGAGTACTTCGAGCCCGGCCCAGGACCACTTCAAAGCTGCGCCTTCACGGCCATACCCAGCATTGCGCGCGCGATTGCCCAACAATCTAGTAGGTTATTTTTCTCCCTGAGATGCTATCCTGGCATATCTTATTCAAGTTTTCGCTCACAATTACCTCACAGGCTTTGGAAACCGCCGACCTCGCAGCCTCACTCTACGGTGATTCCCTTTCCCAAACTCGACAAGATCTATCGCCAACCACATCCTCCGAGATCCATCTCGAGCTTTGAGGTTCTGAAGGGTTAGTTCTCAATATTTTCTTTGTGCAATATGTTCTCCCCGCTTTTTTTGTGCTTCAAGTCCCAAATTTCTCTGCTTAGTTATGACAATGTACTTATGCGAATGCTCTATCCCTTGCTACTCGAAAGCTACCAAGGGCCAAGGAGCCGAAGACCGATCTCCGCAGGCATAATCTCGAGTTCATGACGCTCTAAAGTTGAGCATCATTACATCTGGAAGGAATTTTGCCATCATGTTACTCATCGGCTACAGTTAGCCATATCTGAAGTCATCGTCTACATTGCGTTTGC
Source organism: Mollisiaceae sp. DMI_Dod_QoI (assembly GCA_009613015.1). Classification (NCBI taxonomy): domain Eukaryota; kingdom Fungi; phylum Ascomycota; class Leotiomycetes; order Helotiales; family Mollisiaceae; species Mollisiaceae sp. DMI_Dod_QoI. The sequence goes on along the minus strand of VXCB01000039.1, from coordinate 270,474 downwards.
GCTTCGTTTATTCCTCCTTCTATTACATCTTGTCTTGTAGTCTCGACGACACTGTACTTTGTCGTTTACCGTTCCTTGCCTCTCGTGCCCCGTTGAGGACGTTAAATAACACATCTCGTTATTCGCCTGCACCGTTATTGTTCTTACTTGTCAACACTCTTCCTTCGCTACCCTCCAACACTTGGAATGTCAAACATAGCTATCTTTACATAATCAATCGTATGTACGTAGGATATCTCCCAGCAATATTTCCTATCTTTTAATCATCTTGCAAGGACATTTATTCTCAGTTATGTTGAAACTCTTGCGCCCACTTTGAAGTACAATCACTGTCTGCTGCTTTCAGAGTCATTATTTTGCCAACATTTACTTTAAGCAGAATACGCTAACATCTTTATCCTCAGGCTTTCAAATATGAATCACCAACATTCTCCTTGGAGCCAGGCTCCACTTCCAGGACCAGATCAAGATCAGTATCAGTATCAGTCAATGCGCGCTGGAGGTGATGTCAATGGTAATTCTGGTTTCCTCAATAATAACCTTCCTTTTGATGGTTCTGATCACTATCAACTTGGTATGCCATTCGCCCAAGACCAGGCCTTTGGCGGCGGATATGCTGCTCACCTTAGCGGCGTCGGCGCGGTCAACCATATGAATGCTGGTGGTATGGTCACTCATCAAAGCACAAGCTTCGTTCAGCAAGCTAGTTTTGTGAATTATCCTACTTTCAACGCACAGGACAACCAGGAAGATATCGGCAAGTTGCAGTTGAAGCAGGACAATGCCTCTGATGGTTTGGAAGATGGACTCCAAATTCGAGATGAAAGCCACTTCACTCAAGAGCACCGCAAGCGCATCATTACCGAGAGAAATGCAAAGGTCAAATTGCTGAATGACAAGGGCGAGGACATCGACTTCCCTTCAACTGTAAAAGAGCAGCGCGCCTACGTTAAGAAATTGATGGATGCTATGAAGGATACCAACGACATCCTTGATAAGCCTTGCAAGAATGGCCGACCCGCTCAAGCTGCCCAACGTCTTGAGCGTGGATTCTATTCGGACATTGATATTGAGATGGCTAGCTGGGAGGTTCTTGTAAGTCAATCGAATCCGACGTTTGCCCCTAGTTGCTGAATGATATCCCATAGCTTTGTCTTCGTGATGCCCAACTTGGAGTCGCCCTAGTTGAAAAGCACCACGGCGCCAAGTACGAGGCTTACACTTCTTTCGAAACTAGATTCCAAGCTACTCTCCAGGCTATCAAGGTAAGTTGAGGATAGCCGTTTCATATGAATTGGACTAAACATTCCACAGCAATCAAAGGCTGTATGCAAGCAGCTACTTGACCCGCCTTTTCTCCATCGTCTCTGTGATGCCCCTGACTACGAACTATTCGTAAGTACTCTGATCATATACTAGGAGAGGGCTGTGCAACGACGGGCGACTAATAGGACCAATGCAGAATAAGGAGATGAACAAGAGAGTCAACGCAGAACGTGACACTCAGAACCAGCTCGGTCGTAGGGTCCTTAGTGGCAACTTGGATTATGAGGAGATTGAGAAGATCAAGGGAGGGGAGGATGGAGACATGACCAGTGCGTCTGGCCGCAAGAACCGTCGTACACGTGGTTCGCGAGCCAGCCCACCTGGCAAGCTTGGAACTTCAACGCCCAAGAGAGCTATAGGTACGCAAGGCACGAACGGTCGCCGTAAGAGCTCAACTCGCGGTGGCCGCAAGCGCAATACCGGTGGTAGGGCCAAGCGCGGGGTTGATTCCGACGAGGAAGAACTTGAAGAAGTCGATATCGCAGATTATGATATCAATGACGAGGATGAGGACGACGTCGAGGACGAGGTCCAGACCCAGGCCCAGGCCCCCCGTCGCAGCTCAAGCAAGCGAAAGTCGGCGCTCTCCAAAGTCAGCTACGCCGAGGACGACCATGGTGTTGGTTTCGACAACTCCGACGACGAGAGCTACCACCCGTATCCGAAGACTCCAACTAAGAAGCAACGTTATGGACGAGCCCGCGATCTTGCGCCTCCCCGCCTCCCCTTCCCTGCTTTGGCTCCCCTTGTCCCAGCACCGCTCCGCATTCCTTCTCGAGTGGGCGCCTTTGAAGGTCCTTTTTCTTCGGCCACCCCCATGAATGCTGATGCTGCCTCAGGTGGCCCATCCTTGGCTGCTCCTCGTTACGACCCAGATGAGGAGGTGAAGACGTTGCATCCTTCGAAGGCAAAGCTGTACAACCAGTACCGAGACATCGTTGGTCGTCTCCTCATGATTGAGGAAGCCGAGGCCCAACACTATACCCTCTCCGATCTTCGCCGATATGCTCGCGCATACAATCGCCCCTTCCGCCCCGTCGAGTTCTATGACAAGGACACTCCTGACATGACTTACACTGGCTGCACAGTCGCCCAAGATGACAAGGGCCTAGTCTTTGAGCACATCGCCCATGTCAACCATCGTCTAGCCGGCATTGCCATGTCACGAGGTGACTTTTATCGCAACGGAGTCATCAATCCTGATGCCCCCTACAAGGATGGCTTCGACACTTCCCAAAACGAGATGCTTGACCAGGCGCTTGGTGTTATTGCAAATGCTTTCGGCATTCCGAAGGAACTGTACGAGGACCCCTTTGATGAGGAATTTTAAGTCTTTGGCGAACCTCATTTTTCTGCGCTCCTGGACAAGCTCGGCCCGTCGAATCTTCCTCAATTCTCGTCCCGATCTTGCGCACTAGCTCAGAGCTCTTGAGGACTCGCGATTTCCCAATTCTTGTGTACGATATTTCCCATAGGCCGAGACAGCTAGTACTTCTTCATAGAGCAAGAACTGAGCATTTCCACCTGGATCCACTCCCACCTTGTCAGTCTGTACGAGTAATATCTCCTTGCCAAAATGGCCAACTTCTCGTCATGATTTCGAAATAACGACTGCCGCGAAACACCCCTCACCGAAAAGAAAAAAAAAAAAAAAAAGAGCTCACACAAACCGGAACTCCTCTAGATCAGCTTGGACGATGAGTTGATTGGCACTACAGCTTGCTTTGCCGGTCAGATACACGATCGTGTGTACTTGATGGATTTCTGAGATGGCTTCTAACGATGGATTACTTCACTTGCATTTTCCCCTGCACCTGTTTCCTTGTTTCCTTTCTTCCTTTGCTGCTTTCCGAATCGTAGCGCTGACCATATGCATTGCTTCAGAGCTCTTCTGTTTCCTTCTGACACAAGAGTTCTTTTTCTTTCCTGCTTTGCGATGGTCTTTGAGCGTTGCATTTACATTTGAGTTTTCTTTCATTGCAGATTTGCAGATTTGCAGATTTGTATTGATGGATTGATGATCGATGACTGCATACCAGGCGTTAAGGTGTCTTCTCTGCCATTTGGCTCGAGATAACCCTTTTTGCTTTACCTTGCGGGCTTCTTTCATTGATCTATCGTGAATGGAGGAATGATGACTGCGTGGATTACAAGAACTGCGTACCGAGAAAAGCGTTGATTACCAGGCTATGATGACATGATAGATAAACAACAACAGAGGAGTGGAGCATCAATGTTGTTGGGTGGATCACTGCTTTGCTTTGTGGTGTGACACTCGATGAAGGACTGGATATGGAGTAGCTTTTGCTACACTGTAGATAGGGCCTATTTGGTGTTGCCTCGTCGTTGGTTTCATTGGCTTCGGCCTTTAATGAATCCTAAATAAACCTTTGGTCTTGTTTGATGTGACGTGAAACTTGTGTTGTGAGACTTTTTGGTACTCGGCCTGCTCACCCTGACCTCTCTCTAGATGGGTAGGAAAAAAGTAGCACTTACGAGTGGCTAGAGCTGCAGCTGGTGTTTTCAAGACCTTCACTTGGCCAGCCATTGTAAATGCACACTGAAAATTCGCAAAGTCAATCTAAGAGTATGTGATAGTATTAGAAGTGGCTCTCAATCCACATTAAGTGTTATACGATGGGAATATTTGCACTTCTCACCCAGATGTCTCACGTGAGCAGCGCCGCCTTTGCTCAGGCGTCCTCACCTTAGGTATTTATACGCTTATCAGAAACCGTCAACTTTTAACGAGGGACCCGAAAGGCCCTTCTCTTCATAGCTAGGGATCTCAGATTACAGGATCTGAATAGATTTGCTTCGGGGGAGAAATGGAAGAAGCAGCAGGAAAGTTCGTTGGGGGTCGGTCTAGATTTTCAAATGGATAAAGGGTGCAGGTAGCAAGCGAGACAGGGTGGTTCAATACTGTACCTCGACCTCACCTCAACTCAAGTTACAAGTTTCACCTCCTTTTCCTTACACAATTCTTCCTCCCCTAAAACCCACCACAACTCTCTTGACAAAGAACTGACAATATCTTCCGAGGTGTCCACCCGGAAAACCCCCAAGAAACCCCCAGGCCGGCAGAAGCCGTCTATTTAAGCATAACCTTACCTTTATGCTTTATTAATCTCCGGCCTATATTGCTTGCGGGGAACCCCTCCCAGCTCCCAATCATAATGTCCTCGTCAAATAGAAGCGAATATACATCATAGCTCTGTCGGCCTGGAGTTTTGATAATATTAATTGCCAAGCTCACATCTGACCTCTCACTAGCCACGCTATCTAAAATGATTCTTCCGGTACGAATGAGAACATGAGCAGTAGAAACGAAGTCTGCCATGACGCTGTCATGAGGAGAAAGCACTGTGCAATATTAGGCTTTACGCCTCCGTGGCAAACTATGAGAGAATACTTCAAGAGGAGGTGCGCACTCACACAGCAGCTATGTTTCTCATCGCCGCTCAACCAACATGGCATCTCTGATTCGAACCCTCGTCGCTTTCGCCTTTTTGGGCCTCACAGCTGCTGTCCCAACTCTCGAGAAACGAGCATGTCCCTCTCTGAAGCCCACATATACGCCTGTGATGGGCTCGGGATACACCGCGACCGTCATCGCAAATGGTATGAGGCAACCACGAGAGATCATCTTTGATCCTCTTGGTAACTTGCTCGTTCTGGATCAGGGAGGTGTAGGTGTGCGATGGGTTAAGATCACTGACAATGGTGGTCTTGATGTCTGTGGTGCTACCCCGAAGACTATCGTCACTGACAGCACGGTAAGTATCGTAGCAAACCCGAGAGCTGCGTACTGATGATGAGCAGTTGAACCATGGGATGGAACTCACTGCGGATGGCAAAACCCTCTTCGTCTCCAGCATCGCTACTGTCTTTGCCTACGATTACGATGCTGCCGCTGGAACAGCAACCAACAAGCGTGCTGTTATCACGGGCATGACCATCAACGGCCCGTATCATCTCACCCGCACGCTGTTCATCCCGAAACAAAACCCGGACCTTCTCGTTGTCCAGCGGGGTTCAAACGGGAATATTGATAGCGCAACAGTTGAGGCTTCATCTGGAAGATCTCAAGTGCGAATCTTCAAGATTGCAGACCTGCTTGCTGGAAAATCTGTGGACTACTCCACCAACGGCGATGTTCTTGGCTTTGGGCTCCGCAACAGTGTGGGATGGGGACAACATCCTACGACTGGGGATATCGTATGCTTTCTATTTCCCTCTCGCTCTCATCTCCATTAACGTTAACTTTCTAGTGGTCTGTCGAGAACTCCGCCGATGACATCAAAAAGAACTCCAAAGACATCCATACTAACAACCCCGCCGAAGAACTGAACTACCACGGCCAAATCAATAGCACATCTAACGCCCTTCACGGCGCCAACTACGGCTACCCCAATTGCTTCTCCATCTGGGATTCCACTACCCTCACCGGCAATGTCGGCGTGCAAACCTCCATTGATCTCTCAGTCAAAAAGCTCAGCGACTCAGACTGCGCCAAAATCCAAGCCCCCAAGCTCGTCTTCCCCGCCCACACTGCCCCGATTGACATCAAGTTCACAAAAGACGGCTCCGCCGCATACATCTCATTCCACGGGTCCTGGGACCGCAACCCACCTGATGGCTACCGTGTCAGTAAAGTGTTGTTCAAGGACGGCTTCCCTGTTGAACCCAGCACGAGCAAGACCGCGGCAGTGAATATCATGTATAATTCCAACAATGGGGCGTGTCCCAACGGTTGTTTTAGACCTGCCGGATTGGCGTGGGATAGTAAGGACAGGTTGTTTGTGACCAGTGATAGCACGGGAGAGGTTTTCATTATTGGAGGGGTGTAAACGGCGATGGAGTGAGATGATGAGATGACAGAGAAATGAAAGGAAGAGAAGTGCGGGGAAGGAAACTGGAGGGTGGAGTGTATATATTTGTTTGATAGTAGTGTCCTTTTGAATATATCTTGAAACCTTTTGATATAATGCCGGAACTTAAATCATGAGGCTATGAGCGAATGTGAAAGACGAACAAAGTAAGCTAGGGATCTAATTACCTTAAGACCTCAGAGGTATCGAAGACAAGAGGATTAAAAGAAAGAAAAATAGTGAGATATGATTTTCATTCTGGAGACGGCTGGATTCGAACCAGCGATCCACAATCCCAAGCTGGTCTGTACAAGTCTCATCCGGACAGGGCCCAGTGCCGACCAGCACCGCCCAATACTTCTTGTAGGCTTTACCACTAAGCTACGTCCCCGGTTTGGCCTGTTGAAGAAGTTTTCGCTTATTTAGAACTATGCGGTGAGTATAGAGAGGCGAGATGATGAATGAGGAAAGAGTAAGAAGGGAAAGTAGAAGTTATGAAAATCTTTGCATGTCCACTCATAGTTCGCCTATATTTATCTTAAAAAATATATCAGTCAATATATTCATACCATCAGCAACTGTTTCGGGTAAGAGGTACAAATCCGAGATCAGTCAACATCTCTCATCACTTCCCTCAACTTCAACTCCTCACACTCACAACATCCCCCTCCAATCTACTTCCGCACTCCCAGTCACCTCTCCCTCGGGAAAACTATCCATCATAGTCCTCAACTTATCAACCGGTGCAGCAAGTAACCCTGCCAAGCCCTCAATCACCGGACTGCTCGTCGGAGCATCAGGATGACTCTTCGTCGGAACAAACTGTTTCGTTCTCATAAATTGTTTCGCTATATCTTCTGATTCGGACGTCGAAAGGACGCTCTCGAGTCGTGGCATATCTTCGTTTTTCTCATGCTCGATATGTGTGTGCAGATCATGCATTAGTTGTTCAAGCAGAGGGGAGAATTTGGGGTCTGATGGGGAGAGGGATTGAAGGACGTAGAGGTCTTTTTTCACCTGTTGAGTATGTATTAACACTTTTTGATTAGAGGGATGGATGAGAGGGTTCAACTGACAGCAGCGTGTTGCTCAAAATCGTCTTTCGTGAGCGTCTTGCCTTCTTCTCCAAGGTGTTTCTCCATTGCGGGGTAGACGGTAAGCTCTTCGCTGATGGCGTGGCGAGCGAGGTTCCAGACGAGCATGTTGCGCCATTTTATTTTGTCGTCGGTGGTGGAGCTGGATTTGAGGTTCTCGTAGCAGGAGTCGAGGTAGAGGTGGTCTTGGCCGATGGCTTCTGAGACGAGCATTTTGATGGATTTATAATTGATTGGTATTTATGGATGAGGAAAAACGCAAGAATGGAATAAGATTATTGATAGAAGAGAAGAGTAGTATGATAGATGAATTCAAGACAATGTGCGTGAAGGTTGAAAATATTTGGATGTAGGAAAGAAGTATCAAGTGCCACTGGACATAAACTTCATGACATCTAGACACTCGTCCTAGTATGTCCCTCTCCGCTAACTACTAAGTAATAATTCCGATTCCCAAGTCTACGTTGCAAATGTATGGAAATACAAAAATTGAATGAAGTCATCCAACTCCATGAATATGCCTCTCCTCAAATCAGAACCCAAGAATTGCTTAGCGGATCCCCCTAGCCCCTCCCCCTTTCTCCCCAGACTTTTACCGAAGGACGCCCGTGCCATAAGGATATCCCTGCTAGCGTCACTGCATTCCCGCCACTTCGCTCGGTGCCTTGCTGCTTGCTCGCATCCAAAATCTCAGCCCTGCGAATAGCCTCACTCTCCTTTCGCATTCTCGCAGCCTCACCTCCTCAACCTCAAATAATACTCCCCTTCACCTCACCAATCCCCACCACAATTATTAGCACAATGACATCCAACCCACCCTCCGGAACCTCAACCCCAAACCCTCGATTCACCTCCCAACGAAAAACAGCCGAAGACCTCCTCTCCACCCAAACAGTCGGCTTAGTAAACCTCTCTGATTTCCGCAAGCGCCGCGCAGAAGTCATCGAGCAGAAAGAGCGAGACGCGCACGATGCATTCCTAGGTTCCGGGACCGGGAGCGCGAAGGGAACGCCGAGGGATGGGACGCCTGATGGGTGAGTCTACGCAGATTTCCTTCCTTCCTTCCTTTCCCTTCCATTTCCCATAATATACGATATTAGGAGGAATAGGACTAAAAATTCCAGTACAGCGCCCTCACGCCCAAAGATCCCTCCCAACCACCCCTAAAGAAAAAAAAGAAAACCACCAAATCCTCCACAACCAAACTCTCCTTCGGAAACGAAGATGAAGAAGATGATACAGGCACTAACCCAGGGACCGGGACCGCGACACCGAATACGAGTAGTGCCTCTCCATCTCGTTCCGGAACACCAATTGAAGGAGGAGGGAAGAAGAAGATGGGCATAAATGCAAATGTGGGGATAGTGCCGAAAGCATTGTCGAAAAGTGCGTTGTTGAGAGAGGCGCAGACGAGAGAGGGTTTGAGAAAGGAGTTTTTGGTCATACAGGAGCAGGTTAAGAGTAGTGAGGTTGCGATCCCGTTTGTGTTTTATGATGGGACGAATATTCCAGGTGGGGTGGTGAGGGTCAAGAAGGGGGATTATATTTGGGTTTTCTTGGATAGGAGTCGGAAGGTGGGAGCGGAGTTGGGAGTGGGCGAGAAGGGGGGAGTGGGGAATAGTAGGAGGGAGTGGGCGAGGGTGGGTGTGGATGATTTGATGCTTGTTAGAGGGAATTTGATAATTCCGCATGTGAGTACTGCACTTTTCATTGCTATGAAAGGGGAAGAGGAAACTGATTGTTCGTCATACAGCATTACGACTTCTATTATTTCATCATAAATCATACCCTAGGACCCAACAATAGGGTTCTCTTCGACTATAGCTCAGAACCTCCTGCGTCCTCCACCAAGGACTCTACTCCTGAACCGACCAACCTCGACAACTACAACCCACTTTCCGTTCCGTCCAAGAACAAGCCAGCGAAGGAGTCTGCTGAGAAGACAGATGTCGAAGGCATGAATGATGACCCAACATTCACAAAGGTCGTGGATCGGAGATGGTATGAGCGGAATAAACATATCTTTCCCGCCAGCGTATGGCAGGATTTCGACCCAGAGAAGGACTACCAGAAGGAAGTCAAGCGCGATGCGGGAGGGAATCCATTTTTCTTCTCTTGAATCCATTCCGACAACCTCTTCTCGCTGTACCATACCTCTCAGTGCTCTCTACACGAGAATATAGAGGATTTCTAGAACCGGTTAGCTAGATACCCCAATTGCAAGACTCTTCAAGCACACTTACTTACTCGTTATATCGTTATATCTGCAGTGATATGTGTGGGACATTGGCATTTCAGCCACACATAAACCATACACCCCAAACAGTCGGCCCAACCACGATCCAACCAGGCCAGAAGATGGCCAGAATAAAGCCATTCCCACTACCCAGAATAAAAATCATAAACTCCTTAAATAGCTTTTGCCGTAACGGCTCTAACGCTTTCCAGCTCATTCCAAGACTCTTCTTTGCTCCCCAGTAACCCCCTCTCGCAGCAATGCTTGAGATCCAGTACGTGAATCGGGATGCATAGTAAGATTGCATCAGCAGAGCGGAGGTGAGGTAGTATGATTGCTGGAGGAGCATGAGCGAGAAGAAGTATGCTCTGAAGAAAAGGAAGAGAGTTGTTGTGCTGAGGAGCTTTTGGAAGATGGTGGCCAAGTAGACTGAGTTGTTGAAAGCTGGTGCGAGGAGCTGGAGGATGTTCCGGGTTGCGGAACGAGTGAGGATCCTCGTTGGATTTGGGGATGGTGTAAGGACAGTCATTTTGGCGATATTGATTGTTGTTGGTTGTGAAAGTTCGAATGAAAGTAGTTTTGAACTGACTGATAGTCCGTAAGGCCGTTCGAGGTTGTAAGTGGTGAAGTTTGCAAATTATTGAGGTTTGCAATTGATGAGGACTACAATTGATGGTGTCGATAGAAAGTGGATTTGAACTGATAGATAGAAAGTAAGGTTGTGCGAGGTTTACAAGTGATGGGTTGACGGGAATATATAGTCCTGTGGTCAGTCCGGATCGAAATGCCTCTCCCTAGACGGAACCAAAATAGCTCCCGTTACTACCAAAATCCAGGAAGCTCCAAATATGAACAAGAAAGTGTGAATATATACAGAACATGCACTTCAACATACACTTCACCTCAACACTCACCGTATCAGTGGGGGTCACATTGCATCAATATAAACCCCCGATGGCGGGGTGGCCTCCCAAAAGGGAATCCCGATCCTCCTGTCACCCAGACAGGGCCAGCCAAGATACCACATGATCAGCGATGATCTCCGGGGCCTAAAATACGTCCCGGCAGCTATCCGCAGCGATCGCACACACGTGCATCCGACTCTGTGGCTCAATAGGCACTCTCGTCAACTCTCAGTTCGTTAGACCCGAGGTCAGGAGGGGTGCTGAATATCGATATGAGAATCAAGAGGCGGCTGTCCCGGCGGTGATACGGGAATGCCAACTTATCAATTGGCGGAGAGGCAGCGGATGGGGCTGCCGGGGCTTGGCTGAGATGAGAATCATTTTCGAGGTGATGTGATGCGATATGCGGATATGTTGTGTCTGGGCTGGTTGGGAGCTGGTTGGGAGCTGAGATGCGACATTCAGGGTCGTGTTGGAGGGGTTGAGCCTGATTGGTTGCTGCAACTTTGAAGGGTCGCTTAGCGCGGGGTGATTAAAGTTTGCCCCTCGATGTGATGCATGTTATCAATTCGACAAGAAGGGGCCATGATTCCATGAACGCCTTGCGAAGAAGCATTGGAACATGTGGGGAATGTCGATGGCTGAGAGAACCTTGTGCCGTTGCAGATGTCGATCTGCATTCGGAGAAAGACGGGTTATGTGTGGTAGAGGACGGCCGCGGTCGGAGCATTCTCCTGGCTTACCTAGGTACGGAGTACTCACCAATATACGAAATACCACCAGGTACAGTACCACGAGTTCACCGAAAGCCCCATTGCACGTGAAACCTTTCCTCGTCTTCGAGTCAACATCTTGGACTTAGGAATCTCAGAGTTGCCACTCACGTCATCTCCGTCGTTCTTCGTCCGCAGGTTGATCGTGTGAACAACCCATCTCCACCACATTAAGACAAATGTGACATTGACATCTTGGAAGCCACTATCTCATACTAATCGCGTATATAGTTGCAAAAAGAAGAAGGCTATGAAATTTCTGTGGAATGCACTAACTTTCGCACAGAGGAGTATGGCGAATTGAGATGAGTTCGGGGTAACGCTTTGGTGCGGGTATGGCGCTATAGAAAAGAAGGAAGAAATAAATTAGGAATTGGAAGGGGATTGCAATGGAAGGGTCGTGGACTGCGTCTTTTGGGGGAGGTATGAAGGGAAAGCGATCGATATGCAGGAGCTGCCCGGCTATATACCATGAACTAGGAAGAATTTTTGACGTGGGAATACAACGACCTTGTATTGCTCATGATACCACGAAATCAAAGCTCGAGCAGATGGTAGTACCACCACCTTCAATATCTTCATTTGTCTGCTGGACCCCCCTGGTTGAAATTCATGCTGTAACCACCAGTATTCGGGTCTTTCTGCATTTGGAAGTTGTCTGTGGAAAGCCCAAATGGCTTCAGTATACCATTTCCCAGCTATTTCGAGTTAGCAAACAGATCACGGCCAGATAGGCAGCACAAACCTCTTTCAGTTTTCCCATCATATCGCCCATCTCCTTCTCTTGAGCAGCTTTTGTCCTCGGCGGTAGTAGCACGAGCTGCCGTTTCACCAGTTTCCTATCAGCCACAGAAAGATTTTGCATCTTATCTAAAGCCTTATAATCTGCACAGCATTAGTCTAGTCAGACTTCCCAGAGCGACACAACATACCCTCTTCAGCCCCTGATAGATTTGCCCATCCACCCAATTCACTCCTCGCCCTCGCTCTCCTCATCAAAGCTTTCCCCCTGATTCTCTCGATATCTGCTTCCCGCTTTCCCTTATCTGAAGTATCCTCTGCCTTCAAAGCACCTGCACTGACAATCTCCTCATCGGCCTCTTCCTCTACCGCCTTCTCCTCTTCTTTTTTTGGTGCGTCTTTCCCCTTCCCCTGCAATTTATCAAGCCCATCCAAAGCCGCCGTCGCAGCCTTGATCGCCTCCTTCCAGTCCTCAAGCTTCAAATGACATGCCGCAATATTGCTCTTCAGCACCGCTACTTCGTAGTCTAGGTAGTTTGGACACGTAGAAAGCGCTTTATCGTATGTTTCGATCGCATCCTGAAATGAAGCTTTGGCAAAAAGATCATTTGCGACGGTCTTCTGGGCGTTTGACTCTTCGAGGAGCGCCTGCCAACTCATCAGCTTTGTCCGAGATAGCTATGAATCAACGCATACAGCTTCCTCCTCGGGAGAGAATCTGATCACTTCCTCTTCCTCATCTTTCGGAGGCTGTTCAGTCTTTTCAGCAGACTTTCGCTGGAACCGTTCAGTCCTGGTCGACATATTGTGATCTGGTCGAGGCCACTTTGGGAAAAGAAGCTAGGACCAGTTGCAAGTCGCGCGGAATCAAGCCGCGAACCCTTGTAAAAATTTACCCGAACGACCCCTCCTCCACATTTTCAAGTACCCCTCCATATTTCATGCAAGCCACACTACATCCAACCTCCACAACTCTATACACTTTCAAACCTTGATCACGATGGCTGTGTCAACTCTAAAGAAAGAGTATGTTCGACCCCTTTTCTAACTTACAATCCCGAAATCGAAACTGACAAAATGCTCTCCCAGCTTTCCTCCCATAAGGGCCTGTCTCTTCGACAGTACGTCAAATCTCGTCCTGATTTTTCGGCTTCTGAGACATTCGTGGAAGCCCATACTAATCTCTCTACAGTGGACGGACTTCTCATCGACAGCGAAGACAAATGTAAATATCAACCTCGCCCCCCTTTCTCAAACCTCAAACCTTACAGCCCCAAAATTTCCACTTAAACAGAAAAGAACTAACAAACTTCCTAGACACCATCTGCACCAACACCATGCTCCAGCGCTACGGTCGACCTATTCTGCCCTGGTCCATCAAAGCTCAACTTCAAGGGCGCCCCGGTCCCGCGGCTCACGACATCTTCCACGCCTGGGCCCAACTCCCCATTACGGATGACCAATTCTACTCTGAAGTCCGCGAGCTCCAACTCCAGCACTTCCCAGACTCCAAACCTTTACCCGGGGTAGAAAAACTGCTTGGGGATCTAGCGACCGCTACCGTGCAGGGCAATGAAGGATCGAAGATTCATATTGCGTTAGCGACGAGTAGCCACGAGACGAATTTTAAGCTGAAGACGGCGCATTTGGAGGATTTATTTACGGTTTTCCCGTCACATAGGAGGGTGTTAGGGGATGATGAGAGGATTCCTTCTGGTCGAGGGAAGCCATCTCCGGATATTTATTTGCTGGCATTGCAAACTATAAACTCGAGTCTCGAGCCCGGAGAAAAAGAGATTAAGCCGGAGGAATGTCTCGTGTTTGAAGATAGTGTTCCGGGTGTGGAAGCTGGGCGGCGGGCCGGGATGAGGGTTATTTGGTGTCCACATCCGGAGTTGAGGGGAGAGTATAAGGGGAAAGAAGAAGAGGTTCTTGCGGGAAGGACTGGCAGTGGTGGGGAGGTGGATATGCATCTTGTGGGGGAGATTGGGGATGGGTGGGCGGAACATTTGGAGAGTTTGGTGGGGTTCCCGTACGAGAAGTATGGAATTGTGGTCCAGGCATAAACAGGTGAAGGAAGTGTTTGTATTGTGTATATATAGATAGAGTGCCGAGACGAGAGCGTGGCATTCCCCCAGCGTTGGGCTAGAAAGGCTCTGGCGTAATACCCTAGAAGAATATTTTGTTCTCCGAACTTTGCTCAAGCTTTCTATATCTTTATCACAGTGCTTATTGGTAATTTTCCGTTCTCGGATCGGTTCCGCGACCGATGTTAAGCATCGTAGCATTCGCGCTTTCTACGAGCAACTTCTTACCGCTAGGAAGAATGTGGAATTCGGACTTGGCTCCTTCGATGACTAGAGTGTGCCTAGGTCTGTACATTGAATTATGAATACGAATTATTCATGAATAATTCATGAATAACCTTGAATATAGACTACATGAATTGAATACGAATTAGAGGGCTACGAATAGTGAATTTATAAGTTCAATTCATGAATAATTCATAATTCATTAGGATTTTCAGTATAAGTCCAAACCCTTATTTTTCCACTAATTTCACCGGTTTCAAACCCACTAATGCCCCTTACCAGGTCCTTAAGACTGCCAAGGCTTAGTAAGCTAGACTAAGTTCTTTTTAGACTAGTGTCAAATCTTGTTTATATAGTCAAAAATAGCTTGAAACGCAAGTGGAAGGGTTTTTGAAATTTTATTTGTGAATATGAATTATTCATGAATTATTCATGAATTTATGAATTTCCCCTGAATTTGAATACGAATTATTTCAACTTCATGAATACGAATAATAAATTAAGAAAGGCCGATTCATTCATTCAATGTACAGACCTAAGTGTGCCCAGCATTGTTATGCCCTTGACACAGAGCGTAGATATCATTTCTCAAGAATATAGGCAAACTTGCCTTTCCCCACTGCTGGAACGCAGGTTTGGTGTTTTGGCATGCGAACCCCAAAATTTGTTTCTGGATGTGCGCTGAACTCGAATGTAAACTCCCGTCCCAGATCTAAGTTGTGTCTCACCGCCTTCGTTCTGCCCTGAATCAAATCGTTTTGCCCAGCGAGCGAAGGCGGTGTTACCCGGTGGGGTGGGGCGACTCGCTAAACAGTCCACTAGGAAGGGTGAATTTTCTGCCGATATCTGTATCACGATATTCTTCAAACTTTTTCACTACATGTCAAACCTATTTTATGATCGTGGACTTCATATCTACGTTGCAACCACGAAAGTTCCAGAGTTGGCCATTTCACATTAGTGATTGAAATAACCCTTCCACCATGTCGACTCATTCCGGTCTACGAATCCTCTTAATTGGTAGGGGTGGACGTGAAAGTGCTATTGCTTGGAGACTCAGTCAGTCTGCAGCTGTGGAGAAGATTTTTGTGGCACCGGGAAACGGGGGAACAGCGGCAGGGATAGACAAAATTTCTAATGTCGATGATCTCTATGAAGACGATTATCCGGCTCTTGTCAAGTTTGCTCAAGAAGTCAAGATAAACCTGGTTGTTCCTGGACCCGATGCTCCCATAGTGGCTGGGATCGAGGGCTATTTTCGTGCAGGTATGTGTCTGTCCTCGACCGCATAGATTTCATGAGATCTCCGAGAACCCTGAGAGGGACCAATCTTAAGACTGAAGCTGACTAAATGGTAGCTAATATCCCATGTTTTGCACCCTCTAAGGAAGCTGCACAGGTTGAAGGCTCGAAGGCATTCTCAAAAGACTTCATGGCACGCCATGGTGTCCCAACTGCCGAATACCGGAATTTCACTGACTACGAGGCTGCGAGACAATATGTGAAATCGATTTCACACCGTGTCGTAATCAAAGCTTCTGGTCTGGCTGCAGGAAAAGGTGTTATCGTTCCCGAGACACTTGAGGAAACGCTCGAGGCGCTAAAGGAAATCATGTTGGATCGCAAATTCGGTGATGCTGGTGCAGAAGTTGTCGTCGAGGAATTTCTAGAGGGTGACGAAGTGAGCATCTTAACATTCAGTGACGGACACACTTTCAAATCTTTGCCACCCGCCCAGGATCACAAGAGGATCTTTGATGGAGACCTTGGCCCGAATACTGGAGGAATGGGCTGCTACTCTCCTGCTAAAATTGCGTCCCAATCTATATTGGAAGAAATCAGCGAGCGCATTCTGAAACCTACCTTTGATGGCCTACGGAAAGAGGGTAGCTATCCCCTTGAAAAATTGTCGTTTTTACAATTCATAGTACTAACAGAGTATATACAGGGATCCCATTTGTTGGCTTGCTTTTTACAGGCATAATGCTCACGAAGTCTGGACCCAAAACCCTTGAATATAATGCTCGATTTGGAGATCCGGAAACGCAAACAGTGCTTCCCCTGATTAGCGAAAAGACCGACCTCGCTGAAGTTATCTTGGCTTGTGTGGAAGGTCGTCTGCACGAAACGGAGATCCTAATAGATGACAAATCGTGCGCTGTTGTGGTCATTGCATCTGGTGGCTATCCAGGTGCATATCCTCAAGGCAAAGAGATTGATATCAATACAAGAAAAGGTTCAGAAGGTCTGATATCTCACCATTATTCGATGACCAAGTTCCCTAACATGTTCTCTAGATTTGCTTAAGTCACTTAATTTCTTTCATGCAGGGACAAAGTTAGTGGAGAACGGCAAGTTGGTAACAGCTGGAGGACGCGTGATGGCAGTATCCGCAGTTGCAGACTCCCTTGAGGAGGCTGTCAAGCTTGCTTATACCGGTGTCTCCATGGTTAACTTCGAGGGAATGTATTGCAGACGAGATATCGCTCACCGGTTAGTTTTACGAAATTACTTTCAAGACGAGTAATAGCTGACAGCTAATCTAGGGCACTCTCTTAAACATCTGAGAATGGCGTTGAGGATGCTACGGACAGAGGACAAGAGGATGAGTGATAGAAATCAAGATCAAGAGGGCGTCGGGCTCATGGCTAGGACTAGAGGGACCAAAAGGAAGGCAGGAGGGGAGCTCACGCAAGGGGAGAACCGTAAGCGCTCTTCCTGGCCTACCTCTCCTCAGTGCCAATGCCAACACCCAGGAACTTGTTGGGTTGATACGATTTGCGACACTTGTGGAAAGAAAAGGCACCCATCTTATACGTGCCATGATAATCAAGAGGGGCTACCACCAAGGCCAAGGCCCTGGCAAGAGATAATACAGCATACGTCCCTACTAGCAGTGGAAAGCCACGTTAAAAAGGTCATGGTCAGAAAACAGAATTAGGGGTTCACTTCAGCATGGAGCCTACATGAGGACAGCTAGTCAGTTATACTGGTTAGTGATGCAGTTGCAATATGATTCAATTAGTGAGTCAGTGAGTGAGTGAGCATCAAAGGGGAGTGTTGAAAGAAAGAGGTTAATGCCCCCCAACTTATGTTTCATAGATCAGCAGGAACATCATAAATAGGGGCCTCCAACTATAAAATAACATAACGAACAAGCAAGAAATCATGCCCTCAATATTGCTATGCCACATTTCGCTCAAAATTATATGCCTTTATCATAGCGCTTATTGATTGCTCCCCATTTTTCATGATCATAAATACAATCCACCTGGTATCATTGCAGCATATATATACATCATCATAAGTGCGCTCTAGCCTGCAGCGCCAACCGTCTCCTCTGCTTCTTTTTCAACAGTATTTTGTCCTCCTCACTCATTCCCTCCTTTTCATTGCTTGCTCCCCCAAATAAACTTTGACTGATCGTCTCCGTATGTCTCAACACCCTCGTACTAACTGTTGCTCCATCTCTTCTATTCTTCCCTTCTCTCCTGCTCTGTGCGATTCTCTCTATAAAATTCCATAAGCGACCTTCTGGAACGATGTGACCTGTAGGAGGATTCCGTGCTGGTGTCCAGTTTGGATCGAGTTTTGCTCTGGGTGGGATCTTGGTATTGCGGGATTTGGCGATGATGATTATTCCTTCTTCTTCAAAGCGAGTCCAGGCGTTTTTGAGTGTTTCTTTGTTGACAGCTTCGAAATAGGAGAGGTCACCTTGGTGGTAAAGAGTTTTGCCAAGCTAAACAAGTTAGAAAAGGGGTGGGAAAGGAATAAGAGGACTCACCAGTTGTGCACTGTCTTGGCATTTCTTGACATCTAGCCACCCATCTCCTTGGTAGTTCAGTGGCGGTGTCAGACCCATCATCGCAACACCAGCTAACCAGAACGCTTCGATGAATGGCCAGATGAGAAAACAGTAAAAGTCGTAATTCTCGCGTCCTGCAGCCCGTTCCTCCTCCGCCAGGCCGACTGCGCTGATGTTGCCTTCATCGTCCCGGATGAGCTCGATGATCTTGTCTGCCTCCAATGCTCGAAGTGTATTATCCAGATTCACGGCAAGACCATCTGTGGGATAGATGAACTCTCCTCGGAATAATTGGGATAAGAATAATACTTGATCACGAAGTTCGTCGTACGGAACTCTCTGGTTGTCGGGACCACCACCACGCTTCACCCGAGTGTATAAACTTGCGCTGACTAGTGCCTCCGTAATGAATAGATGGATTGTCATGTTGCGGTAGAAAGATAGCTGGAAGCGGTCGACTGCGTAGTACGTTGGTTCTGGCAGGCCTTCCACCATACCTACAAGATCTTTTCCTAGGACGTCGAGACCACGCTCGATGACCACTGAGGTCGGCGAACTACCGAAATGTGCAACTCGGCCACCTTTTGACCTAACACGATCGCTGAGCCATTCGACTCGTCGTATTAGTTCTGCTTTTCCAACCCCTCTACCTCTTAATGTCAAGAGCACAGTCCCAATCAGTGCAGTTGGCATAACGACTGACACAGCATTGATATCCGAAAGGACCTTATAGCCTAACGTTCGTAATAGCTTCTGTCTCGTAGCTGGGTCTGTGACACTCTTCATGTCGATTTCTTGCGGAATACCAATAGTTCTTGATTGTTGTTCCTGTATAAATTGTCGCAGACTCCAAGGTTCGTGGAATCTGACATCTACTCGGCCAAGCTTCAACGAGAGGACTGAAGACGCCGACAAGAAGTCTGCCAGGTTCTCTTTCTTCTTTGGGACACCAAGCAGTTCAGTGACATATCCTTCGGTCTCAATGACTTTGTCGTACTGAGTACTGACTGGACATATAATAGCATCTTGGACCCGCCCAGAAAGAATGCTGTCCATGATGAAACCCAAAATGCCGAACTTGGGAGGTAATAACTTTCCCGTCCTCGACCGTCCACCCTCAACGAAGCATTCGAAATTGAAGCCTCCTTGTAGCAAAGTATCGATATAGGATTGAACAAGGGTAGTATAAAGCACATCTTCCCCGAAACTTCTTCGAATCCACATAGCGCCTACAAAAGTCAGAATGCCCTTCCACTTTCGAGCATCAAAACATACCAGCATGCTGCAGAAAGCTTCCTACAGCAGGTAGATTGAGATTTTCACCCGCCACCACGGTTGGTAACGCTAACCCCAGCCGATAACAAATAAGTTGCAAGGAGACATAATCAACATGGCTCCTATGACATGGCAGAAAAATAATGCTTTGTTTGTTCTTCTCCGCCTTTTCTGCTACCGTCCGTAACCTTATAACTTCCTCACTCGAGACGTGAATTCCTTGGTGGTATGCCCGAGTCAAGAGCTGCGTGCAGAGATAATATGCTCCTCTTATAAACGGTCGACTTTCCATCTTGCAAATCATGTCTCCTGTCAACTTCTCACAAAGTTCTTGGAGGCTTTGTTCAATAACCAATCTTCGTTGTGTTCGTTTCGCGCCGTATAGAGGGTCATCGGGATTGAGTAAGCCATCTTTCTCTTCCACTGCTATCCGCTTCTCTGCCAATTCCGTAATTCGTTTTTGAAGAATGGGAGTAGAGAGCACAGCCTGTGTCATGTTCTCTGAGAAACCGGAGTAAAAGATTGGTTGTCCGATGAAGTTCTCGTATGCGCGCCATCCCGTGCCCGAGACGTGGAGGGAGACTTCTCTAAGGAATCTATACACGATTACTCTGCTGGTCTGGAACATTGGGCAGAAGTAAATACTCTAAAGGACTCGAGCGAAATCTAGCCATATTCTCCACCAAATTCCGCTCCTTGTCACCTCCATCTTGCTTTCGCTCGGGAGGCTCAATATAGCCACTCGGATGCAGCGTAACTTGGTCTCCCAGGATCTCGAGATCTGGGGCCGAGGTCCGTGGTGAAGAGGGAGGACGTGAGTCTGCCATTGTGTCGTCTATCGATCTATGCCTTTATGTTTGAAAGATCTAGGAACTTCATAAAAAAGGCATAGCTACAAGTTGTGAGTAGGTACCCATCAAGTGCTGTTCTAGCATGTGAGGGACATCAAGGACGGAACGCGAGGGTGCCAGCCAGCTCGGCTCGGCATTGTCCAGCGCAGAATCTGGGGCAACATCGGAACAAGCCGCTGAAAGGACGCTAAAATTTACTTTCACTCAGGCAACCTCATCCAAGCTCTATCCACCAAGAGCAACGAGTTCGCATTCCACAATGAACAAACTCAATACTCCCAACTCCTCGAAAATCGGCACTCCTTCTACTTCCGACCCAGCACTAACGCCCTCCCTCCTCCGCCGCGCCCACTCCCCCGACACTGCAACAAGAATCTACACCGAGAAAGTCCGAGGCCGACCTCTCCATCTCAAGCCTACAGAGCCCAATCCCCAGCTCTTACGGCGACAGGCACGTCTTCGCGCGCTCTCAGATCGCCGAAAGAAACAGAAACCGCGTCCTTTATCTGCAGGACAGAAACGCGCTCTATGTCTTTACGACATTCCAAAAGAGCGACAGAAGTACGAGATTTATGAGGGATTGCATAGGTTATGGATAGGATATATGCACGAGATACTATTTGACGTGGTGGATAGGAAGGGAGGGAATGTAGAGAAGGTTGTGGGGCAGGGAGAGGCGGCGAAGATGTGTGCTGCAGATTTTCATGGCGCGGAGGTGGAAGTTGTGAGGAGTAGGTGTGTGTCTCGAGTTGGAGTCAAGGGAATTGTGGTTAGAGATTCCAAGGGAGTATTTCTGGTTGTCACTAAGGGAGATACGGTGAAGACTATTCCGAAGGAGGGGACAGTTTTTAAGGTGAGAGTCCCCAGGCCAAAAGTGCAGGAGATGAACGGTGAAGCAAAAAAGAGTGAAGAGGCAACGCAGGAAGAGAAGGAGACCGGGAATACGAGAGATGTGGTTTTCGAGCTCCATGGGAACCAATTCCAATACCGGGCCGCGGATAGAGCGAACAGGAAGTTCAAGACGCATTTCCTGCCGGATCTTTGAGGAAGCCAAAGACGACCAGGACGCAAGAGCCAAACCCAAGAAAAATACCTAGTCATTGCTATGACCACGACCAACACGGGACAGGGAATACTTTGTCTTCACCGATGACATATCTCAAGTCTGACCAGCTTACCGGCATCTGATCACAGGCCCGAATCAGAACACCGAAAATGGAAACGATAAAGAAGCAACCAATACCACGCGTCCCCCATAGAACATATCGTGGTTGCTAGCTCGGTTCCAGGAAGTTGGAACTTGGAAGATCCGGGAACATCTCCCGAGGACTCCTTCTAGTGCTCACCTCTCGGGAATCACGAGTACGGTCAGCAACACAAACGCAACCGGTCTGTCTCAGAAGATGGTTGCAGCCACCGTAACACCAGGCGCTCCCCTCGCCGCCTCTTTTTTTCTTTTGCTATTCTAACACCTTGACAAGGTGATAATAACCAGAGAAGCCCCTGAAATAAAACACTGGATTGAAAAACAAGTTCAAGTGAAGTGAGTGAATTTCATAGGCCGTGATTCATACATTATCATTCCTTTTCGTAGTAATTGCATATTTGCTACAGCAGGTCATAAAGCCACCGCGAGACAGAATCATACAAGCTGCTTTCCACAAGCCTACCTGCCAATGCAACCCAGTCATGATATAAACCCCAGATCAGACTGGCCGGAACTCCATGCTTTGCTCATAAATATATCATATGCACATATGCAACCACCCAAACATAAAATATGAAAACCGTGCCCTTGCCCATCCCGCCCTGCACTGAATAAATCCTGACAATAACTCCGTTCCGGCCAGATATTCTCGTTCGCCTGGAAGCTTGAATCCAGCAGCAATCTTTATCTTCATCTCATCGATGAGCAACGAATTAAATCCCGAGTTCTGACTCCCAGAGTCCGATCTCCTCTCTAAACTTGTGTCTTTCCTGCCAAATCTTGCTTCCACGGTTCTTCCTTTTCATTATATCCAATGAAATCCTCTTTGAATGTCCCATCATCCCCAAGGCTATTTCATATATAACTATGAGCAAAAGAGTTCTGATGGTTCGGCGGCTGATAATACTGTTGATATGGATGATTCGGCAACGAAAAATCCGCCGTCTTCAGCAACGGATTCAGAATTCCACTCGGCATAGGTCTCGGCTGCGGCGGCGCAGGCGGTAAACTTGTCGAACCCTGATTCTGGTTCGCACTAGGGAAGAACTGTCCTAGCGAGCTCCCAGAAGATTGCTGTGCAACTAAATTCTGCTGTGCGTCTTCGTGCTGCCAGCCCCATTTCGAGCGGAGCTCTTTGTTCAAGAATCCAACTTTCCAGCCAGTTTCTTTGCGTATTTTCTCGAAAATCTCGAGTACTTCTTCTTGTTCTCGTCGGACAATCAAGCATTCGGCAGCAATGGCGAGGGAGCGGAGAGCCACGCTCGCTACGCCGCGGTCTTTGACATGTGCTACGATACCACAGATGAGATGGGCATGCTGCATCTGAATCCTGTTCATTTCCTCCGTGTCTTTCGACATTAGAGGGTTAATCTGTGCTAAGAGACACATAGCGGTATGATAGAACAGGCGGCCGACGATTGTGGCCCGTTTGATAAGCCTGCAGCTGGTTAATATGGATTTGAGTAAGTATCTGCCATTCGAAACTCACCAAACTTCCGGGAAGGCAGACTTCGAGCTAGTCTGAGATGGATGAAGGTATCCCATTGGCTGCATCGTTCGAGGAATGGTCTCGTTCCAGCTGTCACACAAGGCTTTTAACCTCTGCCACTCGGCGTATCTTGTTTGAAGGCGAATCTGCTCGTCGTGTGGTGATGCCTCCTGAAATCGTGGTATCGAAGCTCTGAAGTTGGCAATTTTGCCCACAATATATAGCATTCGATGAACCCAAATTTCTTCCTTTCCGGATTCGGTCTCTTGTTGGAAGTTCATATCCACACCCCATTGATCTGGCTCCCAGGCAACTTGCCAGTTGAAATGGAGACAACTCAGAAGTTCCATTCCCACATTCAACCAGAAACAAGCAGCACCTACTCCAGTGCTTCTTGCATTCCATCCGCATTCTTTGATGAGTGCTCTAGCACCTGCAATGTGGTTCATTCTCTGCATAGCTCGTTCAGACATAATTTCGTAAACATTCAAAATGACGGCCGTAGTTGCACAACATACTGTGTCTCTGTCGGGGTTTTGTAAAGAGCGAAGAAGTTGAGTTGTAGCAGTATCGTAGTAAAAAAGGGCTTTGTCTTCGTGGTATATAGGATTGACTAAAGTCAGATGGCGAGCTCCACATGCGAGGAAGGCGTTGAGGAGCATGGGTTCGGAAAGGGCGTGAAAGGGAAGAAGCCTCGAAAAGTGCTTGTGGGGATCCATACTATCCATCCACAAACCCACCTCCTCCACAAAGACCTGCATGAATAGAACTTCTTCTGCTGTATTGAGATACCTTCGAGATTCATTTGGTGGAGTCAATGGATTGTCAGAATTGCTATAAGTGCCAGAATTTGGAGCTGTAAGGAAAGATATATCGCTGCCAGTATGGGAGTGATGTCGACTGGCTTGTCTTGAATGTGAGTATTCCTGTTTCAATCCAAGTCCATTGTCTGAATATCCACCTGCCTGAATTGGAGGTAATGCATTATTGTCCTCCATAGGATCAGCTACTATAGGACGGACAGGGAATTCCATTTGGGGCTCTCGAGGAGGTGTAATTGTCCGATCGAGGTGTGCATATCGTCCCAAGCCGCCTTTATACTCGGATGCAATCTCACGAGATTCATCTTGGAATTTGACTATACAAATTAGCATGTATAAAGACGAATGCGTGTCTTCATACCTTTCCAGTCGGCAGTGGGTGGGATTATTGGTGGGCTTTTGACGGTGGTATCGATGAAATTCAAACGGACACCTCTTTTGCAAACTCGGCTAGACTTTCGACAATTTTGACAATGCGGCAATCCCTCATCGCACTTTAGATGTCTGCATTGTATTAGCCCAGCAAATGAGTAGGCGACACATCTCGTACCTCTCACGGCATGTCAAGCAACCAGTCCTCACACGCTTCGGCTTGCTCGCAGATGCGTCTGCGGCATCCCCGCCAACGGCCTCCGCCGTCATCTGTGTGTTCTTCTTAAACTCCTTGATCGAGGGAACGGGTGGGGCAATTCGTTGCCTCTTCGCAGGACGAGGACTAATATCACCAGTGTGATATCTTGCTGGAGAGAACTGATCTCCGACCAGCGTTAAATCTGAAGCAGTCGAAGCCGAGTAGAGTGGCGAAGGCTGGTACGGATACTCGATGTCAAAACCCGGCGCGAGATAGCCCTGGTTATCGAAGGCCGCCACGGTGAAGACTCTGCGATTTCTCGCACGAATTGTCTTGCTGGATGCTTTGTCCTCCCACTGACATTGGTATTCACGAACGAATCCTGCAGGAGCAAGCCAGGAATAATGGCAGAAAATTCAGTGAGAGCGCACAGGGTGATAGTCGTGGGAGAGAAGTCTGCGGAGTGTCGATGATCCGAACGCTACGTTGGGCGAGACCTCTGAAACCTTCCTTGGATTAAGAACGATGGATTCGCTGATTGTACGCGGGTAGCAAGTCGTCGAAATGGCTCCAAAAGCAGTTGTCGACAGATGTTGTATTGGTGTCAAGAAGGTGTAGTTGAAGTTCGCTCATACAGCATGACGAGGATCACCGTGAGGTCGTGTCGAGTTGAAGGTTGCTCCTTCGGCTTGAGTTGCTTGCCGTTGAGCGTTGCGCTGCAGGCCTCGGAGCTAAATAAGTATGAGAGAAAGTGTGGAGGGCAGGCGGTGGTGCCCTGTTGCACAGATGCACGAGCACGTACTTGCGGAACAGAAGGCTTGGAGATGTGACAGAGTGACGGTGGTGAGGGTAAGAGAGAGGACCTTTTGTTTGATCTGGAGCGAGTTTTGAAGGCGACGGCAAGCAGACTCGAGAGCATGCCCACGCCTATCTATCAGCGCATCCGATCTGATGTCACGCCTGCTCGCTGGCAAGGGCAGTCTGCGATCTTGCAGCGGGTGATTTTCATTACTAGTCACTACTCGTTCAAATGTTCGATTTCCTGGGATTCATCAATCGTTGCGGTCTAGGAGCCTCTAGGGGCCCTCTCGGCTCCCAAGGAGTGCATCCCCATCCCGGCTCCTGGACTCCATCCTGGTGGAAACGGGTCAGCGGCGTACCTAAATCAAGCCTCGTCCCTCTCCAGCCGTCAAGGCAATCTATCCTCCAAGCCCGCGAAGCTATCTATTGATCTGAACGGGACTTGAGTCGATCGCCCTCTCCAGGATATAAATGAATGATTGGCGCCCAGCACATCTATCGCTTTATTACATCGGATATAATTTCTCGATCGCACACTACGCACCGCGCTGCATGCCTTCTCTTCTGGTGGCCTTCGTCCAGGGGTTGTTGGAGTGTTCCATTGCGCCATGAATAATTGTCGCGGCTGTCAGAGAGTCTGCCGCAGGAGTTGTGCAGCATCGAAAGCCTCGACAATGCCGGCCAGCGCTTATTGGCCTGGGACTTTGGAGGGAAAAGGCCTCGACCAGGGATGATCTATTCTGGATGTGATGGATGTGATGCCTGTGATGCCTGTGATGCGAGATGCTGTGATGCCGCTGAAAAAGCTACTGGCAGGCTGGCAGCTGTGTTCCCAACCTCCCCTCCCTCTCGCACAGCCGCGGTTGGTCAAACAGGGCTCTGTTCGCCGTCTCGAAGACTTCGGATGGGGGTGTTTCCGCGTCGAGCGCAGCCTGGCAGCAAGAGACAGGAAAAGGCGTGCCGATCACAGCGTTTTCGACAGTCGAGACGGGCCACGGGCGGGCACTGGCGGGAAGCAGCAGATTGCCTTTGCTGCAGGGCTCACCAGGGCTTGCTTTTGCTTCGGTGTGATAGTGACGAGTGCGGCCGCTTGGCTGGAGGAGCATATGAAGCTGCCATTCCTTCGTATACCGTATACCCCAGAGACTGTTCGATGGTTCAGGAAGCATTGGAATCGAAAGGCCTGAGGGATGGTTCATGAGTGCCGAAACTCGAACCTGGTCGTTGCATCTGCATCCTGCACTTCACCCTCACCCTGCGTCTCTCGTCAATTGGAGCCTTGGACGTGTGTCATGCAGAAAGGATGCGAGATGCGGCGGGGGGAACAGCAAAATTCCTAGCGTTAAATTTAGCTGTGGAATCACGTGCATGTCAGGGCAAGGCCCGAGAGGCATCGGCATCCCGTTTTCACCGCTGCACCAGGCTTCGGGCACGGGAAGGATCAATAAAATTAGAATTAAACCTGGCAGTCATCATTGTAATTTGTATTTGTATACCACGTATCTTCTCAGGAATCTTCAGCCGTGTCATGAAATAGATCCCCCCTATCACGAACGCAGACACAGAATGCACTCACTTCTCTGAATAGCATTCAGCCATGACTCTGCCGCATAACGGATTCGGACTGTTGGACCACAACCTTATTTGGACTTTTGCAGCTTCCATGTAGAGGATTCATGGCAGCAGGCCTGATACAGCGGCTAACAACAGCAACCCCGGACTTTCGAGAAGGCATCAACCATCGCTGGCGAATCTGTATTCCGACCAGCGACAGGAAGGGGTCGACCCATTGCTGCCGTGCTGAAAGGAGAAGACATGGCTTTACCAGCTGCGCAGCCTGCTTACATCCTTCGTGGTCATGGCTCGCAGATTCACGCAACCGCTTTCATACGCTCCAACACTCGACTACTAACGGGCGATGCGGACGGATGGATCGTTGTTTGGAGTCTTGCGACCAAGAGATCCGTAGCAGTTTGGAAAGCCCATGATGGATCAATTCTGGGGATCAATGCATGGGGGTCCGAGAAGCTCATCACGTGAGTGGTTCTTTTTCTCAACCCTGTCGAGTTCTCATCTATCTGTTGGTACTATTTTCTCTGGTGATGGAATTTTTGAATCATCATCAAATTGTTGGTTCTATTTGTAGAAACATTGTCAAGCTACAGTGTACATGCATTCTTTCCGCCAGGATGAAGAGTAAATTGGTTTGAGCTAATTTTCGAAATGGTGCATGTTCCTATGGTTCTTTCATCTGTTCTAATTCCATCACAGACACGGGAAAGATAACACACTCGTCGTATGGAAGCTATCGGAGGAAGATGAATCTTCGATGAGTGTCGTGCTGCCAGTGGACACCCCACCAGAACCACGAAAACAGCCATGGATCCTGCACATACTGCATGTCAATACCATGAACTTCTGCTCTTTCGCACAAATTGAAGTGCCGAGAAGCGCGTCAGAAGATAAAAACGTAGAAGAGCTGTTAATAGCAGTACCAAACACTCTAAGCTCAGAGACCGTATGTCTAGCCTCATAATTATTGACTGATAGCTGACACCCAAGCAGGTCGACATCTTCCAACTACCGGCATGTCAGCGGATCCACAATATTCCAAATCCTAATGCTTTCAAAGGCGGAATGATTATGGCTCTTTCATTGTTCTACCACCCCCAAAGCTCGCACCTTACGGTCATTGCTGGCTACGAGAGTGGCCATACCATAGTCTTCCAACTCTCTGACAACACCTGGCAGGCTCTCTACAGGACACAGGCTCATGTTCAACCTGTTCTCTCTCTCGATATCTCACCCGCAAAAGACTTCTACTTGACGTCTTCTGCCGATGCCATCATTGCTAAGCATCCCATTCCAGCTTCAGCCGAGATTGTGATCAAGTCAGGCGACGATGTGCCATTGAAGATCCTCAAGACGGGCCATGCAGGGCAGCAGAGTCTTCGAATGAGGAATGATGGCAAAATATTCGCTACCGCGGGGTGGGATAGCAAAGTCAGGGTCTACGGTACGAAAGCCATGAAAGAATTGGCAGTATTGAAGTGGCACAAAGAGGGATGTTACGCTGTCGCATTTGCTTCCGTGAACTTCGACTCCAAGGAAGGAGACGAGGAAGGAAATGAGTTGGTGAAGCGAACAACAGCTCTGACAGTCAAGGAAGAGAGGATACTGAAAGCTACGACAGCGCATTGGATAGCAGTCGGAAGCAAAGATGGGAAAGTTAGTCTATGGGACCTTTACTAGTAGACCATAGATGGCCACAATTTCAAAACTATGATACCCCAACTAAGCTTCCTTTCGACCAGTCGAAGAACCACGAGCTCATGGCAAGCGCCATATATCTCCTTGCATTGTAGCGACTAGAGGTTCACGTCATCTTAGTCTAATCATCTCCTCACTCATTCAGTCTCCCTTTCTCTTTACAAGTTACCTATCTTGCACTCATTTACAAACTCATGCACTTCCAAATATTCACTTCACAGCATAATCCACTATCTCTAAGGCTCTCTGCCAAGCTAGATTCCTCAGCCCTCGGACTTCTACCTCTCTCCTCCCAGAGAAACAAACTGGGTTTGCGTCTGCGACTCCCGATACACAAGAGACTATCTATCTCTCTCTTCGGGTCCCTATCATACTGTGATTTGAGCCAGTTTCAAGATATATTTTCTTGCTTTGGACTCGTGAAAGTTGTGCATTGTTAAAGGAAGGGCTTTTGCGCTGAGTTGGGCGTTGCTATTGATAGCGAGGCTCTACCGCTTGCAGCGTGATTATTTTGCGAATGACATGAAAGGAAAATACCGAGAACTACCACTTGCCGATTCTTGGTGTGTGTTACTTAAGATCTTTGTTTTAACAAAGGTTGTCGAGACAGACAATAGGAGACTCCTGCCGCTTGCAGCCTGTATCGACTTTGTGACGGCAACAAAGAAAACCTTGGACATACGAACTTAGCAGTTCGTGGTTCAACCTCTCAGTTGATATTTACCGTCAAGCGCTGCCAAATAGACACATTGCTAAGTCAATTACAAAATGAACCGTTTCCCCTTTCCAGGACGTGGCCCTCGACCTCGCATTGAACCACGTCGTCCTCGTCAAGTAAGAGGTGGCCAAAATGCTTCTCAAAATGATTACAGCGATGCAGAGCGGTTTGCTCGGACAGATGCTCAAATGGCTGTGCTTGACCGTAACATCAATGCTTATGGCGCAGAGTTCCATACAGCTATCCAAGAACAAAACGTAGGAGCGATAGCGGTCGATCAACATGTACAAAACTTTCAGTGGACCACCCCTCCAGAATCTCCCAATGGCCGTCGAATCCGGGCTAATGATCATCTGATGCAAGTGAGGCTGGGTGCAGATCTGGGCCAGAAACCAATTGATATGTTATTGGAAAACGATAGGACACTTCACAACTTTCTGGATGACCTCACCGCCCTCAGACAATGGTGGGGAAGCAATCGCAGCGAATGGTTTCTTCGACGCCAAGAGATAATCTCAATACAAAAGAGTATTGATGCACTAGTGGTGCAATTAGGAGGCAAGGGAAATATCGATACATCTCCTCGTGCAGACACTAGAAAGCAGTACTATTTGCAAGTCGAAGTTGCGAATTCGAGGCTGGAATGGTTCAAAGAGAACGAAACTTTAATGGGGATTGTCGACAGAAGGCTCAGAGAGATCCAGGTACTGACGGACAATACTATCCGAAAATTCCGCATCGATCCTATAAGCCGAGAGTGGCTTCCTCCTGGATTCTCGCTAGAGCCAGATTTGCAACTTTTCCACTTCAACGAAGGAAAGGTCGAATGGTGGGATAATGGCAATGGATATCCAGAATGGGCCCATAACGTCAGAATGTACGCCTTTCGCAGTACGGATGAGAACTCCTACAAATGGCGATTGAGAGAAGAAAGTCTGGAGCTTGTGAATCAAGCTATTTCCGACGTGACCCTTCAGTGGAGAATCTTTGGAGATCCGGACAACCTTGCAAAGGAGCTCGACGCCGAGCGCAACATGCTTAAGACGCAATTGAAATATGAGAAAGTTTCACGAATAGCTACCGCTAAGGTGCTTCAGCACAGAAGACGCATCGAGGAACTTGAGGCAAATGTAGCAACTACCCAGGGGCTCCAAGCTGTAAATGCGGACTATTTGGCAATTCTTGAGCGCGACAAACAACGACTGGAATTCGAGATCAACCTTTTAGCACGCGAAAGAGACAGAGACCGCGAAATACGAGGGATGGCAATAAATATCGTGCAAGATATTACTGCCGATCCTAAGGATGCTGATTTCTACCGTAGTCAGTTGAATTTCATTCAGCACTTTTACATGATTTGCCATATCCACTTTCAGCACGCAAAACATGTTAATACATTTTTAACAACTCTTCGGGATGAGGCTCTTCAGCAGTCGGATAGAGATATTATTATGCAAATGATCATCGAACATCATATCCAGCATAGAGAAACGCACAACGTAATTATAAGGGAGCTGCGTGATGAGAGGAACTTGTGGAATAACGAGAATTTGCAATACTTGGTTTGGCATAATTTTGAATACGAGTACGAAGACGCAGGGAATGTCGCTTATGATGTGGCGGAGATACTAACCCAGCGAAAGGCAGCTCGTGCTGCAGCAGCAGTTGTGCCGGCAGAGGTGAAGCTTAGAGAAGTGGCACTTGGAGGTGGGGTGATGTTGAATCAACCCGATATTCCCGTAAGTTTTTGACAGTCGACTTTACTGGTTCGGACATTTAACTGACACGGTGAAGGTCCAACTTACGAAGTGGGGATCTGTCAAGTCCCTAGAAGATGCTGAGAGTCATCTGAAAACAGACATCGAAGTCATTGGCGGCGACTCAAAGCCGGCCAAAGATGCGCTCCGAGAACTCTTCGTCAGTCCAGACGTGGCTTCATTTTTCCAGTTGACTTTCCGAATCGATCAGCGGCCCTTTGTCGAACTTTTCAATTCGTTTACTAGAAAGCCAATTGCTAGCCTAGTGGTTGAGGCTTTTATCTACTACTGCTACCATGTGGGTGATTTGTTCACCATCACTTTTGACGGGAAAATATCAGCACTCGATAAGGGATGGGAACTACTTGATGAAATGCCAGTCGCTGGACCTCCGAGGGTTTTTAGAGGTGTCAAGCCCGTTGGCCAAGATGATCTTGAAAGATGGTTGGTGAAGAACAAAGATACAATTCCATTGATTCGGCAAGATCGAAATATTTCTCGCAGAGAACTATTCGACATCATTGGGCAGAGCTTCCCAACAATGAATGCGGAGCAGTTTAAATCGGCGATGCAGTTCTTCAGTAGAGCTGGAAGGATGTATCAATCGTAAGTTGCGCGTTCTTCCTTGTGTAATTTGTTCAGGAATTCTAACTTTTTGCAGTCCAATCCAGCAACCAGAAAGCGGCCCCGCTGTCCTCAAGAGAATCGACAACGGCTGGAAATTCGACCCTGCAACCCGCTATGTACACACGGTCATTAAACCAGAATCGTACTTCGCGAAGCTGGGAGAGATCTTGAACACTGATGAAGCTAAGGATCGTGTTGATCAAGCCAATTCAGTCAATACTGTTGAGACTGAAGAGGATTTGTTTACTGCTTTAGAACCAATTTTGGAGGTGGAGGGAGGAATGTTCGGCTTTGGAAAAGTCATTATTACGAGGCATCGGTTCCATTTATTCTTGAGGTGGTGTGACCAGCAGGGAGAGTTGTTACAGTGAGTACCTCATACAAATACTTCGAAGAGACTCTGGATAATGCTGACACTGCCAAAAATAGGTTGCGCCGAGATGGACTTATCACGAAGATATGAGGGGGTGCGATCTGATTTCTTATGTCTCTCTTTGTATGTTCGCGCATCTTTTTAATATCAATCTTCCTATTCGTCCAGCATTTATTGTTTTCACCAAATGGTTTTTGCGGACTTGATCTCGATATTCAAATGACCGTAAAGTTTGAAGAAAGTGGATTTCGATCTAACTTGATCGGGAACACGAATAAAGCACTTTAGTAAAGCTGTGGCTTAAAAACAATTATTCGACAAGTTTCGAAGGTTAAAATTATTAAATAACATTAATTTTCTTAATTTGCCTTTAAGACATTAGAAGTTATATCCTTTAAACAATATATGCCTCTTTCTTGCTACTAAATCCAGTTATATCGAAATTCACTTTCTTCAAACTATGTGGTAACTAAATAAGGTCTTACGGAGTCTCTCATACTTTCTCTATTCGTTATTAGCGTGAATCTTTTACCTTGGCACTTACTCTTTTATGAAATGGCATTGTCGTACGAAGCATGCCGTTTTCGATCTCCGCTAGTACCTTTTCTTATCCATGATCATTCTGGTTCCTGAGCCATTGCACATTTCGCTATTTGACTCACCCAATGCTCGATCACTCAGGCGTGGGAAAGTTGTCTTTGTCTAACCTGGTATTCGCGAATTTGATTGACATTGTTATGTAAAGCATAAATGTAAATATTCTTTGTTCAGCGCATTGATGTTTGCGTGAAGTCCGAATATAGAATTTCAAACAATAGGTGTTTAGTGCGCAACTTCTTTGTCACCCATCAAAACAGACATCTTAGGTACCTCAGAAGCAGAGCTTCAAAACAAATTTCCTGAACACAGCTTCAAGGGCAATAATATTCCAGTAGGTCTGGACTAATGTAGGCACAAGAAGCACAGAAGGATTCACATCCCATGCTTTGGGTATGGCGGCTACACAGCAAAGCCAACCACTGACAGTAGTTTCTACACCATTCGCGCAGAAATATGGTCCAGGTCCTACGAGCCTGTATATCAAGGACAATCCGTATGAAATCAAAAGTTATCTCACGCCTATTCTTCCCGCCAATCCCATGAATCTTCGGCCTGCTGAGCTTCAAATCAGAGCGGAGACAGAAGCTTATCAAAGAAGGACGCTACGAGGTTTCCCAACGAGTGAACTAATAGACCTAGGTGTAATCAAGTCCGATAAATTAAACTTAAACCCTTTGGATAACCCAATCGATCCGATATTTTCGCAGAGTCGGTGGACAGAGACTCCGCTCACCAGTATATATATCCCTGGTCATGGGATGGCGTTGTGGACGGCACAGAATAACATTGTATGGTCAGCATTGAAACCCTGCTTACGGCTCGCAACACACATCTTGTCTCACATCAATACTCATCCTTGGGTAAGTGACTTCTATTTTCTATTTGTTCTCACATAGTACTGATCAATTGCTCAGTTTGATGCGTTGTTGTTAGGCCCTCGAAAATATGTCGAAAACCACAGAGTTACTGCAAGGACTTTGCTCAAAGGCACCCTTCAAGAGCAAAGGTTCCGGACATTTCATCTTCGGGATCCAGGTCCTGACAATGCTCGGTCATGCCAGGTGGAGAAAAATTCCCTCCTGAATCTACCACAGATGCAGAACCTCACGTTCGGTATAATGTCCGCCTATCAAAATCTCGCCGACCCAAAATCGCCACTCGCTACTCCTCAATATGCTTTCACGAATCACAACCCCTCGCTTGCAAGTCCCTACATTCAAATCTTTATTGCTTCAGAGCTCCTTCAACCTTTATTAACTTCAAAACTCAACGATGGAGAGAGACTTGGTGCACGGTTCCTGGTAGCAATTACTTTGGTGCATGAGATGATGCATGCATTTTACGCAGCAAAGACATATAAAGAGGTGCCAATACAAGTGATCATAAAAGATGCTTTAAAAGATTTCCGAGAGCCGTATTTCATGGACGAGCCAGTCAGCGAGCTGGGGTTCTCGGGAGAGAATGTGGTACGCTCGCCATTGCCAGAACTCGAGCTTGGTCAAATTGCTGAACAGATTATAGCTATTTAATGGCGAATTCGAACCCCTTAAAGTCAAACCCTTTGAAGGCCCTCATCCTGGCTTTGATCTTGCAATGTTTCCGAAAATGAAGATGAGTGGGCGGTCGATCTTGGTAGATCCTCCACTTCCAACTATTCATACAGCGATACCTGTTCCGGTCTCTTTTCTTGAGTCCCTATTTTCGAAAGATTTCTGGCGTAGTATGAGAAGTCTCGCAGATATCAGGCCCGGTCCCGTCTCAGCAGCATCGTATAAGCTATCCTCCGAAGATGAAGAACAGTGGAAGATCCTCGACGATTCGTATATTGCAGGTGCATTGCGTCCTCTTCCTTCTGCAGTAGCAATTGATCGCTTGCTAGGCCTCAACCCAGCTGAGAGGACTATTCGTGGAAAGGAACTGAGAGGCTTGAGAGTTGCCGAGCTTACGAGAGATTTTCAGGGCAGCGAAGAAAATGTATTGACGGTAATGCACCAAAGTGAAATCTGTGAGAGGCAGCAGCGGACACCAGAATATAATTCGAGTGTTGAGCTACTATTACTGCATTTAGACACGCTTATGAAGACGCAGTGTGATCTCGTTGCTACTGTGGGTCTGCTCGAGGAACAAGAGGAAGATATGAAAGGTGAGATCATCCTCTTATCACCTTTAATTCCAGGTCTAACCAGTCGAGACAGGCTCAATGCTGAAATTATATAACCGCAACCGCGAGATAAGACGAGTTATCTCCCGATTCCAAGCCTACGGGTCCTTGACCCCAGATCAGAGCAAGAGATTCCAAGACTATACATTCAAACTTGCGACTATGAGACTCACTCTTACGTCGACGGATACCAAGCCGCTCGGCACAACCGATGCCGAAGAGCAAAAAGAAATGAACGATAGTGACGACGCGGATGACAAATTGCTCAATACTCTTCCAGCACTCGTTAGAACAATAGGCGACAAAGCTCTCTGCTTAACAAACTGTGAAGTGCTACTCAACTCACTCGGCTGCAAAGTACTTACTAAATCCATGGCGAGGATTATGGTTGGTAATGTGGCGACGAACATGTCGATTGGAACTCGTCGAGAATTGCTAATGTGGGGTCAACGAACGTTGAATACGTTGACGATTCCTCCGTCAGAGGAGCCGAAAGTGCAGACTTATAAAGAAATAGCTACATTGACTTTGCAGAGACTTGATGAGGAGGAGAAGAAGAGGCCAGCAGGAAATGTGGCTGTTTCTTGCGGACATACTAGAGCGCCGAGAACTCCTGTCACATAGCGGGGTCTGCGAATTGAGGAGAGTTCTTCTGAAGACTGTCTGTTACATATAGCATGTTTTATTTCTAGACTGAAGGGTATGCTCTATGATTCCTACAGCACTTCCTTAATATGTTATCCTTCATTAAGCCAACAATTAATTTCATAGCTTACGATGTAAGTGAGGGCTCGCTTAAATAAGGGGCGGGCTATTTTCAGGTTCTGCCCACTAATTCGGACAGCCGAGCTTGAAATATAAGGGCTTCATCGCTAAACTTCAGGCGGTCAATGGCTATATTTTCAGTGCATTGATAACGCAGTGAAGAAACTCGTATTTCGTGGCCCATTATAAAGCATGATATCGTAAAATTTACTGAGACAGAACTTCCGTGAATAAATTGCGATGGAGAATCGACTGAGCGGGAATTGTTTGAATGTGTTTTCGCTGTGCTGAGACACGTCGTAAAAGATTACTTTTGGATCTGACAATCTTCTTAGCAGATTGTTGGACACTGCCCGCCTTGACAAATGTCGGTTGCTCTCACTGGAGTTTGGATTTTGAGATGTCTGCCATGGCTTGGGAGAAGCTGTCTTTATCGTGTCTAACTACCCGACATTTACTTCAACTTCATATGACCCACTAGCGCTATAAACAAGGTCAAGGGTTCGAAGAAAGAAGGATGCAAAGCTCTCATCCCTATTTTGTCTAATCTAAAATGATAGTGCTTTCCCCATTGACATGGAGATTCACGTCACCAGTCCCAGCAATATCTTTCAGGTTGACATCGCCCGCTGTTTAGCTATTAAGTTGCAAGAAGCTCCCCTTAATCAGGTCCGCTGCCTTCTCACCAATGGCATAAGCAGGCATCTGTGTATGGCCTTGATTCAAGCGCGGCATTACACTCGTATCAGCCACTCTCAAGCCCTGCACGCCTCGGACTCGAAGTTCGGCGTCAAGGACTGCCATCGGGTCGGAGTCTGAACCCATCTTGCAGGTGCCGCCGGGGTGGTAACCTAAGGAATCAGTCTTCAGTCATACAATTACGGGGAAAGAATAACTCACATGTAGTAGCATGTTCCTTCACGAAAGGAACCCAATCCTCTCTTGTGGTATGCTTATGATGCGTCAACGTCTTCGGCCAGCTATCCTCGGCTATGTCTTTGGTACCCTTCCCCTGTGTGATGATCTCGTTGGCGAACCTGCACGCTTCGCTCAAGACTACGACGTCGAGCTCTTCACCTAGGTAGTTGTGATTCACAACAGGGTTGTCTTTAGGATCAGCGGATTTCAAGGTCACAGTCCCGCGTGACTTTGGAGCAAATAACTCAGCGATGATAGAGAAGGCATGAGTGGTTACGCCATCGGGATAGTCAGTGTATTGTTTGGGGCCACCGTAGCATTCGGTGGTAAAGAATTCGACGTTGGGTTGTGCAGGTGTGAGACCCATTGGATCTCTACCTTCCTTCTTCGGTGCGTTCTTCCAAGCTGGTTCGGAAGCCAGGCGTTCGTCGAGACGAGCAAAGCCAAATACGCCAAAGGGAAACGTTGATAGTGGGCCACGTTTCTCTTCCTTCCATTGGCGATAAGCTTCTCCGAGGGCGTTGGGCTTGTAGAGAAGGTGGTCTTTTGTTAGGTTTGGTTTGGTGGTCAAATAGAAGATGAAGACAATCTCGGGATTTAGCTGGTACTTTTTTTTCTTAGTAGATTCAGAGGGGACTTACGAGATGGTCCATGAGGTTCTTTCCCACGCCTGGAAGGTCGACTTTATAGTCAATCCCGTGACTTGCGAGCTCCGCCTTTGGTCCGATACCAGAACGGAGGAGAATAGTTGGGGAACAATATGCTCCACCGCTGACGATGACTTCCTTTCTGGCTTTGATCGTTCGCTCCTTGCCATCTTTGTCGAGCGCTTTCACAGCTGTTGCTCTGAGATTGGATCCCGAGCCTTCAAGAATGACCTTGTCGACGACCGTCTCTGTCTTGATCGCCAAGTTTGAACCTTTATTTAGCAGGTAGTTGGCGGCCGTTGTTCTATCACCTTTGTAAACCGTTCGAGTGGCATGGCCACAACCATGTGGGTTATCTCCTGTCGTGAACATGTCTTCTTGAAGTGCCAGGCCTTGAGATTGCATGGATTCGAGAATCATGTTTGAGATGGGAGCCTACACGCATGAGCAAGAACATTCTCATTAATAAGAGACTTTAAGCTTCTTACCAGATCATGAGGCTCAATATCGAGAGGACCATCGTGCCCGTGAGCTGCCTCGTCGGCTTTGAACCACGTTTTTCCGTGGAAGTTCTCAGCCTATAGAGAGTCAACATTCTGCCACAAACTACATAACAAGAAATTGACCTTCTTCATGTACCCAAAAACTTCTTCTCCACTCCAGCCTGGCATATTCCAGTCATCATAATCCTGCTTGGTGCCTCGAATGGCCAGCGTGCCGTTACACCCACTACATCCTCCGAGAAATTTTCCACGACTGACTTTGACTTGTCTTCCGTTGGCACCCGGGCTAGGCTCTGTAAGGATATTCCAATCGGCTTCGGTGTCAAAATTATTTTTCCTGTATCCTAGTGAGAGAGACTCCGTCGAAATGGTCCACATACTTACCATCCACCCGCCATGACAGTGTTCTCTAAAAGAGAATTATGCTGCCCAGCTTCAATGACCAGCACTGAGTTGTTTGGGTCTTCTGCCAATCGTGCTGCCACGACAGAGCCTGAGGTGCCGCCGCTTTGGGGAGGGTCAGCTAGGTCGGTCTGGGAACAGCAGCGTGGAGGACTCACCCGCACACAATATAATCATATTCGGAGCTTTCTGGTTCCAAATTGATATGGCTTGCCATGATGAAGCTCAGAAGTCGAACCGGAAGCTTTGAGAAGACAGAAAGTTACGGCGAGAGAAGTCGAAAGGGCGGTGGGGAAAACAAAGGTTTTGCAACGCCACGGCAATTGATCGTCTTCTGGAAAGACAAGTAAGCAGACACAAGGTCAAGTTATATGCTATCACCGATGCAACTGAGGGGCGTTTCCATATATCTCACTCAGCTTAGGACATTGAACCTTGTATCGCGTGTCTCAATGTCGGAGTCGCACTGGTTCCGCATGTGTTCTGATATGCGCGGCCATTCCGCATTTTCGGGTCTGCTACACGA
Organism: Mollisiaceae sp. DMI_Dod_QoI; assembly: GCA_009613015.1. Taxonomy (NCBI): domain Eukaryota; kingdom Fungi; phylum Ascomycota; class Leotiomycetes; order Helotiales; family Mollisiaceae; species Mollisiaceae sp. DMI_Dod_QoI. The sequence continues at coordinate 232,129 of VXCB01000039.1, read as the reverse complement.
AGCATGCAGGAGTTTTGAGCGAGTTGATGCCCAACAAGGGGGGAGGGGGGGGACCTTGCATTCCCGGTCTTGACAAGGTTTAGATCAGCGGCCGGGACTTCACTTAGTCACTACCCCACAACCACACTACAACTTTGAATGCGGGGCGGATGGACCGAGAAGATGGGTTAACGGGAACAGCACATGACTCGCATCTCGCTGAAAGCCTTCTACAATTGATAGAGGAGAACGTCAGTTGCATTTCTGCGAAATCATCATGACACTGTCTTCTTTGAAGCACTACGTCCGTCAGAGCAAGTCGGCCGCAGCTGACTTACAACACAGTAACGTACCAACCCCGTTCGCGATGGCAAATGCGCGTAAGCATGGTACTTGTCGCGGGCATTTCACTCGGGATCTGAGAGATCGCGAATAACTTAATGTAGAAACTGGTCCTAAGCTGTGTAGCTTGAATTCGGCGGTGAAAAAAATGCATGCTGCTTCATGATTTCCGAATCAGGACAATGCTAGAGCGGCCATCTCGTTCAGCAATATACAGTCATCCATGAAGCCGAGGAAAGAGTGAAATATGCGAACGTATGGGCCGAGTTAGAGGGCCGAGTTCTCTAAACCCTGAGAGTCCCGAGTTCCAGCCCCGATCCTCGCCCTTTCCTTTGCGACAGATCAACGATGTCAAGGGAACCCTTTGCGAGCGCCGAGTAAAGCTTGGATGAGACTTGGCATAGCCGGTTTCTCGATGATAAGTGCATCGTAGTGAAAAGCGGATATGAAGCGCAAAGAATATGTGAACCATGTAAAGGTCCAGATTCTTGCAAGAAACTTAGTCTTCCCTCCATGTCATCATAGAATTAGGACAACCTCTACCCAAGGCACGAGGACTAACTCACAAGACGTCTTCACGCCAGCTCTTCTTCCGAAGTAGATGGAGAAATGCTCTATGCTTATGGCGATTGGCTGTAACAAGAAGAATGTTAGTTGCCTCGAGTTTGTGGCACTACTGCTTTGAGGCACGTTCCAAGCCCCGAGATGGTGAATACAGGCTGACGAAATGAAAGCCAGATATAATTGTGTGTATCGAGAGGCTAGTATCCCACGTCATATCGGTACATATCGCTTTAACATTTGATATGACATGCTTAGTTTCTGCCAAATCTCTTGTCAATGAAAGATCCTCGGCCAGAGAAGGCAGCTGACTCTTCGTAATAGTTGATGCCAAAACTTTCCACAAAGATCCCGGATAGTTAAGACATCTCGCAGACGTCTCATCAGAGGGGTGGCCAGTCTTGCGGCTGGCACAAGCCAATGCCGACCGAGAGTGCTGCCCCAAGCAAATATTGCATGCTCAACGGTTAGTAGGTACCTAAAGCTAGAATCCAGGCGAAAAGAATCTGCATGGCAACGGTGTCCGATAGATTTGGTGGATTGTGTGAGTGATACAAAGATCCGCTTACAGGATACCGGCATGCGTCGAAAAGCATATACCACATCACGGCGTTCAAAAATTCTGTGTCAGAGAACATCTTTCCTATGCTTAGGGGAAGAAATCTCACTTACAGTATCCTTTCGAACCGAAGTAGAACTAAGCTTCAAAATGATGTAACTTGACAAACTGATAGCTCACGTTTCTTCCTTAAACCTAAAGTCTAAAAAATGCATCCATCCACATCTTAGACCTAGCTTCCTTCATGAAACCATTCAATCTCCTCATTGCATCGGCACGCTGTGCTATAGTCATAGGTATCCCTCTTCTCCTTGCTTCGGCAGCCATCCATTCCTCTTGATAGTCGTCACGCATGACTATTCCGAGCCATACTCCTGCAAGCGCAATAACAAAAAGCAAGAAACAAATCCCGCCCATTACCATGAATGCTATGCCGCGCGGACAGAAGTCCATGGTGCTTGGTACGAAGCCTGTGGCGTTCGCAGCACTGGAGGCTGTGGCATTGATGCCGGTAGATGACGGCATTGTAAGTGTATTCGTTATTAACTTTGCCGTTGATTGTTGATGGGTCGAAAGATATGAAGATGGAAGAGGTTGATAGTTCGAAAATGTGGTTGGTTTTTATTCTGTCTTGAGAGTATGCAGATTTTTGAAAGTATAAAGGCCAGTTTTTAAACTGCGGCTCCGAAGCTCTAGGTAATATATAGGTAGTCTTCCTGTTTAGCTCCCCAGAACGAGTTAGTTGGGTACGCGAGTTTCGCTTACAGTATCCCTTTTCCGATTCTGGCCTAGTCAACCTACCCTAAACTTATCTCCTCTTTAGCATTTCTCCTGTCTGCAGCGATACAAAATTTCCCCCCTGGAAACTTGCCTATTCAATCTAAGTCTTTTGTATCTCATGCTTGCAGGAAAATTGGGTAATTAGGATTGCCTGGCGCAGGGAACAAACTGCCTTTTCTATCAAAATTGCCAATTGCAGCCTCAAGCTCTTTATGAAGAAAATCATATTATATTCCTTAACATCATATGAAGTGCATTGATTTTGAACCCGAGGATATAAAAGAGTTTCTGAATTTCTTAGTGAGCTTTGCTTCGGCAGAAACTCTATTATGGCTGGCGAAGTCCGCTTACCATATATTGAACCTTGAGGTTACTAACCCCAAGATATAAAGTGTTATTCTTCAATCAAGGGCAAGATCGGGAATTTTCGTCCAGAATCTGAGGTTTTATATTTTCAAGATGTCCAGTCCAATTTCAAAATCTCAAAATAAGAAAACAAGAAGAATGTCGAAGTTCATAAAGGTAAGGCGAACACCTAGGAAAATTGTAAATCAGTTTGATTACTTCATAATCTTTTAAGAAAACTTGGTAAGATTCTAGGTATAAACTCGAATGGCAACACTCGTTTTCTAGCAAGAAATAATGCAAAGGTTTGGGAACTAACTTGAAATGAATGCGAAAATTCCCGAAGTATGCTGATACTCGTCAAATATAGCTGGCCCTCGGGCGAACAAGCTAACGTCATTCTTTGGCACTTGCCGACAGGATAAGCATCACCAATGCAATGCAACTTAACATCAACATCGTACAATCCTTAAGCTCTACTATCAATTCCACGTGCTTCGTAATCTAACAGATTCCCTAAGGCATTACAAAATTATGGAATCCTCCTGGATATCATGTGAAGACCTTAAGCCCCATTGCGAGCACCTTTGTCTTCAACTAGTTGCAGCAATAACTCCTTCAGCTCCTTGACTTCTGATCTCAGTTCGTTCACAGCCCTAGTTGCCTGATCTTCCTCAACATTCGGCTTTGCAGCCGCAACCTTCTTGTCCCATCCCTCGCTCTCAAAATCAATCTCGCCAACCATTTGCTCCCACTCCTCAACCGTATCATCATCTTCCTCTCCTCTTTTCCTGTTGCTTTTCACCATCTTTGCGCTCCTGGTCTCAAACCATGCCGCTACGAGGAGTAGTGGACTGTAGAGAAATGCCATAACATAATCGTTAAGTTTAGCATATGTTTTCCGTGGTAGCCACCATTCAAAGGGAATGATTAAGAAAAATATTTCGACGAGATTTAGAGGCGCAATGAAAACGTTCTCGTCGGGGGCGCGAACGAATTGCATCGTCTTCTGGGAGAATAGAGCCATGTATTCGTCTATAGCATTGTCGGTGATGTCTTCGTAGGCAGAATTGTAGAGAGCGATCAGGATGTTCAGCAAAACAACCATGATCAAGAAAGCGAAAATGTAATAGAGGATGATGCCGAAAGGCGGCGAGAAGTTGTCGAAGCCAGAGAAGTCGGGCGATTGCATCACAGCGTTTGCCATTGCTTGAAGGATAAATACAGTAGCCTAGGAACTGTTAGTTGCGGACGAGATTCGGGAGATATGCCTACATCTGCATTTGAGTCTGCATTGTCCATGCCAATGAATGCTTGCAAGAATCCAACAATGATGACGATTAAGAGCGCGAAGAAGATGAGTGATTCCTTCATCATGACCTTTAGCACTACTAGCATGGCACCAAAGAATCTTATGCTGTCAAGATATAAGAGCAATCTCATCCAAAACATAGGTGCAGAAAAAGCTATCAAGTCAGGACTTCGTCTGATCGAAAAGGGTTGAGTAGCTCACCCAAGAAATTGTAGCTCAATTCATTAAACTTCTCTCGCTGCCCATCCTCGTCCTCCAGCGGATGGCTGAGCGCAATGAATCTCGTAACCAAACTAGTCGTAAGCAAAGCATACAGGACCATATTGAAGATGTTCCAAAAACCAATGTAAAACCGTCCGACCTTCCACCATTTGGAGAATTCATCACATATGAATCCAAATGTGAAAATATAGAGGATGACCTCTACAACATCCAGATCTCCAGTCCGATTGACAGTGTTTATAGCCGCCGTGTATAGGCCTAGATAAATGATCGAGAAAATGACTTGGGTAGCATTTTGGTAGACTGGCGCTCGCATCCTGTCAGGGTCGACGTGTTGCCAAAAGGAAGTGTTGTCCTTCTTTTGGTAGTCCACGAATCTGCTCGGATCATTCTCATCCTGCACCAACCAGCCTCTCCAGAGATAGTTAACACATTTCTGATATCCTGACGAGCCTGTAACTCTCAGAGCATGCAGATCTACGGCACGCTCAATAACATTCGCCGGTGAAGTCTGCTCGCCATCGATCATAATAGAATACCGTTTTAGCAAGACATCTTGCAACAAATAGTCCTGATTATCCTCAGTCTCGATTCTAGCATTCGTTAGCTTCTTTTCCAACCACCGACATGTTCAACTGACATCTGTTTCGCGATAACTTCGCAAGCCGTCGCTCTGATGTTATGCAGATCCGCATCCCACAGCTCCAGCATAGCTTGCTTCTTGAACCACCTCTTATTCACCAACAAACAATACACCACACAAGCACCATATTCTCTTCCCCCAGCTTCCTTCGCAGCCTTTACGACCGCAGTCGTAATGATTCGACTATGACTCTCTGTGATTCTTGTCTCCTCCAATTCGCACGGCACGCTCTCCTCTATCAAATAACGCAGACGCAACGCGACCTTAGTGACATCAGGAGCTGGAATAGCGGACGGAATCGCATCTTCATGGTAGGTAGGCAGTAGTCGACGAGCTTCATCTCTCCAACGGTGCTGGTCCGTACTAACAGAACTCGTAAGCTTGTGTCAAGCAGGATGCGCGGGACTTCGAATTCCCAGCTCCAACGTACCTGCCATCCATCCCAAAGATTCTCCTCCATTGAACCATTGTTGCTCAAACAATTGCTATTGCTGATTTACTACTCAATTTGATTGAGATAGAAATATCGATGGCACGTTCAAAAGGAATGAAAAGCTGTGGTGCTCAGTTAAGTCGCGCATCAAGCTCTCCACTTGCTCGACCTTGGTTTTTGGGCTTGGCAGCGGATCGAAATTCGCGCCCGAACAAAGTCGACGTGCCATGACGTTTGTCTGCTCGTGAGGCATATTTGTCTAGATATAGGAACGCACAATGATTGTTGATCCGCTCGTGAATCATGATGAATGAGTGAGTGTATCGTAAGGTTGAGAAATCACAAATGTTTTCTGGTGGGCGAAAGTGTGGGGTCCGTCTCAGCATGTCACACCCGGGCTCGACACCCCCTTTATGCAGGAACTGCCGACAGAACATGTATTGATCAAGATGCATTCTATACTACAGTCTAATGCTCGATGTACACCTATTAAGCTTGTCTCTTCTCTGCTAACTTTCTCTCCAACTCTTCAACCTCCTTCGCGGCTTTCTCTTCAGCTAATCTAACCTGTTCCAGCCTTTCATCTTCAAATCTCTTCTGCTCTCTTGCAAGCTGATCAGGTCTCCTGATCGCAATATCTTTGGGCTTGTAGTCGCTAAATAATGCTTTCAGCGTCTTTTCGATTACATAGCAGCCAACATAGTCAACGATCATAGTGAGTGTCATGGTTGTCTTGAATTCCGACGTGAAAGGAACCAGGCGCATTTTCTCGTTGATTTCAGGAACGAATTCGGTCGAGCAAGAGAAGGCAATTGCGGAAACACCTAGGATACCCCAGTACATTCCTCGATTTTCTTGATAAAATTATTAGCTTCGATTCGAGGATTAATACATTATAAAATTACCTGAAAGCGCCTCTCTGAAGGGTCGACCCTGGTAGTTGATGGCAAAGGTTGAGATTTGTTGAATAAGCTGCAATAGATAAACAGCGCTGTTCAGCAAAGATGGTGCGAACTCTCCTTCGAGGTCAACATCCTCGCTACGTCTGCAAATGGTTAGATCTAGTTATATCAACGGAGAGGACGACTTACGGAGCAAGCTTGTCGCAGTAGCGAGCGATATAGATCAGAGTGACGATGTGAATAGCGAACTGGCCGAGAATGGATCCAATGATGTAAAAGTTGAAGATGTTAGGTTGAGGACGCTCCTTTGAGAGACCTTCAACAGATTTTGCCCTAGAAATGGATAGGAAGCAGACACTCATGAGCATGCCACTAATAGTGACCTGACCATCTCCAAACTTGATGCCCTCTAGGTACAGAACAGAAAGACTGTAAGCGCTGATGAGGCAATTGAGGGCGAGGATCTTGTACATCTGGATTGTTGCTACAAGCGTACACCGTCCCTGTCGAATGATATTGGGGATTGCAATGACATTGCTGAGTTTGCTGGTGAACGGTGCAGCAACAGAGGCATCACCAAGCTTAATAGTTGGTGGCTCCTCATCGAGCTCCATCTCTGTCATACTTTGAGTGAATTTCTCTGCTAGGCCCATAGCTTTCTTTTGGGCCTCAGTTTGTTTAGCATGTCTACCGTCAATGATAGCCTGCGCACCCGGCGTAGTAATAGTCTCAATGCCATTTGATTTCTCGGCGGCAGTCTCAGTGAGAGCTACGGCCAGGCCCTTCTTCTCTGCTTCTCGCTTCATCGCAGTCTCGTAGTGAGGATTCGTAGGTCCAGGCGGGTATAGGTGAGCGATCATAACTGGTACAGGCGGGCTTGGTTGATTGAATCTGTTCATCATCTGGCATTGCTTCTCATACATTTCCTTCATTTTAGTATTTCGGAAATGTTCAGCGATTTTATTGAGGTCATCTTGTGAGCCATTCAACAACGCTACACCGATATGAGCTTGCTTGAGAGCGCCGACGTCGTTGGTACCATCACCAGCCATGAGAGTATGATATCCAAGATCTTTGAGTCCCATCAGGATCTCCTCTTTTTGTTTAGGGGAGACTCGAGCATAAACCCAGGTATAGCGATAGATCGTAGATAGAGCGACTTGGCCTTTGAACTTTGCAAGAGCAAAACCAGTGACGCAAAGATCTTTTGACTTGATGATCTCTGGATCAATGGGTTTTGTAGGATCAACGGGGATGCAGATGTGGTCGTCGATGCTTCTCCAGACTAACTTTTCTCCCGTTTCGTCGTGCTCAGGAGCATCTAGAATCAGGACATCTCTGTCCACGATTTCGACCTCGTGAGCTACGTGACAGGCAGTAAGAGGGTTATCCCCAGTAATCATAACCACGCGGTGACTGCTCTCGTTGAGCATTTGGACAGACTTCTTAGCATCCTCTTTAAGAGGGCAATGCAGGACCAGGAACCCAGCAAAGCTCAATTCGGATTCCACATTTTCTCGCTTCAGTTCGTTGATCTTGCCGGATCCAAGCTCAGAGTCAATAGTAAGATGCTTGTACGCGAGCGCGAGGACACGAGATCCTTTCCTGGTGAAGTACTTGAATGTCTCCTCATAATCTGCAGGGACTTTAACCAACATCTTCATTATGGTCTCTGGAGCGCCTTTAACACCGACAAAGGTGCTTCTAATCTTCTTACCAGTAGCCGAATGTTGAGCAGTGATCGTTGCCACGGAGCTTTGGCGTTTCAAGGCCGATGAGAATTGGAATCGGCGTTTGATCTGAACGCTGTTCGACGCTGAAGCAATATTTGCGCCCTTTGGAATCTTGCTTGTGAGGGTGTCATTTTTGCCAAGGGTCCAACCTAGCGAAGTCAAAGTTGCCTTTTCCATGGGATCTCCCACAATATCGCCTTCGTCCAATTTAACAAGCGCATGCGCGGTCGCTAGGACAAGGGTTGTTTCGAGGCCGGCTTCTAAGACAGGGGTAATGTGGCTGTGTGCTCCATCGGTCTCACGAGGTGTGTCTGTACCAGAGCGACCAAGACCAAGACCAGCGATACCTTCGACAACCAAGTCCTCGCCTGTGAGGGTGCCGGTCTTATCAAAACAGGCGACGTCGACTCGTCCAGCGAAAGGAATGCGGAACGGTTCCGTGCAGTAAATGGCATAGCGACTAAGAGCTGCAAGACTGGTGTTGACTGCGAGACTCAATTCCATTGGAAGCTCCGGCGGTACGACACTAGTGACAATCAAGACACAGTCCAGTAGAAGCTTGGATCGTTTCCTATCCTTCTTCACACCTTCATCCCAGACATACCATGAAGCTGCAATTGCGAATATCAACAAGAACAGAATAAACAGAAGAGCTTCGGCATTGTTGGCAGAGACACGTTCGGTGGAATATATCATGGTTCGAACTAAGCTTCCTTGAGACGTCTCGAATCCAGTCTTGACAACTATAGCCAAGGCACCATCATCGGGAGGAGGGGAGACGCCGGACAAAACCTTAGGTCTTGCTTCTTCAGTGTTGCCGTGCGTGATCTGGAGGACTTTGGTGCCACCATAGAGAAAAGCGTTTTTGTCAAGGCCTTCTGGCTCTAAAGTCGCATCGCTGGGTCTAAGCTGAACCGAGTCCTTTAAGAGTGGTGTACTTTCTCCTGACAACATGGCTTCGTTCACAATCGCACTGCCTTCGACCAAGAGCATATCGCAAGCCACCCCGCTGTCTTCCTTCGTGCGACCAACGGATACTAAATCTCCCGGTAGCAACTTGTCACTATGAGTTTGCTCCCATTTGTTCATTCGATACACGTAAATCTCGTATGGCTTGATGCTCATTCCTCGGAATTCGTTGAGAGTCCGCTGGCGTTGCCACACAACCGTACTTTCGAATGCAACAAGCATGAAAAGAGTGAAGAGAGAGTAGTACCAATACTCGTCCAACATCCACAATCCCACGCAGAAGATCTGGAAAACGAAGAAAGGAGCCACCGCATGTTCTTTAAACAGCTCTGTAAATGTAGGGACCGGAATATCGAAGGTATTGTCGCCATAATGTTGATGGATTCGGGAGATTTCTGCCGCCGTGGTTAAGCCTCTAGATTTTTGGAAATCTCCGATCAATGGTTTGGGTTCTGCATCTATTGCGTAAGAAAGAGGGGAGAAAGAGTTCTTCTTGACATCGTAAAGAAAACGCCGTTTTTGGAAGAGGAATGAGACGTTCTTCTTGCCCCCAGCCTAACATGTGTTAGCAGAGCTTCCACCTTTGAACTATTACAAAACCTACATTGTCCCTATCGATCTTGCAGATTTCGGAAGACCCGGCATTTGTAACAGGAATGACCTTAATGAGATTTGCATCTTCAACCTTCGTCGCGGAAACCGATGTGAAGAGTGATTTGAGGTTGACGTTCCATTTGGTACATAACCACGTCAAACTTTGCGCCGTAATGATCGACCCGCACCAGACAAATGTCCATTCCTGGCCATTGATATGCTTTGTGTATAGCTCTTCGGAAAGATAGTATCGCAGGAAAATGGGCCAAATTATCGCAAAGGGCCAGACGTATGTATGAAGGTAAAGTGGCACTGAGGAAGATTAGATTTTTTAGTCCTGGGACAATGGGAGGTATACGCACAAGGGTTATGCAAAGTGGCAGATTCTATCAACGGATTATCCACAAGAGGCGCCATTGCGCATTCAAGTGAAGAAGTTGCACGTCAAGGCGTGAAAGAATCGAAATGTATAGGTGGCTTGAGCTGGCGTACTCGTATCTACACTTCGATAGTTCTATCGCAATGCCTCGCCCCCATTACTAATCTGGTTAGTGCCTTGCTCCTTCCCCTTTAAGCCTTGGGCCGGCCGCGTCGGTCGCTTCAACCTGATCCCCAACCCAAACAATTTACAAGTATTACCTAAAACGCCGCCCAAAGATCAATAGCAGTGATACGGGGAACACATTTGAATATCTTTTTACAGTTCTTGTTTGAGAAAAGTGATCATCAACGCGGGGCCGTCATCCCGAAAAATCGGCATCACTAAAACCCAATCTTAAGAAGTTTCTAACTCTACCTAGTGGAGATCGGAAACTTGAACAAGACTCTTGGCCTTTCCTCTGGAGTCTGTACAGAGCTTCGGAAGACAACTGAGCATGATCCATTTGACACTGCGAAGTATCGCAAGCGACTTTAACGCAAGTGCTCAAACTTTTAGTCTTTGATATATATAATCGTACCCCTAACGGTAATTTCTAAGGATTTCGACATAGCAGGAGGTATTGTGTCAGAAAAGCGGGATTTCGACCAGCACCAGCTTTCTCTTTTCCCTATTCTCTAAAGAAAGAGAGATATCATTTAGGGTCAGCCTTTGGAGTTTACAAACCAGGGCCTCAGAGACTCCCGTTCCGGGATGAATTCTGCATCACCTGTCGGAGTCGGAGGCTTATTTCTTAAAGAACCATAGGCATCATAATATCGTGTGTATGATGACGAAATAAAAACAGAGCATTTCTTCACTCCGCACACATTTTCGGAGCTGGTACTGTACAGTATGTTACAGCGTCTTGGTTGCCTTTGTCGTAGTCTCACGGACCAGTGCCGGAACTTAAATGCATCGACAGGAGTTTTGATATTGACGCATCAACTTTCAAGTCTGGCAAGTCAAATTGATGGCACGAGTTCGAAAACCTCTCTTGGTTGGGAAAATCTGCAGAAGTGGCATGTCGTGTTTATGTGTCACGTGATGATGCCATATCTCCGAATAAGGCCATTGCAGTAGGTGGATAGAGCAAGGCGACAAAGTGTCTATCACGATTCCCATGCCGCATATGAGGGTCCATGAACAACCTCTTAAATTATCGTTGTTTGTCCTTGCATAAACCTTAAATCTTGGCGATCAAGTTGAGTCGGCACAATCTGCAACCTCGCAACCTTGACGTCATGCAAGGCTGGGCATCGGACAATCAAGTATCACCCCAGAACCGACCCCGCAAGGGTTCACCTACCGGCTAGGAACCATTTTCTCACTCTCAGTGGTTCTTCCTTTCGTTCCTGGTATCTTCTTTACCCAGCCCTGCTTGTTGATTCATACATCACTTCATACACAATACACTGCGCTTCGGCCTCAAAAGACTTCACCGTCTCACGAGTGAGACCTCGAACAGATCGCTATGTCTACTACAGCTCCTGCAGATGGAGGTACGAATCCCTCCCATTTAAAGGAGAAGATGAAGCATCCCTTTGAAGGGTTGCGAGAAAAACTCAGGGATACGAAGCTGTACGATCTCAAAGTTGGACTGATCCACAAGAAGTATGTAAGGCAATGATGAAATTTTCATCGCTAACTCTCTCAAGGCATGAACTTGGAAAACTGGCAAACTTGGTAAGTTCATTCCCTTGCTCTAAAAGTTTGCAATAGTCGTTAATGAAAACAAGGTTAACCCTAACCACCGACACGATGAGGAACACGAGAAGGTTACCGATGACAAGAGAACAAAGATTGCGGAGTCGCATCGTTTCCAATCTTTTGCACCCGAAAGACCCGGAAATAACATTAAGTGGTACGTCGATGGACGAGATTACTACTGGGTATGTATCACTGGATATTGGCATCCGATAGCATACTGATACAACCTCAGGCTGTTTCCATTGCGCTCGAACGTGCGAAGGAGACTATCTACATTGCAGATTGGTGGCTATCCCCAGAACTATTTATGCGAAGACCCCCATATTACAACCAGGAATGGCGTCTAGACCAAATATTGAAGAGAAAGGCGGAGGAGGGTGTGAAGATATTTGTCATTGTGTATCGTGAAGTTGAGGTTCGTCTCATTCATAGACTTGGTATTGTACCTCGCTAATAATACCCAGGCTGCCATCACCTGCAATTCAGCTCACACAAAGCACGCTCTCCAAGCTCTCTGCCCCAAAGGAACCAAGGGACATGGTAATATTATTGTCATGCGCCATCCCGATCATAATGTCCTTGAGAACGCTGCAGATATGACTTTTTATTGGGCACATCATGAGAAGTTCATCGTAATTGACCATGATGTTGCCTTTATTGGCGGCCTGGATCTATGTTTCGGAAGATGGGACAGTCACCAACATCCACTGGCGGATGTCCACCCTGCAGGCGTTGCAACCGAAATCTGGCCTGGACAGGACTTCAACAATAATCGTGTCATGGACTTCCAGACAGTGGACGACTGGAAATCGAACGAGTTGTCAAAAGCCGAATACGGGCGTATGCCATGGCATGACGTTGCCATGGGTGTCGTTGGTGATTGCGTCTACGACATTGCGGAACACTTCGTGCTTCGATGGAATTTTGTGAAACGTGACAAGTATAAACGAGATGGAAGGTTTGACTGGCTGATGCTGGAGGGCCGTGAGGGCCCAGATGAGGACTTAGTTGGAGTTCAAAGACCGAAACATCCCGTTGGGGACTATATTCATCACCCATTGTCCCCTCTGAGCGGTAAAACATTTGGGAAGCCGCAGGGCACTGTCCACGCTCAGATCATAAGAAGCAGCGGTGATTGGTCGAGCGGTATCCTCACGGAGCACAGTATCCAGAATGCATACAGCGAAGTGATCAGGAATGCTCAACATTACGTATACATCGAGAATCAATTCTTCATCACGGCCACAGGCGATCAACAAGCACCAATCAAAAACACAATTGGCAGGGCTATCGTGGACGCTGTTGTCAGAGCTGGAAAAGAAGGCAGGAAATTCCGTGTCATTGCTCTCATTCCATCGATTCCCGGGTTCGCGGGCGACCTCCGAGAAGATGCTGCGATGGGCACCAGAGCAATTATGGACTATCAGTACAAGTCTATTCTCAGAGGAGAGCATTCTATCTTCGAGCAGATCAGAGCTCAAGGCGTGGATCCTACTCAACATATTTTCTTCTTCAATCTCAGATCATATGACCGACTGAACGTCACACCAGCAATGAAGAAACAGGAAGAAAAATCTGGAGTCAAATACCAAGAAGTTCAGCGAGCACAAGCACAAGAGATCATGGATTCTGGCATCCACGGTTCGAGAGACCAAGATGAAGGAGCCGATAAGCACATGGGCAAGAAAGGAGCCATCGACCCGCGTGATGACTCCGGGGACGAGTCAACAGAGAAGAAAACCGACGCGAAGCGCAAATTTGAAGCTCAAGCTGAAGCAGCTGGTGCAAACCGTGAACCCGAAAGCACAGATAGCGTAGCCAAGAACGCAATGCTCGATCAACCAAATCTTGTAGACGAGAAATGGGAAGGTGACCTAGAAAGTGAAGCCGATAAATGGATTCAAGAAGAACTCTACATCCATGGGAAAGTCCTCATAGCTGACGACAAGACTGTTATATGCGGAAGTTCAAATCTAAATGATCGTTCTCAGTTGGGTATCCATGATAGCGAGTTGTCCATCGTTATGACGGACACTAAAACCCTACCAAGCACGATGGATGGCCAGCCATACGACGCTGGATATCATGCTGCGACTTTGAGACGATATCTTTGGAGAGAACATCTTGGTCTTTTGCCACCGCAGGGGTTAGACGCAAGTAAAGACCCTAACGCACAACCGCCCGATGTCCCAAATAACCCACAAGAAGGCGAAACATTCGAGTTCGTCGCTGATCCTCTCAGTGATCAAGTGTGGGATATGTGGACATCACGAGCCACGAGGAACACGGAAATATTCAGACAATTGTTCCACGCTGATCCCGACAATTTTGGTAAGTTCTCATCAAACTTTCTGTTTTCATTTGCAATTCAGAAGTGCTGATCGTGCAACAGTCAAAAACTTCGACGACTATGACAAATTTCTTCCACCCAAAGGCACGAAACCAGGCCACATTTATGACAAAATGATCCCCCCACAAGAAATCCGCGCAAAGCTAGACCAGATCAAAGGTCATCTTGTCTGGATGCCGTTGGACTTCTTGAAGGATGCGCAGATGGCGGAAAGGGGGCTGCAACTTAATCAGTATACAGAGAGTGTTTATACTTGAACGTCGCAATTACAATATGAAAGGAGAGAAAGGGGAGGGCTAGGAGAGATGGACAGGACAGTAAAGGAAGGGAAAGGAGGCCTTTTAGGGTATCATTATAATGTTTTTATGATCTGGGTCCACATTTTTGCATTGGGAATGGGTGAGGTCGAGAAAAGGGGTGAGGCGAATGGGGTAGGGCAATGAGGTTTAGGCGATACTATTCTCCATCATCTATGGAAGAGATTGTTAGTGCTGCAAAGTCTGAAATTCTTATGCGCACTTACCATTTGAACATGCATCTTTTGAGTGACCTTAGCTATTAACGTTGTGGGGTTTGAACATAGGAAACTGTTAGGATGATGCTGGTTCATTTTAGAGACTGAATTAGAAATGATCACTTTGATCGTGAGGAAAGAGGATATCGAGAGTAAAAAGATCAGGTTAAAGCCGAAGTATTTATTTCCTGGTTGAAATATAATTTCGGATATAATGGCTGTTATACTTATAAGTAATTTGGCATATAATTGTTGTGAATGGAAGTCTAGCGACAAGGGTATATCTTTCAGGGGCAAGTTGGGTGAGCTTACTTCGTGTTATTGCGTCGGAGTTATTGTCGGTTGGGATATCGATATTTGACATTTTGACGATGCTGAATAGATGAAGAAGCATTCAGAGTAAGGTTATATTTCACGGTGCAGGAATTAAGAAGTAGGGTCGAGAAAGAAGGGTCGAGGGGCAAGAAGTCATGCACCCCCAAAAGTCAATACAAAATCAGCGTTTTTATTCCTTACGATTTAACTTGCTAAAGGATCGCGCGCATGTAAGGCATGTAAGCTACGCAAATACAAGCCATTATCTCAACAAGATAAGAGCTTAAATAAAGATCAACGCGGTTCTGGAGTACAGCCACACGATCAACAAAATTCTCCCAACGAGGATCAAGTCCAGATCTGGAAGCCGTTGCTTAACGACGACCATAATAACTCGCTGAGGAGTCACAGTCGTCATCCTTCACATAGACATTGTAGCCTTCCTGGTAAAATATTTGCCCACACACGTTGGTTTGTTCCGGCGAGGGTGGACAGAGAGTAGCTATGTCAGCAGCAGCGGAGGAAACGACGCCACAATTGAGAGTGAGAGATGCGGGGCTCTACATTAGCACTTAGCATAGGGAAAACCAATCCAAGGGTACCAACGAGTCTTACATCGTTGCAGAGCCAGATCCCACCATGGCCGTAGCAGCTGAACCTCATGCACTGATTGACATCGACGTTGCACGGAGTGGTGCTGTTTGCTAAAGTCCCGAGAGCATTCAACACGTCTTGCCTCCAGGCTGGTTTCCAATCTTGACCTGCAATTGGAAAGCAAAAGTGTTGGTAGGGCTTAAATGCTATTCGTTAGTACTGCTTTCCATTCTTGACTCGCAGAAGCCTCACCGTATCTCTGCGCTGGATATTCTCTGAGCCTAAGTTATTGGTAGACGCGACAAGATCTCCGATACCTGTCAGAGAGCGGGCCGGGATAGTGGAAGCCGAAATCTATGAGTTCCGTTAGCGAGAGGGACAATCATAAGCACAGATCAATGTTTATACCAGGAAGGCAAAGTTAGTAAGTAGGAGAAAGGCTATGAAGAGAGTAAACGCCATGATGAGGTGGTTGAGATTTCGAAATGTTTGTCCGAGTTGAGCGTAGTAAAGGCCCACTGAGGTCTGCAAAGATATGGTGATGTGAAGGAGAATAATCAGGATCAGAATTCTGTATGGTTTGCAGAAAAATAGTTGCGAAAGAGAGAGATCGAGACTCGAGAAAGATAGCGGGATGCTTAAATAGTAATCTACCTAGTAGGTAATTGCTCTGTGAATCCTTCAGTTTGCGTTCCGGGCCCTCGCCGCTGCTTGATTGTGTGAGTTCTTACGAAACATTCAGTTGTGTTCAGTGATTGGAATTTACCTACAAAATCAACTGGATTTCAGAGTGAAAATACATAGGATACGAACAAGTAGGTCCGGGCTGGGAAAGCTTTTGAAAAGCCACTTCTAACAGTTAGTTTAGTAGAAGATTCCTCGCGAGCAAATAACGTCACGTTATTGAAGTCTCGGTACGTTCGACAGGGACTGAAATGATGAGAAGAGCGACTGCCTTAATTATGCTGCGACGGAACTTGATGCGAGAGAAATATTCTGCCTTTGATTCTCCGGCTGTCTTCATCGAATTCCCCGCCAACAAAAAGTATTACAAAATATCACTACACCAGCCAGAGGGAAACACAATCGATTTTAGATACATTATCTCCGGCAATCTGGTCTATATTATACTAATCCAACCGAAGATTGGCAAAAATGAAAATACTACCCCGCGTATGAAAAGAAACAACAAAGGAAACAGTCTAACCTACATAAAGGATGGCGAAAGGGAATGCAGCCTTCGTAAAGGAAGGGAAGTTCTACTCAGAGTTGGAATCATCGACGAGACCACCAGACAAGTAGCGCTGCGCAAGCTGCCCCGTAGCTTTTTGCTTCCGTTTCCATTTATCCCACGATGTAGTGACTGTTGTTGCGTTCCCTTTCTGAGGTGAAGCATCTTTGATTTTTTTTGCCGTAAAAAGGGTCGGGAGATTCTCATTCATGAATACCCCAGTGAAAATCAATTGCCCATTGCTGTCCTTCTCGAAACTAACGTCGGCGTCAATACTGTCGAGCCATGTTACCACTCTTCCCTCTCGCTCTCCCCGCCATCTAGCATTCCAGTCACATTGGCCATTCGGTTCTGGCCCTGGCCAACACCCAGCACTCAGGATGCAAGCTTTTTCGAATTCGCGCACGCTTCGAGCCCTGGGTTCTTCGGACTTTGGCTGAGGACAAAAGCGCATAGTACCTATGATCTTTCCAGCGAAGTCAAACGTCGCCCATAACTGCCTTTGAATTTTGCTATGCCGAGGATTGTTGGACATTCGTATATCCAGAGTCAACGAGTCTTGAGCTCCAAGCTTCCAGATTCCCTGGGAGTCGAGGTCCATTCCATCGACCTCCCAATGGCCTGTGACATCATATGCCCACTCCGGCCTCAATTCAATATACTCGCTCAAGGCCGGCACACCGATTCTCTGTGAGCCTTGCCTTACGACGGGAATGCTGTTTCTGGGCGAGATTATCCGACCGAGCTTTCGAGGCGCAGAGCTTATAGATTTGCTTCCATTCAAGTTCAGGTCGGATTCTGGTTCTGAATCTGACTCCAATTCCCAATCCGAATTCCGCAAATCGTGCCATTGATCCCTCAGCTTCTGAGGTAGCATAGCTCTCTCACCTCTTTCGAACTTCGCAATCTTTTTTGCATTGACTAGGAATAGATTTCCATCAAAGGCGAAAACAAAGATGACTTGTATGCCTTGAAATTTGGTTGACTCACAAGAGCCATCAAGATCATACCGCCAAGTTGCAACCCCATTCATCTCCTCACCGACCTTTTTTCCTAGATGCATGCCACCTTCTCGTCCTCTCCACCTCATTACCCATTTCTTGTTGTTTGGACCCGGCTTCACACCAGCGTCCAAGCAACACGCCTCCTCGAACCTTTTCAATTCCATTTTGTTCTTAGGATCGTCGTCGTTCGATGGCTCTGGTTGAGGACAAAGTCGCATGATGCCCTCAATTCTGTCAAATTGGAAAGCAGCATAGTATTCACACCCATCATGACCGCGATTCGCATGGTAGATTGATAAGGAGAAGCCTGTTGAATCAATCTTTGGCCACTCGACGTCGACCCGGTATGTGCCCTGCACATCCCAGGGAGAGACCTGCGTCAGGTCAGGAGTAGGATCTTTTGTGGTAGATTTTGTTGTCGCTACACGTTTTGCTTTTGGTCCAAGGGGAATAGATTCCTTCCCCTTTTTGGCCAAGTCGTCTTGGAAGGGTCGTTTTAAGGAATTGGTTGATTTTGGCTGAAGTACGGTGGAGGTCTCGGCCGCTAGAGCTGGCTTACTAGTATTTTTGGGAGGAGCTTGTTTCCTGCTCCGAGTTGCTGGAGGCATGCTGCTTTGTAAATATCCCGTGCTAACCAATAGTGATCAATGAGCGCTGTAGAAAGAGTGACACTGTTGCTGCAATTTGGAATGCTGGCACGTGCATGAATGTAAACAAAGGTTGCCCAGATACCCCAGCAAACGCCTCCCACAAGGCTGAAGCTCCAAGACCCCTGTTCATCTAGTAGCCTGGAAGCTTATTTCCCCATTGAACAAACCAACCCTAGAACAACGAAAAGGGCGAAATGTCGATTCCAGGTCTGGGACAAGCTGCACCGACGGTAGGTACTAGAATGTTATATTCCGAAAGCACAACTTCTAATCGAGGTAACTAGGCTGCGTTCTCAGCACCGACAGTTGAAGCACCGGTAGCTGTCCACGAGCTACAAGCAAATTCAGAATGGCGTTTTGAAGTCGAAATCGGGGAGAAAATCGATGTGAAGGTATGTATTGGACACTCGACTCGGAAACGAAGCTGATAACTTCCCAGATCCTCTCAGGCACAGCAGAGATATTCGGAACAGAGCTAGCAGTCAACCATTTATACACATTCCGCGGAACCAAGTCCTCAATATACACATGGCATGGTTGCAGAATAGAGGTGGCGGGCACATGCGAGGAGTACATAGCAGAGGAGACACCTATGACACAATACGTCAACACACATTTCGCACTAGAGAAGCTACGAGATGAGGCAGAGCAGAATGGACGTGAGGGACCAAGAGTACTGGTGGTTGGACCAACGAATTCGGGGAAGACGAGCTTGGCGAAACTACTGACGGCGTATGCACTACGAATGGGGCGACAACCCATGGTCATTAACACCGATTCGAGAGAGGGCCTATTGTCGATTCCTGGAAGCTTGACTGCCACACCGTTTGCTTCTATTATTGATGTGGAGCAAGGTTGGGGAAGCAGTCCTACGAGCACATCAAGTGCGGTACCTGTGAAGCTGCCATTATGTTATTACTATGGATTGCCAAGTCCAGAAGACAATACAAAGCTCTACAAGCCCATTGTGACTAGATTAGCTTTGGCAGCGACAAGCAGATTGACTGACGATCCAGCTATCAAGGCAACAGGCATGATCATTGATACACCAGGAGTCATAAGTCAAGGGAAAGGAGGGTTTGACCTGATATCACACATCGTATCAGAGTTCTCGGGTCAGTACAAACAATACGTGCTTTCTGGACTTCCAATTGACTTTATACATAGTCAACATCATACTCGTGATCGGCTCAGAGAGATTGCATAGCGAAATGCTTCGAAGATTCTCAGCATACCGCACAAGTATTGGCGAGACAATAACTCTAGTTAAACTTGACAAGTCTGGCGGTTGTGTTGACCGCGATGACGCATTCATGCAACAAACCAATGAGGCAGCTATCAAAGAGTATTTCTTTGGCAATATCAAGACAACCCTTAGCCCTCATACTCAACATCTAGGGTATGACGAAGTCTTTGTATACAAAATTCGAGAGAGTATGTTATCAATCTTGTATATTGAACTCTAGCTTACATGCCCCAGCACACACGAACGCATTCCTACCTGGGGGAGTGGAGGAAACAGAGCAGGGACTATACGAGAAGGTGGAGCCCGATATTATGATGCAACATTGCGTACTTGCAGTAATGTATGCCTCGGTAGCAGATTCTCAAGACACGATCAGGGATGCAAGCGTAATGGGCTTTGTGTGCGTAGCAGAAGTGGATGAAAAGAAACGAAGATTGAAGGTCCTGGCACCTATGAATACTAGAATCTCTGAGAGGCCTATGATTTGGGGCAGCTGGCCCGAAGCTGCCGTAAGTCTCATGGGTTAATGAATGAGTCCTTTATGAAGAAGATTCTCTTACTTTTTGCGACACGTGAATGTGAATGTCTTGGACACGTGAATCACTTTTGACTGAAAATCGATAAGAGAGTGTATGGTTTATGATTCGCCAATTACAGCCCATTTCAACGTCCCTACAAACGAAGTACAATACAATGTAAGATGTCCTGAGCGCCTCACTCGCCGGTGGAATCGTCCAGTCCATCGTTACACATTCCGTCATCAAAACACCCGCAATGCCCTTTTCTGCTCCACCACATGTTCCCCCATCAGTCCTCTTCAACAGCCCCTGTTCTTCCACAGTCAACGTAGATATCTAGTCCCTTGTCTGAATCTTATGGTCTCCATTCACAGCCTGCTCATAACTTGGTGGCACTGCACCACTGCTGGGCCCCTCCGCGGAATTGCTCCACGTCCCACTCTGCTCCTGATGAATCTGCGGTGCCATTGGAGCCGTCGTTCCATAACCCTGCGGAGCTGCATTTCCACCTTGTGATCTGGCTGGAACTCTGTGACTGCCACCATTCGGGCTCGAAACAACAATATATGTTACACGACCTCCTTCCGCGTCCCCTGGAATAGGCTCGTAGTAATCTGGTTCAGGGAATTTGGCGATGATGTACCAAGCGTGCAAAAGACCAGGGATGTAGCCTAGCATGCAGAGGCAGATGTTAATGAGCGAGTCGGCGCTGCAGATGCCAGTCTTGACCCAGACGGCAAGAGGAGGGAAGAGGATGGCGATGAGGCCGAGGAAGATATCTGCTGAGCACATTTTGAGAGTCTTTGATCGAGAATCGATGCTTTCGAAGATGCGGGAGTAGGAAAATTGCCCAAATGAATCTGACGTTCGTAATGATGAAGGTATTCGAGTCGAGGTTGAAGGAAAGTGTGACGGTGCTCGTATGGTGTTCTTAAGACAAATGAGTGGCACGATAGCGCCGTGTGATTGGGATGCCTAAGAGGAGTCGCACCGAGGCGTCATCTTCTGCTTGGGCGGTGGCGGAGCACAGGTGCGGCCGCTAGTGTTACCCCACGCCAATCGATAAAGAAATCTGACGATCAGGAACAAAAAAGAGTTTTAGATCGAGCCACGTCGCGTACAAATCAATCCTGACAAAGTTGTCAAAATGGCGGACGTCAATATGGAGGATCCGGATCCTATCAAGGCGTCGTATGATGTCTTCATCAAACCTCATATGTCTGGCAGTCGACAGGTATACATCCTCCAATTCCCG
Source organism: Mollisiaceae sp. DMI_Dod_QoI (assembly GCA_009613015.1). Lineage (NCBI taxonomy): Eukaryota > Fungi > Ascomycota > Leotiomycetes > Helotiales > Mollisiaceae > Mollisiaceae sp. DMI_Dod_QoI. The sequence continues at coordinate 210,950 of VXCB01000039.1, read as the reverse complement.
AATCGTGACTCGAGACAGCGCTATTCCGCTGCGAACGAGTCACAGCCCTTGAAGATGCGCGTGAAGCCGAACGCGGGTATGGTTGAGCTTGATGTCCCTATGGATGTATGGCACAATTATGATAAGGAGAAAGGTGTAAAATGGGGAGGAGCAATGAAGAAGAGCAAAGCAAACCATGGTCTGCCTGGCGGATTCGGAATTGGTGGTTCATCAGTCGCTGGAAGAGGTCGAGGGAGAAATGTTGCAGACCAAGAGGCAGAACAGCAACGAATACTGGATGACTTTAACTATGCTGTCCAGGAGGAGCAAGTCTTGGTAAAGCAGACATTGGGAGGGCAAACGGTGCCAAATGAGGAGACGACTCCACAGTACATGATTGGGACTTTCCGGAAAAGTAAGTCTGGCCTTCTTGCATCTGTTGTATTGACTAACATTTCTTGTAGATCAATTACATCTTACGCCTGTTGACAACATCGTCCAAATGCGGCCACAATTCCACCACATTGATGCCCAGTCTGAACAAGATCGTATTGGTCGCCGAGACTCAGCAATGCCAGCGAGAGCTACAGAAGCTCGAGCAATTCATATGACGGTCAAGTCAAACATTGACGGCGAAGAAGACACTACCGACACGATGGCCCAACGAATCGCAACTGCGCAATCCGAACAGTGGAAGAGCCATCGATTTGTCGACGACGATGATGCCGAAGCTTGGGAAGCGTATGCTGAGAACCTATTTATTGGAGCTGAGATTGGAGCTCAAGATGTTAATGAGCTATTGGCAAAGTTCCCCAAGCTGAAAAGTAATTTGGACGATGCCGAGTACCTTGACACGATCAGTGCTCCACGAGATGCTGCTAAGCTCTCAAGAAGCAAGAAGTTCACGAAGAGTAAGAAAGGAAAAGGAAAGCAGACTGCTGCCGCCGAAACTTTGGAAAGTGATACTTCAAGCACTCTCTCAGACTCTTCCGGGGATGAAGACCAAGAAGCACGTCCCTCTTGACGCCTGTATGTTCTTGCGTGCATTTTCTGGAGCAGGAAAGGAAAGATACCCCGCATGGCCGAGAGCTTGCACATGTATAAAAATCCAATAAGACACCCATGTCCAGTTATCCTAACTGGTGCATGAACAACAATTCTACGTCAAAAAAGTAGATATACGTACCAGAGGCCTCAGCCAAGTGGCTCCTCGCTTCCCTTTATTATTCGGAGAAAAGCATATCTTAAAGCCGAAGGCCCTTAATTCGCGATAAGAAGCCGAGCTCGCGATTAAAGCGCGAAGTGCGGGCATCATCAAACGCGAAGAGCTTCACAGCTTACCTCCGAAGGTTTTCAACAACTTCTTTCCATAGTTGCACTATTGCTTGCAATTGTGGTCCTCCATCCATGGCATATCTAGCCCCCATCCACCGGCCGAGCAGCGTTCGCCATGCGCTCAGGCTCAACCTTTTAGACCCCGAGGCAGAATGTCTTGTTATTGCGTAAGGTCCAATTCCAACCTCTTGAAGCTTATATTGACCTGTTCTATAGCAAAGGATCTCGATTAGAGATATGGCAGTCCACCGACGATACCTTTGTGATGACCGAGTCGCATCAGATCTATGGCACCATTTCCATGCTCGCGAAGGTCAAACCCATTGGCGGCAGAACGACAGATCTGCTCTTCGTTGGCACTCAACACTTTCAATACTTCACACTAGCTCTCAACCGTGATACACAAAGATTGGAGACACAGCAGAGTTTTGAAGATGTTGCAGACAAGTACTTGCGGGATTCACAAAGTCGAGATCTGTGCCTCGTTGACCCTACTGGCCGTTTTCTGGTCTTGGAACTATTCGAGGGAGTCCTAAATTTGATCAAGATCTTGAAGCCACGGAAAGGACGTACCGGAGATTTGGACATACCGCAGCAGACGCGCATTGCGGAGATTAAGGTTCGGTCTATGGTGTTCCTGAACACCGAGACTAAACAACCCAAGCTTGCTTTCTTAATCCAAGATCCAAGACATGGAGATGTTCGATTGGTTACATACAGACTGGTGGATGATAAGAACGCCTTCTCCTCATTTGATCCTATGAAAGATCGAGAGAATGACATTGGTGATTTGGATGTTGGTGCCAGCCACCTGATTCCAGTGTCAAAAGGAAACGAAATTGACCGGAGATACATTGTCCGCAACTCGACGGTTGCAAAGGCGTATCTAGGAGGTGTCATTGTCGTTGGGGAGACAAAATTCACCTATTTGGACGACGAAAGCAAAGCTATTGTGGAATACGCCCTTGATGAAGCGTCCATATTTGTAGCCTGGGAGCCACTTGATAACTTAAGTTATTTGTTAGGAGACGAATTTGGTATACTCCACCTATTGACGTTGCAAGTCGATGGCTCAGAAGTGGTTGGCATGAATTTGCAAAAGATAGGGCGGGCGTCGAAAGCTACGGTGATGGTACATCTTGGGGAAGGGGTTGTCTTTATTGGTTCTCACGAAGGCGATTCTCAATTTATCAAACTGGACCTCGAAGCCGCCAAATCTGCACCACCAAAATTAGACTGCAAAAATGACCTAGGTCATATCACAGTTATACAAGAGATGCCAAATATCGCACCTATCTTAGACTTTGCAGTTATGGATATGGGTAGCCGAGAAGGAGAAAATCAGTCAAATGAATACTCTACTGGCCAGGCTCGTATAGTTACAGGGAGCGGAGTTTACGAGAGCGGAAGCTTTAGGAGCGTCAGAAGTGGTGTCGGTCTCGAGGATATTGGCATCATGGCTGCCGACATGGATGACGTTCGAAGTGTTTTCTCACTTCGATCGGGTCCTGACTCACAAAAGGACGACACGTTAGTAGTCTCGTTCTCAGTCGAAACTCGAGTATTTCGATTTGATTCAGAAGGAGATATCGAAGAAGTTGAGGAATTCCGAGGCATGTCATTCGAGCATGAGACCCTCTTGGCGATGAACTTGCCGAATGGATACATTCTGCAAATCACAACCGGATCAGCACGGATTCTTGGCCCCGGTCCCTCATATGTTGCCGCAGAATGGAAGCCACCACTTGACCAAGTCATTACAACTGCATCAGCGAACGAAGGCAATGTTCTATTGTCTTCCAATGGGGTTACTCTGATATGCTTGGACGTGCATGGGGGCCTACAAGAAGTCGCTATACAGAATCTTCAAGAAGGTGATCAAGTAGCTTGTATACATGTTCCAAGCGAGGTTCCGGGCATAGGAGTTGTCGGATTTTGGAAATCTGGGACAATTTCCGTCCTTAATCTGGCAAATCTGGATATCTTATATTCAGAAAATGTCCGTCGGAAAAACGATGCTTCTATTCCTAGAAATATCGCCATGACACAAGTCTTACCAAGATCGATGTCAGGACCGACACTATTCATTGCAATGGAAGACGGTGTTGTGTTGACGTTCAATGTCAGCCGTTCCTTTCAGCTATCGGGAAGAAAGAGCATAGTCCTAGGAACTGAGCAAGCCCGATTTCATGTTCTGCCACGGCCCGACGGACTCTTTAATGTTTTCGCAACCTGTGAGCATCCCAGCCTGATATACGGCTCAGAAGGTCGCATTGTGTACTCTGCTGTGACGGCAGACAATGCGGTATGTGTCTGCTCATTCGATAGCGAAGCATACCCCAACTCAATCGTCGTTGCTGCCTCCGGTACTCTCAAGATTTCAAATGTTGACTCGGAGAGACGTACTCATGTCCGAACACTACCACTAGGCTTTACTCCCCGAAGATTAGCATATTCTCCCAGCGAGCGAGCATTTGGAGTTGGCTGCATCAGCCGGAAATTAGTCAAAGGTGAAGAAATAATCAAGAACACTTTCCAACTCGTGGAAGACATGATGTTCGGGCAAATCGGCAAGCCATACGTTCTTGATGACAGCAATGGCCCGGAGGTTATTGACTGCGTTATCCGCACCGAACTACCCACATCAGAAGTGATGGATGAGACAGCAGAACGCTTCATCGTCGGCACTACTTTCCTGTCAGATGAGTTAGCCGAGTCAAATCGGCGTGGCCGAATACTCATCTTTGGTGTCGACAGCCAGAAGAGTCCTTACCTCATCACTAGTCTCACACTCAAGTGCGCATGTCGACGCTTAGCCATGCTGGGCAACAAAATCGTTGCTGTGCTATATAAGACGGTCGTGGTTTACGATTATACTGAGAGTAGCTCCCGCGCTGCAGAGCTCAGGAAGGCTGCTACGTATCGTTGTGCAACTGTCCCAATTGACATATCTGTGACTGGCAACACCATTGCAATTGCTGATATGATGCAATCTCTATCCATCGTCGAGTTCAGACCGGGTAAGGAAGGTCTCCCAGACACGCTGGAGCAAGTAGCACGAGACTACACTCCTTGTTGGTCCACGGCCGTGACTGACATCGACAATGACTGCTATCTTGAAAGTGATCATGATGGCAACTTGCTAGTCCTTCAACGCAACAAGGAGGGTATCACGGCGGAAGATAGGAAGCGCATGCAAATAATCGGTGAGATCCATCTCGGAGAACAAGTCAATGTCATCCGAAGAATACAAGTCGAGCCAGGTCCAACTGCCATGGTAGCACCGAAGGCATTTATGGCTACGGTATGTTTACCTCCTTATCTTACCCAGATTCTCATGCAGGGTAAAATTTGCTAACACTTGCCACAACAGACCGAAGGATCCATCTACCTCTTCGCAACAATCCTCCCCTCCTCGCAAGATCTCCTTATGCGTCTCCAAGACCGTTGTGAGCAACACATCAGCACCCTCGGCGACATCGATTTCAAGAAATACCGTCGGTACCGCACCGCGGCCCGTGAATCTCAAGAACCGTATCGATTTGTAGATGGGGAATTGATTGAGAGATTCTTGGACGTTGATGAGGAGACTCAGGAATCTATCGTGGAGGGTCTCGGACCAAGCGTTGAGGACGTCAGAAATGCAGTAGAAGAGCTGAAGCGGCTTCACTAAAGAGTCGAATGTACTGTACGATGAAACGTGATAGGTGGGTGGATATCTGCAGCATTTTGCTGGCGTTCCACATTCATATCATATCGGAGGTCCAGACCAAAGCATCAGGCAGGCGTCATGGTTCAGCTGAGACATATGAGGTAACGACGATTAAGAACCACACACTGATACGATAGATAAAATAAATGACATTGCATTGCATTCCATAATCGTTCGTTGAATTGCGGTCCATGAAAGCTATCAATCAGGTAAGATGGCTCTGTCAGTGCATTCGAGACAGTTGTTTCTCTCACCTCGCACCTTGCCACTGTTTAAGGTTTAGTCGGTGAATGTGTAGTTAATGCAGCAGCAAGTGCTCAGCCAAATACGAAGTTACGAAGTCGCTGTAATCAACTCATCTCATCTTATATGTTTCATCTTAATCATAATGTATGCCTTCTGCTTTTTTCTGCTTCAGACTGATATAGCGTATCCAGACAGGTGTAGTTCACCGCCTCACCAAATCCAGCATCTCCATACTCTCACTTCCTCCATCTGCACCTTCCTTCTTCATAATTTTACGTCCGACCCCCTCACTGATATCCTTCATCTCTCTTCTCATTATCTTCTATAGCAACTCAGTCGGCGTATCATGAGCCAACATCGATGTTCCCAACCAAGCCATCTGGTCCAAGATCTTAGCAGTGGGCGGCCAACGAATCGCACCCGTCGGATCAACCGTCAAGTTGATCACGTATTGATATTTTTCATTGCCACCGATGCGATTTAGCGAAGCGGATACAGACATGCCGTTCCTGAGCAGGTGCGAAATTCGATCTGCTCCAAGGATGAGCTTACTATCGTACAGCAAAGGCGATAAGGGCGGCTGTAGGTTGCGATTTTTGGATTTGGTGAGGGAGTCTAAAGTCGATAGGATTACAGTGAATATGCGGCTAGACTTCCATTCTGTGTTTGCTGCCACGCCTAGAACAACCGTCTCCCTTGTTGTGCTGTTAATGAAGTATATGTGTGCGCAATCGAATGGGTAATTCGTGTCGTAGGTGATGAGGATTGGAACCGCGTCACCAGTCCCGCTCTCGCTATATCTCAAGCTCCATGACCCGTCGAGCTTTGAAAATGGTACTGATGACAATAGACTGAAGCCTTGTCTATAAAGCGATGCATAATTGACTAGTATATCGCGTCTCCCTGCTGCTCGGCGAGCTGTTTCAACGATCGAGAATCTGTGCAAGTATATACTCCGACGTGACGGAGGCAGCGGAACATTACCTGCGCCAGACGATGGTTCACCTTGAGATCGCTGTCTATCGACCCATGTCTTGCATTTTTCCTGGACGTCGTCCGTATCCAAGAAGAGCATAATAGATATTCTTGTAAATATTAAGTTCTCCTCAAATACTCGACTTGGGACTTGAACTTCGTCCAGTAAAATGGCAGGGCATAAATTATCATGATTAACCGTATAAAAGCCATGAAGCAAACCTACATATGTCATCGCACCTTTGAACCTAATAGATGGGAGCGCGTCGCTGGGGACGAGAAACATTTGAATATGTAGACCCATATTAGTCATCGTGAAAGGGTGGGTTTTTCCCTGGTAGAAGGTTCGGCCAGTACGGTCTTGTCGACATCGACGTATCTGCCCGGCGTCCTGGAAGGCAAGTGGAGATCGGGCAAAAATATCGCCTCTGTCGTCCAAATCAGTCCAAGCCAGAAATGACTCATCATCCGACGCCTTGATAATCTCCATCTGCAACCTCATAAAAGCCTTATCACCTTCCCCATACAACAGAGGCATATTCACATCAAACAATCCCATCAGACAATACGCCATATCCTCTTCCTTCGTCGTCTCCCGCTTCGCCGCCCAAGACATCTTCTGCGCAATACAAGCACCCTTCCACGAAAACAGATCCTCAATCCCCGTGATCTCAGAAATCAATTCTCCTAGACTAGTCTTCGTCCCAATATCTCTCCAATTCTTATCAAAGAATACCACAACATCTGGCGCTAGCAACTCCTGCAACGTCCAGCCTCTCGTAAACCACATACTTTTTCTCAACTTTTCAGGGATAGCTCGCTCATCTTCTCCATCAACATCATCTAAGAACGCGTAACAGACTTGTGCATCTCGATACCATTTGAACATGGAATTAATAGCTTCAGATAATTCTGCACTGCTAGATTTGTCGATGCAGCAGGAATCCACCCAGGCATATTCCCAACCGTCTGCTTTCGCTTGGTCGCAGCAGCCTTGGATCTTTGCATAGCCAGGCAAGCTAGGTCCGAGGTCATCTTCGAGGTCTTTGAAGAGGACTTCGGAGGTGGACCAGCGGTGGGAGAGGATTGCGTAAGGAGGGATAGCCTTGTCGAAGGTGTGTAGGGTGAGGGTTGTGGTGTCTAGAAGACGCATTTGATTATTTGTGTGATTTGCGAGCTGTAAAGTATTGTTATATTATTACTTTATTCGGATTCATGAATAGAATTTAAGCAAAGTTGACTTGGGGATACATGAGTGTTGTGGTGATAAGGCTGAGGCTGAGGTTGAGGTGCAGACAAGTTAACATGGGGGCAGCCACAAGCTTCTTTCATTGGTGATTGTTGTAGTAGAATCATCCATTATCGTTGCAGCGCTTAAGGTCAAGAACTGAAGTATGGTAAACCGAATAACATGGTATTGCAAAATCCATTCATTGATATCCTGTCTATTGAGATTCAATCTATAAAGCTCATAATGTAGACTTGAAAGCTATCCTTCAAAACGCCTTCAATGCTGTCTCGGGTGTTAAAGCTGGGACTTACCGTACCGCCACTCTTCTGTGAAGACAGCAGCCTACTCAGCACCGCCTAAATATCTATAAATCACCGAGAAATCCCGTCCCTTACAGTTCTCTTGCTGTTCAGCAGCTTCATACACCTCCTTGGCTCGCTCACCAAGCTCGAGTTTGGCACCTGCTTCAGCAGCTGCAATAATAGCAAGATTAAGATCTTTCTTCATCAAACTCAATCCAAAACCACCGCTATAGTCCCGACTTGCAGGAGCACCATCAACGACTCCTTTGACGGGATTATTGACGCTACTAGGCCAACATCTACCCGTGCTGATATTGATGAGATTTCCCAACACAGCAGGATCCAGTCCCCATTTCATACCCAGATTCATGGCTTCAGCTGTAGCGATATTGTTGATAGCAAGCAAGTAATTATTCGCCAATTTTCCAGACAGACCAGCACCTTGGGCCCCACAGTGCAAGACTTTCTTACCCATCATCAAAAGGATGGGCTCGACGCGTGAGACGAGCGAGTCAGGAGCTCCGAGCATGAATGTCAGTGTTCCTGCAGTAGCACCAACCACACCGCCGGACATAGGAGCGTCGACGAATTTCCCTTGTTGCGTGGAGTGGACTGCGTTCGCGACTTCGCGAGAGGAGGCTGGGTCGATGGTTGAGCAATCGATGAAGAGGCGGTCAGGGTTCGCGATATAGGATTCGGACAGAGGAGGTTGGAGGATGTGGCCGAATACATTCTTGACATGGGTGGGCTCAGGAAGGACGGTGATTGTAGTTTCCTATATGGCGGGCAGGTCAGCAAGTGCCAATGATAAAACATTGCAACAGAGATCATATTTAATTGAAGAAATATCAGAGGATTGGCTTTATTGTATATTGTAAAATCATAAAAGGTCACCCTTGTGAGTGACCCCAACTTAGATCATGGATAGAACAAACTCATCACATAAGGCGTGCGGGTATGCAAGCAGCGGTGTAGGGATATTCCTGTGGAAAAGACGTACAGAATCCTCAGCAGCTTCTCGAACATTGTCCACTGCCTCAACAGCAGCCCCGCTCTTCAATGCCTTTGTGTCGTTTGCGAATCGCTCGACCATCGCGGGATTGATGTCAAAGACCTTCATCGTATCAGACGTGGGAAGCTTGGCCTGTAGGTTCCTGGCCATGTTGTATCCTAATGTTTCTGTCAAAAAATGAAGCAATTCGCAAGGTCGCGTGTATCACATACCCATTTGGCCGAGGCCTATGAACCCCCATTGAGCTTGTCGTGACGTCGAAGCTGTGAAGCTTCGACGCTGGACTGATCTAAAGGCTGCCTGCACGGCAGGTGCTGATATTCTGATATTCGACCTCATGATTACTGTATCGTGTTTCGTGGTTGTAGGCAGGCTCGGGAATGTGCGTGTGTGGCTGCTGTATGGTTAATTGCTTCGGAGACAATACGCTCACTGGTGAACGCGGGGATATGGGGAGGTTCAGAGCTAGACGTTAGTTGAACCGACAGACCGAAAGCGTCCGAGATCATCGGTCACGGCTGCACGGCAAATGAATGATGCCGATTGAGAGGATTATTTATGTAAAAGACCCGCATAGTGTATGTTTTTGACCAAGAGATTCTATTGTGATTAGCAAAGTAGCAGATATTTCGAGTATAGCAATGAGATTTCGAATGTCGAGATGTGACGAAGAAAGCGGAAGAAAGGTGGACGGGGAAAAATCGAAAGACACCTCAAGCGATTTCGGAAGGGTCTAGATTTGACAGGGGTATTTCACGTGACCACCCCCTTTCGAAGCTTCCAAGCTCCGGAGGACTTAAGAGAGTATACTTTGTAGCTCTGCGTATAGTGGGTATATAATCGGAACGCTCTATAACGATAACGATATAATTTATTTTAAGATATAAACTCTCGGATATTAATTTCTACTACAAAATCTCTCTTCGACAAAAAACCTAACGATATAACGATGCTACCTTATACATCTGAAAACAAAAGCCGTGTATATTAACGATAATCATTATATATATATAAGATACCTTTTAGTAGAGAAGTTTTATCTAAGCTTGTATTGTTATCATAACAACCTTCAAATCTTCTGTTCAAGCCTTTCATCCAAAGACTTCACATTTCCAGGGAGGAAGCTCAGTAGATTCAGAATCTTTCCATTAAGTATCATCTGTGTCGTGATATACGACTATCCGTTCTAAACAACCAGGTATCTCATCCAGCCACACCCTATATCCAGCCCAACACCAAACATGCAATCAAGAACGACTGTATATCCATCTATACAAAGCCCTTGCGGCCGTCTATTTCTTCTTCTTCCCATCCATGCTCTCAACCACCTTCTCTAGCGCCTTTGCAGCTCTCGCTTCCCTCCTCTTGAACGTAGCATTAAAGAAACCCGGCAAGAGCTTCTTACTATTCGCATGTTCCACCGCAAACCCAATCTCCGCCGAATTCCCCAACTTCTCCCTCGTAATCCGAACCGCCTCTTCCAACAACTCGGTTCCGACACCCTTTCCTCTGTACTTGACTCTCACAGTCCACGCCCGCACCAACCCTTTCCCTCCCGTCTTCCCACTCTTCGCCTTCTTCTTCGCACCTCCATTCCCATTCCTCTCCAATCTCAGAACACACGCGCCCATAATCTCATCTCCGAACTTCGACCCAATAATAGTGTCATCCTCACCGTCTTCGTTCTGCGCCCATTTCCACGACATCTCCTCCGCCGCAAGCAGATACCCCGCCGTCGCGCCACGAACCGCGATCAGACACGCCATGGTAATACCCGCTCCGGTCGTGATCACAATGCCGATATCCCCTCGATCTTTATACAGATACTGGCTCACTATCGCCATGAACCCTACATAGAGAGCTATGCATATGGGATGGAAGATGATGGCGCTCGCGGCAATGTTGCGCTGTTGTGCGATGGAGTCTGCGACAAGTTTCAGGGCTAGCTCTTTGTCGGATTCGGTGGTTAGAGGCGCGGTGATAAGTTCAGGGACGCCTTCGAGAGGGTTTGGGGGGAGGATGACTTCGTCTTCGGCAGATGACATAGTTGCGAGACTAGAAGGACCGAGAGGTGGGAGGGTTTGAGAGGAGGAGGGGTCGAGGAGTGGTGTTGAGGTTGTAGAGTTTAGTGTTGAGGAGGGGAGGACGAGGTTTGCGCGCAGGAAAGAGAAGAAGGCTGTGGCAGTATTAGCTGAGGGTCTTTAGCTTGACCTTTCCGAGAAATTTATTGTGTAACATTGCGCTTAAGAGGGCTGCAGATATACCTAGAAAGAACTTGCTATGGACATTAAAAGAAGTTGACACTGAAATTAATAGCCTCGTATGACCTCAACTCAATGGACAACACTGTACAAGTACTCGAGGAAACAAAAACGGCTTGCCAAAACCAGTCCTATATAAAAAGACACCAAATCTGCAAGCTTCCATGAGAATTCTAGAAGACACGTTACTAACCTGCACTGGTCCTAAGGCCTGGCACGGCATTGATGGTGTCGAACACCACGGTATGGGTGTAATTGCGCAGGTCCAGCTCTTTCATGGGCACGTGGGGTCTAGGCATTCTTGTTGCCATGGCCCAAAGCAGCTAGAGCGTCAGTCGCTGCAGTCTGCAATGGAGAGAAAAGTATCGGCGTGACCGACGGCGGAACCGACAACTCGGAGAAACACTCTCGTCTCTGGCAAAAAACGTCCGTGAGGTGGGCATTAGCAGTGGGCATGCTGCAATTCTTTATATCCCCGGATCATCCTCTGCGTATAATCTCTGCACGTGGTGCTATTGGCTCAGAAATGACGATAATGATTTTCGTTATCGCGTTCGCTGGCTTGAGTGGCTGCCAATGATCGCTCCCAGGATCCAGACCTGGTTTGATGCGCAGGGGCCGCTGCCTGAGGTTGCCGGGGAAAAGGGGGTGAGGGTGACGATGATAATATATGATTTGGGAGCATCAACGATTCTCCGAAGCGGTTGCGCCCTATATATACACATCCAAGCACACTGTCCCAAGATAAGAGGGCCTTTAATATATCCTTCGGACCTTCCTCTCACCCCACCACCGTGGAGCTGGGCTCCTATCACCTGATACCACCCCCGGGGCCACTCAATGTACTGTGCCACCGCGATAGGCCCAGAACGGGAACCCAACAGCCTCTCACATGCGATGAGATCTTGGCGCAGAGTTGTGATAACGAATCGTTCCCACTGGAGATCACAAGGGCTTCAGAAACATGTGCCAATTATATGCTGAGCGTGTTTCATATTCTGCGAGTTTATCTTTGGCACGTCAGCTTTTAAAACTTCAAACATGCGAGTGTACGCCATTCAAGCGCCATAGTTCGTCGCATGTGAAGTGCCAGGAATGTCTTTGAGGGTTTGCGGCGTGCGGCGTGAGTGACGCTTTTTTGATTGCCGAGGAAACTCTCCATATCCGTTGGGACGAAAGGCTTAGAGGGTCTTTTATGCATATCAATGCATGCAAGGCATGCATTCTAGCTTGCTACTGCAGTTGATATTCCTCAAGAGGCCAACCGAGTAGTGGTATCAAATCATCTAGGACGCTGATCTCGGCAGATCTCCAATAGATGCCATGTGGGTGCACAGGAAGTTTCTCGGAGGGCAGTTGTCTTGTGGCAGCCTCAATATGAACAACGCCAGGTTACAAGCGCTTCCATCATTGTATACGACGTCGGTAGAAACGAAGTCTTTACTGTTTCTGCGACTTTCGTGTCAGATGATCTATTATCCTAAATTATGAAAAGATTCATTAGCCCGATTTTCCGCGAGCCCAGAGCTCCGGGGTTTAAGCTTTACTTTGATGCTCGCCGATGTGAAAATGTATCATCATCAAAAGAGAACAGCGAAGTACGCTCCTTGTTCTGACGTCCATATTCACAAAGCCGTGCCGTCATCGAATTATCTCGGCCCACAGCTAACTGTACTAGGCTACATGTTGCACAGTGCTGTTGACTCTAGAATATCTTCAGTCGAACCTTCCATTTTATATCAATCGAGATAGACCGAATTCCGTCGAATGACACAATGTTCAATGGCAAGTAGACATTGAGTTGCGCATTTGGGTGACAGTGTGTGAAATACGTGGTAGCTCAATATGGCTAGTGCGGGGTAATAGCCGCTAAACCTCCTCCGGATCTAGTTCTCCAGTTTCTCGCAACGATTCCGTCACCTTTAACTTTTCCACTTTTCATTTTACTTTTTTTTTCAATTGTTAATCATATTTGAACAGATGTTCCGAGGCACAAATACTCTTACGAATTATCTCAAATAGTCAGTCAATTCTCCGTAGCTGCAACATCTTTCGAGGAATTTGTCCCAACTCCTTTACTAGAGACAAACACGAGAGTACACTGCTTTTCGAGACCTGGTTAATCATGCTTGACAGGTATCGCACATTCATCTCTTGGGCTTTCGGGCAAGGGAAGGGATGTCAGGAGCAAGTTATCAAGGAGCAAGTTATCAAGGAGCAAGTTGTCAAGGAGCAAGTTGTCAAGGAGCAAGCGATCAAGTCACCCCTTCTCACCCTCCCTCGCGAGGTTCGCGACATCATTCTCAGCTTTATTGCCTATCCCGCACTACCAGCTCTTGAGGCCCCTTTCAAAAGATATACCACTGGAGAGGAGCTAACGCACTTTTGTGGGTGCACAAGGCTGAAATACATCAACAACGGCAACAAGATGGAGAATATCCCGACTCTGATTGTAAATCGGCAGCTTCGTGCCGAAACATTGGAAATTCTCGAACTTTTTCCCACGAAGCATCCCTATATCATGGATTTGATACTCGTCAACGAAACTAATCTATGGGTAACGTGGCTAAGCGTTCAACTAATCACCGAAAGAGTTGATGAAATCTACATTCCGTTCAGGAATGTCGGCATGCTCACGAAATACTGCCGTCAAACACACAAAAACTCCTTAATTCGTGGTAGATATAGACCGTCTGACCTTTCGCTTCTGGCATTATATCTTAATCGCCTATTCTTAAGGTTCCTCAGAAATGGCGCCATGGGTCGACAAAAGAATATGGAAGACAAGCAGATTAGTATTCGGAAGATTATTATCGACGTCCAGGCTCCAGATGTCCCAGTCGATTTGATAGCTCCGAGAATTAGCTACGGTAAACTACATCATCTGCGAATGACCAATGGCAAATACTACCATATCAGTCTTGAGTCCATGGCACAGTTTGTGGCCAACGATATTCGGGCCCTTTTGAGAGCGTTCGATGGCACCGCGATTTTCGCAAGTATGTGGTACGAAAGAATCGGAATGATCGAAGTAAGACGAGATGGCGAATTGGAAGAGTTATTTGACCTCGCGGAGATGTTGGCAAAAGCGAAGTTGCCTACCTACCGAATACCATATGATCACGACGAGGAAACAAGTTTCAACTCGAGGGTAGCGACGATATCCGCCAAGCGTGCTGAAATGGGTTTACCTGTTCGTCAAAAGGATTGAAGGATTTAGTCAAGCCGGCTAGTGACTTTATCTTCAGGACCATTGACAAGTTTGGGAGTTTCAGGGACAGAAGATGGATTGCAACGACTATCGATGTCCGATAGGAAATTCGACATTCCTTCTGCAAAACCTAGTATGATCTAGCAATACAAATTAAGCTTGAAGCCCCACGATTCTGAACACCAGAACAAACGGCCTATATAGATCAAGGCCCCTAAACTCTATTATTTTGTTTCGACCTCGTCGAAATCGGTACTTTCAATCACCTGCTCCCATTCCTCGCACACTTCCAATGTCTCCAAACATTTCCGTCTCACAGTTTCCAAACACCCTTTGCCAAGCGGCATCCTCTTCGGCATCGTTCTCCCAAGTGCCACACCCTCGCCTTTCACAACATCAACCATAATCTTGACACCTTTCTTTGGATCACCCTTCTGCTTCCCATCACTCTCTTTCAGTCCCGCCTGAATACTCTCAACAAACTCTCCATAATCAGGATCTCCAACAAGTTGGCTCTCTTTAGCCGAAGACGACAGCACAGACGTGCGGAACTCTCCAGGCTCGAAGATGATGGACTGGATTCCCAGATGAGAAGTTTCTCTCTGAAGAGTCTCAACGAACCCTGCATCCATAATGAGCATAGATTGCATTTAGAGTATAATTTGAGTGTATGAGGAGAAAACAAACCTTCCAAAGCAAACTTGCTCACAGAATAAGCTCCCGTCCCCGCACTACCCCGCCACCCATTCTCACTCCCAACAAACACCACCTTCCCACTCTTCCTCCGCCGAAAATGCGGCAAAATAGCTCTCGTAAGTTTAATCGCTCCCAAAACATTCGTCTCGAAATGCCGCACCCATTCTTCATTCCTAAGAACCGTCAGTCGTATTCTTCCCATTCCCATTCCTGCTCCGTATCATAGAACCCAACATATCTCACCTGGTCTCCTCAATCAGTCCCCACTCAAATGTTCCCGCATTATTGACCAACACGTCAATTCCGCCATACATTTTAATAGAGGTCTGGATCTTAGCGAAGAGTTCGGTTTCCGAAGCAGTGATGTCGAGATCTAGGATTGTGGCGCCAGCTGATTGGAGGGAGGCGAGACGGGAAGATGCGGAGCGAGCAGTGGCTATTACGTTCTCGCCGCGAGAGAGGAGCTCCTCGGCCAATGCTAGTCCGAGACCAGAGGAAGTGCCTGTTATTAGCCAGGTTAGGGGTGGCATGCTTGTTGGTGTTGGTGTTGGTGTTAGTATTGGTGCTAAATTTACTGGGGACGGAAATCGTGAGCCGATGGTCGAGAAAGTGTGTTTAATTAAAGTTTTAATTTATAAACTGCTCTCAGCTCAACAGGCTTTGTAAGTTAGTTGGTTTCCTAGGTAACATGAGAAGACCACTCTGTTGCGAAGGAGCGTACAGTTGTTTCGGTGAAGAGTGGAAGGGCGTCCAATCACATCTCACCTTGATCCACAATTTTCGCTACCCCTGAATTGGACCTTGAGGGCACGTGAGATGATGAGTTCCCTCCTCGCTCTTCCATTACGTTGCTTCTTGCGCATGATACTTATCAATTCTTCTCACGGCAGATGTGCAAAAGCTAAAGAATCATTTAGTGAGGTTGTAATTTATAAGGAAACTCGATGAAAGACTCGTTTTTGAAACTACCAGGCCAGGGGTACTGTTTCTGAGATTTCTACAAATTTAGGATGAGAATAGTGTGAACATAGTTTCGTGTGTTCGGCTGCCATTCCGCAGAATTGAAGGCAGTCTTCTTTTCAGGCGATGCATTGAGTATGATAACATAACCAATGGTTAAAACCTATCAGACATTAAATTCATAGTTTATCGAGACAAATAGCTGCGTCTTTCCCATCTCTGATCTCGCAGCGCTCTTCTTAAATCATTCAGCCTTGGAGAGGCAACCCACTATCCAAGATCCGTTGAGCCACCATCTTGCAAAACTTTCTCTTCATCACTAGCGCTGCATTCTGAGTAGCATCTCTAGTACCCTCCTGACACAGCCTGGCAAATAAAGCTCGTGTAGTTTGAATTGAGTAAATAGCTTCCTACTTCATGCTGGTCCGCTAGTGATTTGGAAAAGGCGATGCCATGGGAATGCAGGAATGCGACTATTCTATAAGCATATAATCGGTCAGACATACCCCACGTGGCGTCTGAGGCATCGAGATGTCTC
Organism: Mollisiaceae sp. DMI_Dod_QoI; assembly: GCA_009613015.1. Taxonomy (NCBI): domain Eukaryota; kingdom Fungi; phylum Ascomycota; class Leotiomycetes; order Helotiales; family Mollisiaceae; species Mollisiaceae sp. DMI_Dod_QoI. The sequence continues at coordinate 194,492 of VXCB01000039.1, read as the reverse complement.
CCGCGGATTCTGACTTAAAGACACGATCTGATCATGATGGCAACTCTGAAAAGTTCGATTGAGCAGGAGATGATGTCGGGAATGGGGCTAATTTGCCTGAGAAGTCGCTCGAAGGTATTATCGGATCTTAGTATGCAAGCGTGTACCTATCGAGCTCCGTCGAGAGCTATGGCGCCCGGAAGGCAGATCATCATTGCCCCCCGGTAGTCTCTTCCACTAACGCACTGACAAATTCCGTCTACATGAGGGAATTCGAGACAATATATGAGTATCGTAGGAAAGCTTATCGAGGGACGTCTTTGTCAAGCTCTCCAGTTGACGCGTGTTCGAAAAGTGAAGGAAGAACGTTTCGCGATGCTTGAGGAAGGAGCATAGAGGACGTTCAAGCAGAGTCTGGGCACGTGCCATGGTCCACCCTCGCTTTGCACGGCTCTCTCATTGGTCTATGCTTCCTAAACGATGCGGGAGATGCCCCCCTTTTGATGCTTGAAATCGTGAAACCCAGAATGAAGTGATTGAAGCCGCAAACTCATCAAGCTGGCCTTGCTCTCATAACCTATTTCGTCACGGAGTCGAGTGCGAGTTTGCCCCGAAACCATTGCTAACGCAACCCCACGAATGCGATAAGCTCTCGAACAGCTCTTATCAACCCCGCACCCACTCTATGATGATATCGGCGATCTCATTAGTTTCCGCGGGACAGCTCTGGATAAATTATTTCCGAATCTGGCCCTTCATTTCAATTCTCCACATCTCTCAAGTATACCATCTCAACATTTTCAGAATCACAATTAACTATGGGGTGGAAAGAAATAGCAGAAGATAAGAAGCGCAGAATTGCGGATTCTATTCCGCAAGAATGGCGTATCAAATCAGAACCTACAGATGCGTCTGTGATGGCATATCCGAAGCAAAGTGGGATAATGTCTGAAGAGGAGCTAGCCATCACAGAATCAACGGCAGTGGATCTCGTTGCTCAGATGGCTGCTGGGAAGCTGTCTTCTGTGGTTGTGACGACGGCATTCCTGAAAAGAGCAGCATTGGCTCAACAACTCGTGAGTGTCTTGACTGTGGACATGGGAATAGCGTATACTCAATAGTGGATAGACAAACTGTGTCCTTGAATTTTTCCCAGAGATGGCTTTAGCACGTGCTAAGTCACTTGATGAATCGTTGAAGAAGGATGGCAAACCTGTTGGACCCCTTCATGGTCTTCCGATATCATTGAAAGACCAGTTCAGGATTAAGGCAAGTCATAATCTGTGCTGGAGACCGACAGATGTTAATTTCTTAGGGGCTTGAAACCTCCATGGGATATGTTGCTTGGATTGGAAAATATGAGGAAGGAAACTCAATCCTCGTTGATCTGTTGGCCAAAGCAGGGGCAGTATTTTATGTAAAGACGAGTGTGCCTCAATCTTTGATGGTGTGTGAAACTGTGAATAATGTCATTGGACGAACAACAAACCCACGTGAGGACTTCCTTGTCTTCGAGGCGAGGTAGAGCTAACATTAGAAGGTAACAAGAACTGGTCGTGTGGTGGCTCTTCGGGAGGAGAAGGAGCAATTGTTGGATTCCGAGGTGGGATTATTGGCGTTGGGACGGACATAGGTGGTTCAATCCGAGTTCCCTCAGCGTTCAACTTTCTCTATGGGCTCCGACCCTCCCATGGACGACTGCCTTATGCCAGGATGGCCAATTCAATGGAAGGACAAGAGACTGTCCACAGTGTCTGTGGACCTTTGACCCACTCAGTTGCGGACATGCGTCTCTTCGTTCAATCGGTCTTAGCGGAAGAGCCCTGGAAGTATGATTCGAAAGTCATCCCTTTGCCGTGGCGCGGGGTGGAGGCGGACCTTGCAAACGCCAAGATTGCTTCAGGCGGTCTGACTCTTGGTTACTATAATTGTGATGGCAATGTAAGCTTCGAGTTGAACTCAGGGAATAAATTCAAACTGACATCTGTAGGTTCTACCACATCCTCCAATCCTGCGAGGTATCGAGACGGTTGTCTCAACTATGAAAAAAGCTGGCCATACAGTCTTCCCATGGAAGCCATATAAACACGATTATGGCGTCAACCTTATCAACGGCATCTATGCATCAGACGGAGGAACTGACGTCTTCAACACCCTCAAAGAGTCTGGCGAGCCAGCAATTCCCAATTTCGCAGATTTGATCAATCCTAGTCTCCCGAAAATCGATATGAATGAGCTTTGGGATGTTCATTTGAAGAAGTGGGCGTATCAATGCGAGTATCTCGAGCAGTTCCGTCTGAAGGAGGCAGAGCTTGGTAAGGAGATCGACGCCATTATCGCTCCGATTACGCCAACTGCAGCGATACGACACAATCAGTTCAAATACTACGGTTATGCTAGTGCTATCAACTTACTGGACTTCACGAGTGTTGTTGTGCCAGTTACGTTCGCGGATAAGAGTCTTGATAAGAAAGATGAAAACTTCAAACCGCTGAATGATATGGACAAGATTGTTCAGGCTGAGTGTGAGTGCCTCCACATGCGGTGGAAGTTCAAGCTGACATTTTCGTAGATGATGCAGAGGCATACGACGGCGCACCAGTTGCTGTGCAGATTGTGGGGAGGAGACTGACTGAAGAAAAAATCATGGCAATTGCGGAGGAAATCGGAAAGCTGCTGGGGAACGAGATCACACCATAAGCAAATCCTGTATGTACGAAGACCATAATATATATGAATATGATTAAATGGGAAAAAGAATGGCTCAAAAGCAAGCTACATTAATAACCTTGCCGAACATTCCCCTCGTCAAGCGAGTCGGCAACCAAACACGCTAACGAAAGTCTCCAAAACAAAAAACACCAAAAATAACTAGAACTTCTTTCTCTTAAGAAAACACAGAGAACTGCTCATGGAAAAAAGAAGCAAAAAATCCGGTCTTACCCAGTCGAGTTGGGGAAGCCTTGAAAAACTTGCTCGTTGTCGGGTGCAGTTTTGATCGCGAAGTGGCGTGTCGTTCGGGCCAGGCGTGTAAACTCCTGATCCTCCTCTTGAGCCACCAGTGACCTGATCCACCTGCCTAAGTGGAATGCTTCAAGTGGCCCGTTGAAACCAAAAGTTGTTATTTAAAACTATACGACCTGTTTGGAAAAGGTGTTAGTTGATTGGTTAAGCGAGACTAGCACCATGAAACTTCGGAAGGACTGGTAGCCACATAAGCGATGGTGAATTTCTAAAGTTCTATGGGACATTAGTGATGTGGAATGTTCGTCAAGTCTTGTTCTAGGAGGTTCGGTGTGTGTAGAGGTTATTAATGGGAAGGTATTTCGAAATCTTCATGCAGGCATGATCTCGCGTAGCCCCTTTCCACCGCTTTCCATGATAACTTAATCAGTGTGACTATTATGCACATCGGACCTACTGCTGCTTCCTACTAGAGGTTATCTAGCTTGCATACATGCTTTTAATCCTCCTAGCATTTGTCAAGTGGTACTTGGGGCCCAAATCGGCGTTTATGCAGCGTGGAACGCTTACTGCAGCTCGCAGTAGTACCGCTTTATCACCACTGGACAATCTCGATCCGTTGATTACCATCCTTTTTCGAGACTGCTCCCCACTTATACACACCTTTCAGCCAACAGATCAAATTGAGCTTTTCAAGTTCAAACGAAAGTCATTTGATCAGAGCAGAGTGCCAACTGGTCCTTCTCACGCGACATCATGTTTCCTGAGTAAGCGTCGTGCAGTGCATTATGTCCTAGAGATCTAAACACCAGTTATTCCGGCTGAACTCCAATTCGGAAGTTATAAACCTCAACTCTCCTCAATCCCATTTCCGCAGCAGTTTCATTTCCCGCTTCGTTGCCCCTGAGTGCCACCACCATCAGTTCCGAACCACTTTCCCAACCAGACCGCAAAAATGGCCGCGCTACCAAACACCACCGGCAACACGGCCGTGCTTCTTATCGACCCATACAACGACTTCCTGCATCCATCCGGAAAGCTCAATCCCCTCGTCGCCACATCCATGAAGAACTCCGACACACTCACCCACCTAAAGGAATTCGTCCACGCGGCTCGAGCACACAAAATTCCTATCTATTACGGCTTACATCAACAGGTCTCAACGAATTTTATTTTGGGGTGGAATCATGCTACGCCGATGCAGAAAAGCCAAGGCGAAAATAAGGCATTTGAGGCGGGGACCTGGGGAGTAGAGATTTTTGAGGGTCTGGAGCCCAGTGTAGAGAATGGGGATGTGGTAGTTAGTAAGCATTGGAGTAGCAGGTTTGTATATCTTTTGTTTCTTTCTATGATATCTTGCAGGAGATTTGAAGGGGGATGTTGATGAGATGAAAGTTCGTTCCAGAACACGGATTTGGACTACCAGCTTCGCCAAAGGGACGTTACAAATGTGGTAATCGCAGGGTTGACCGCAAATACGTGTATGGAATCGACCGCGAGATATGCTTACGAGCTGTGAGTTTGATTTCATCCTTTGTGTTTGGTTGTGGGGATCTGATCTTTTGCAGTGGATACCATGTCACTATGCTCAAAGACGCTACTGCTGGGTTCACAATCGAGGCCACCGAAGCTGCTACAGAGCTCATTTGGCAATTGTTTGCTCATGAAGTGAAGACTGTTTCTGAATGGGTCTCAACACTAGGCTGAGAGGATCAGCACTCTAGGTGAGTTCCAAGAGACGGGTTGAGGCTGTCAAAGTCCATGACAGTACAGTACATCCCAAAAAAAAAGGGGGTTGAGTACAGAACCTTTTAGAAAGAATTAAATCAAGTCATTGTCTACCTCAAGTACTTTTTACAAACCCGCCATACTCGAATCCCTCACTCCAAGGCCCGTAAGAGATCAACAGCCAGTTCTTGACCATGCCTCGCATCCCTAGTTTTTCTGTGCCTCCTCTCACCTTGAGCATCTGATCGATACCCCTCAAGTGTATTTCATACTCGTCAACGTTTGCGCCTCCGACCTAGTCTCGCATTCATCAGCCACCCTTCGAAATCTAGCGGGCAGGAAAGTTGTACTCACATTAAAGTAAAGCAAGATAAGTGCGGTCATGATCATCTCATCACTCGCTGCTTCTTCGCCAACGTTCATCTTCTCATTTGCTAACTGTATTGTATGCACTTTGTACCAAATGAGGGCAGCTGGATCCTTCAACTTCCTCCTCCGATTCAAATGCACCGCAGCTGTCAACAATGTCGCGTAGTAGAACGCTATATGTTCCACAGCAAACCCCAGCCAAGCAATTTTGGGGGCTTGCAGATTTAACAAGTCATCCAAATAGCAGAGCCAGGGTGCAAGGCGCTCAACATCTGTGATCAGTAAGCAGGTATTCTTCTCAGGTTCAGGTTGGTGGGAGGCACATACAGTATCTGATGAGTAATTGCTTTGGCACCGGCTCCCCCTCTATATCAGGTAATATTGAAAATGGATCGTAGCTATCCAGTGAGTTGTTGTAACTTAAGCCACTTGCGATATTCGGCAGTCCTGGCATGGCGGTAACGAAATATCCGGGACTTGTTTTCAGAAAATCGGAAGATTGAGGCGCAAGATTATCCATTTCAGTTCTATGAGGTTCAATGACTAGGTCAGATGCAATTTCAAGTGCGGATACGAAGCGTGCGGTCGCTAATTCGGCGACAGATTCAGGGGTAAGAACCACCTCTTCCCCATTCATGATCCTTCTGAATCTAGAGATGGCTGTCTTGCCCACATTTCTCGGAGCCGAAGAATTTTCTTGATTGGAGTTCCTAAATTTCGTGCTAGGATCAGTGCATGCTTAGTTGGGGAGGGTGTTAAGGTACGGGCATACGATCTTAGATATTGGCATTTGTCTTGAACGCCCCTTTCTCGGCAATCGCTGCATGGCTTTGCTCTGTCACACTTCTGTTTCCTTCGATGACATTCAGTGCAGGAGAGGGTGCCACGATTCCTCTTCTTTGTTTGCCCGGTCTGAGACTTCTGGTTTGTCATGATATTGGAAACTCTGATACGTGAGACTTGCACTGCTTTCCTGGCGCGTTGGGTCTTTGGTAAGAAGAGTTCTATTCTTTAAATACTGCCTCGACTTCTTACGATTATCGATTCCAAATCCAACCTCGGTCATGGAGATAAGTTTCCTCATAGATCCTGAGATGCTGACAAACTATGGCGATGAAGTTTGAATCTGACAACAAGCAACAGGATGCGGCGCGGGAGCGCTAAACCGGTGTTAATGCAGGCTGGGGAAAGGCTAGGGTGTGCGATTGGTCAATGCCAAAACTACCATGCCTTCTTGGTTAGAAAAGAGCAGACATATAGTTTAACGTATGCAATTTCTTAAGTCCTAAAATAGTACAATGTTTGAAAAGATGATGATTACTGAACACGAGATAGACATTCCCTTGACAAAGGAAAGGAGAAGAACAATCTGAGAAAGAAAGCTTTGCCGCAATAATACACTACATTGAAATAGGTCCACATTCAGCAGCGTAGGCAGAAGTGATGCCACGCCTGAAGAAGCAGCAACGTAGTAATTAGTAATAAGTAGGCGTGGGAGTGGCACTCGGGGACTTTGTAGTGCGATTTCGTATCGCGGCCGGTGATTTGGAGAAGAGAAGAAGGAACAGAAAGGAATTGAAAAGTGAGGGTGTCTGACGCTTGCTCTATTAGGCTTAGGGCCTGCGAAGGTGATATTTTTTTGCAATACCTAAATATACTAAGTACTGCGCACCTTTCAGAATGGAACGCCTCACCTCCAACCTCCCCTCCTCTCCCCGCCCGACGCTTGAACAGACCGCCTACCGAGGCAGCAATGTACTCTTGCTTCAAAATCGTTCTCATCTGCGCCGCCATCCTAAAGCCTGCAATACGAAGTTTCGAAAGCTTATCTTTGGGCAGACCTGCGTGAACTCATTTGGTCCTCCTCTCCGCTAGGTGTAGGTCTGTACATTGAATTATGAATACGAATTATTCATGAATAATTCATGAATAGCTCTGAATTTAGACTATATGAATTGAATACGAATTAGAGAGGTGCGAATAGTGAATTTAAGGTCGAATTCATGAATAATTCATAATTCATTATTATTTTCAAGTATAAGTTATTATTAGGTTTGACCCCTATCTTTTCACCAGATTCAAGTCCTTCTGAAATTGCCAAGGCTTAGTAATTCCGACTAAGACTTTTCGACACTAGCGTCGAATTTGGAAAATGGCTCCACTAAGCTCGAAAGGCAATCAGGCGCCGATATGAGGTTTTATACATGAATATGAATTATTTATGAATTATTCATGAATTTAGGAATTTTCACTGAATTTGAATACGAATTATTCAAGCTTCATGAATACGAATAATAAATTAAGAAAGGCCGATTCATTCATTCAATGTACAGACCTAGCTAGGTGCCTTCGGGTGCTGTCATGGTTATGTAGCATCCCTCAACACTCTACTGTCTCTTATCTCGCGCTGCCAGCACATCAACTCAAGAGGTTTTTGAATGATCCAATCCCATCCTACCCAGCAACTGAATAAAAGGAGATGCTCTTTACTGAAAAGGTGTAGATGGTGAGGACGGAAGCTTGACAGCCTCGTCTAGGTCCGTTGCCTCATGGCCTTCAACGCACTTGAACATTGATTGCCCTGAACCCACTGCATGGCTGCATCGAACATGACTTCGAGCCCGGGAAGCTTCCGGACCAGACTCGTCAAAAGCAACTATTTGACACTCATCTAGAATTTTAGGCAGAGGTTCTGGTCCAAGCCACGTGATTACTCAGCCTCCCCAGTCTTGCACTGAACGATCGATAGCTTAAAGTTGCATTACAATTCTTCTTCTCACTTTCTTTCTATAGAATCTTCTTGAAACCTTCTGCCAGAGTAGTTAATTGCGTTCAATGTTTGGCTTTTCGCTTTTTTGTGTTGACAATGTCTGACACCTTTATGACATTGGGGATGGTTAAGCCACATGGAGACCAAGGCTATAAGTCTAGGACTTGACTTTACCCATCGAGGAATTTGAGCTCTTCTTAGCCAGTATTTTATCTCTCCTACTTCTATCCATTTGTGCCCGATATTTCTTCTACAGCCTCGTTGAAGTTCATGCCTGGAGTATTGTGCCGTCCGGAAGCCTCGCGTACACTTTCTGAGCAGAAGAGGGAAAGCCACAAAGCATATATAGCTGCAAAGTAAAACAAGGATGTTATGCAAGAGTGGGTGACAGCTCATCTTTCGCAGCCCGATGGCGAAGGAGGCCGAAAGACGCCCCAACCTAAGGTTCTTTTATTCGAATCAATAAACTTAGTTTCCTCCAGCCTCCTTCTTCTGCTGCCAATCAATTTTCTTTCCGCCTCAGTTCTGTAATGTAATTCACGGGAAGGATCTAAACGCACGTGCTCGTATGATGACTTTTCTCCAGGCGAGGCTGCGAGTATTTCGAAAATATAAGGCGGACGCTGCAGCCTAAATGCACGCCGCCAAATTCTCTAGTTTAGAGCCTTGTCAATGCTCTTCTGTGCGACTCCATAGGTTCATGCGTCTTAGAGACCCGAGTACGGCGTGTTTGCTTTCATGCAAGCCCACTCACAACTCGAAACATTGAGCTGCCAATCCTTTTTGTTCACTGCAGATGTGCTCCTTAAATACTGGTCACATCTTCAATCCGCAATCAATACTTCGAGTTTCTTTCTTTTTATTCAACCCTTGTATTGTTACTGGTATCCCATCCAGAAATTCGTATATTGTCAGTATGTTGATCGAGCACCACGACGAAGATGACGACGACTACATCGACTTAAGTGGAGACGAGATGTCCAATGACGGCGACTTTACAGACGAAGATTCCGATTTCGAAGACCGCATCACCGAACAACGTTCAGACGTTCGCTGGGACGTCGGTCAAACGATCCGTATAGGATTCCTCGGCGGCCATTCAACCATTCATCAAAGAGTCAAGAAGTACGCCAGAATATGGGAACGGTACGCCAACATACGTTTTCAGTTTGTATCCAGAGAACCAACCCATGTTCGTATCTCATTCTTCAAGGGGAAAGGATGTCACTCGGAAATTGGAAGAAATGCTTTGAAAGTGCCGAGTCCGAGACCTACCATGAATTTGGGCTTCTCAAGGCATGCCAGCGAAGAGGAGATCAGAACTACAGTCCTACATGAGTTTGGACACGTTCTTGGGTGTTCGCATGAACATACTTCTCCAAATGCTCGAATTCGGTGGAATGAGAGCGCCGTGTATACATATTACCAGAAGACAGCAGGCTGGGACAAGAGAAAAACGTTCCATAATATCTTGAAAAAGGCAAGCCCTGACTCGATTGCTACTCAATTCGACCCGAGATCTATCATGTATTACCGGATTAAACCTGGGTTTACTAGGGACGGTTTTAGTACCCATTATAATACCACTCTTTCTGAGATTGATAAGCGCTTTATTGCAGAGCAGTACCCTCAGCCTTTGCGATGCAATCGCTGTCGCCACCAGATTCATAAGTCAAGCGAGCTTCACTTCTGTAGGATTAACCTCTTCCCATGTCTTTTCCGGAAATGTTGATTGCTTGAGGCTAACGAGATTACCATTTATAGATTGCAGAAAGCATGAAAACTATCTTTGTGAGAATTGTTACGATACTAGCGACACGAGACATCAGATAGTGCGTTGTGGCTGCCGGTACAAGATATTGAATGATGACAGGCGATTCGTACAATGCGAGCGTTGTCACATTGGGCTTCGAATGTCTCGCGACGAGACCCACTGTAGGACCTCACCCTTATCCACTTTTGAATATTTCCTTCGTAGCATTAAGAGGAAGTATTCGATGCTGATGATTCAAATGAAACAGACTGTAGCAATCACGATACCTATCTCTGTGGCCATTGTTATAATTCTCCTAGCGCGAGAAGGCAAATTCGTCGGGGAGACTGTTTTTATGAGGAGGATAGTTACTATGGGGAATACTATGATGAATATGATGACTTCTATTAAAGATATAATTGTGGTTTTCTCTTGGATAGATCTCAGGTTTCTATTGATTTGTTGGAACAATAGACAACATGTCGTTCGTTTACTTGCGGATAACGATGCGGTGCCGCCATGCAGCACAGATATTCGTCGATGTGGTCTCCCTCGTGCTCCCATATGCTACCCGGTGTAGTGACGGACTCAAGAAGTGCTTCTTCGAGATTTTGGACATTCTAGTTCTCGAGCCTAAACTCGCACGAGAAGAAGGCAGAGCTCTTACTACCGAGATCTTATTTCGGTACTTCATCTTCAGCGGTTCTATCTTTGGCGGTAATTCTTTTCTTCTTTATTGAATCCATGTCAGACTTTAGGTATTGCTCGGCAAGGTCGTCATACGCAGAATCTAGGCTAGAGGCACGTCAACAGTTGTAGGCTTCGGAAATCTTTATATCATTGTTCCAGTATCACGTGCTTCTTCTCTCCTAACGTCCAAGAGGTAGGTAATCTCTCTTTCTCTCTCTCTCGCAAGAATGGCTGATAGCTTCACACGTGGTGAGCTCAAGTTGCGCGTCATTCAAGAGTTCGAGATCTTTCCGTCAGCTGACACCATTCCCGATCATGATTCCTGAGTTCTTGCCTTTGACTGTCAGCTTGTTTACTTTGATCTAACGTTTTCTTTTTTCAACTATTGCAGTAGGTTCCTCTCCCTTCGCCTGCACAACAATTTCGAAGTTTGAGTTCACCCAGCCATGGATCTACTCAAAAGCATCCTTCGCATCGCCAAACGGCCACGAAGCGAGAGCATCAGGTAAGAATCATCTTTTTGTCTATTGGCAAGTTCAGCGCTGAAGCTGCATGGCCAATCTCCAACTTCATGTACTACACACTGCTTTCATTTATACACCTACGCTGCTTCAATCTCAAAATACCTGCTTGCTAACAATATACAGTTCCGATCAGAAACCGAAGCAAATTCAGCAGCAAAACGATGTCAAGACACGACGCAAAACAGGAAAAGCTGCGAAGATAAACAACACGGGACCAGGAGCCATCATATCAATTCGACGTCGACTCCAACAAGTCACAGCAGGCCCCGTCCCCACCTTTCCCATTCTGCTGGTCAAGGTCCATACTATCCTACAAACAAAAAACCCTATATCGGAAGACAGAATCCGACTCATAGTTCCGTATATCGCTTCCCCTTTTAACAACAACTTGAAGGCTCCACCCACAGTAGACGATATTGAAGAATACGTCAAAGCTGCGTTAGCACAGCCGCGCAAGGAGGTTTTCACCAGAGCAATTTTCGATAATCTCACCCAAAGGATGCTTAAAGAAACAACTCAGGTAAGTGATTCTAAGTACTTAGGGAGTTCTCTAATGACGAGTACCTTAGCACGCGGTAGACCTAGCGTCAAGATATAATCCACCAAGACTATCACTTGCTCAAGAACACGAAATCAAAGAGGACGGTGACCAAAACATCAACTCTACAAGTTCAGCACCTCCACTTGCTGCAGCAATGCGGTTGAAAGAAGTTCAACTCCTCTTTCCATTTTCACAGAATGATGTCGACGCCGTCAAAAAGCTTATGGAGGTTGAGACACACCACATGGGAGCACGACCTTCGACATTGGTCACGCCCTATAAGTGTCATTTGTGTCGAGGCTTCAAAACCGACTCTGTGAGATGGTTTATCACGCATATGTTAGAGAACCACCATCTCTTGCTTACAGAGCAAGTTGCCAAGAAGCACTTCAGTCCATTTCGGTGCACAGCCTGTTCGGGCAAGTGGTTGAGTAGAGATGGACTTTTCAATCATTATAGAAAGGTCCTAGCTTGTTGCCTTGCTAGTTACACCAGTGGTCAATCTGGATGACGAGATGGTATTTCGGAGTTGTCCAATTGAATTTCGGTACTCTTTTTCTCGTATCATTTTCATTCCGACTATGGTATGCGGCACCATTTTACGCATAAAAGATGGAAAAGGATTGGCTGCGGATGCAGATGTTATCGTTACGCTTTCTCTTATTTATAGCCTAGATCCCTAAGGCTTGACGGCTAATCGAAATACCAAAATCGTATATTTTGGAAGTGATAGAAGCTTCATTTGTTCTTTGCTGTTGCAGTCATCAAGTATGTATGTAGCAATTCGAAATAGTCATCGCTGAATATTCATATATTAACTGCTACTATGGTTGTGCTTGTCAATTGGCCATACGTTAGAATGCATATTTAGCTTACTTTCTGTGAGTTTCCGCAAAGAATGGGAGACGCCTCTGGTCATTTTAGACTCTGACATTCATCACAGAATGGAACTAGGTTTCCTTACCCCGAAGAAGCGCTCTTAGTTTAGAATTGACCTGAATAAGGAGGTATTTTGGTAACGGGAAATTTCTAGTTGAAAAGAGGTCCGTTCATTAAATATGGAGCTCTCCTCACCCGCCTTGGACGCGGGCTCACCGAAAGCTTCAGTTTCCCGCGATCGGTTTCCAAATTATGCTTTAGAAGTAAGATAAATACAGTTTCTTGAATGCCCTAACTTTTCCACATCTCAATTCTGTCGTTGCCATGCTTATAAATCTACCTTATGAGGCAAAGGAGAGAGAAAGGAACCTCCAATTCGAGATAGTGCAAGATAGTGCAAGGTCATCACGTGAAACTCGCTTAGCTGTTCCGGTCCCCTTTCCACTAAACGGGATCGTTCGAGGAAGAAGAAACGAATAAAGGCCACATGATCGTATTGATATAGCAGCAAGCAGCGTACTCAAGAAATTCTGCAGGAGGCAATAAATATAAAGCTTTCCATATAGAAATAAAAGTTCGATACTGAGCAGATCGAGGCCTATTTGGCTTCTTGCGGTAAACAAATGTAGACGACTGTATTTAGGATGATGGAATGCTTAAAACTGTTTAATCAACGGTTTATTATGTATATACTTACATAGCTGCACGATACTCAATGAAAACTTGTCCTAAACTCCTCGTCTTAGATATCTTACCAATCGTCAAATTATCCCCGGTATACCTCGGAAGCAGTCCTTTATTTTCGTAGGAAGGAAGCAGGGAAACTTATGTCATGCTAAAACAAATAATGGGAAAATAGCACTGGAGTGACGAAAGTGTGAATAACCACGAACGCTTTCGAGGAGTCATCTAAACACTATATAACTCCTTATCATGAATTCCACAGCCTCTCTTCCCTTTCTCTCTCTTTCCAAGACGTCAAACAAAACTCTACGGCTCCACAGGTAATATCTGCAGCTTCGAGAACAAGTATAAATACTTACTAGCAAAGAAGGCTCATCCGCGTTTTCGATTCTGACAAGGTCGCTCAGTCGGTCAGGCATCCATTCCCAATCCTTCGGGAACTGTCAACTTCAAATCAACTTCCACTCGGCCATATACAGAGCTTTTTAACATGAAATTTGCTACCTTCGTCTTTTTCGTGGCTCCTTGCTCACTCGCGATTGCTGCCCCCACTCTCCAAACCCGAGAGCAATCCATCGCTCGAGCCCAAGCCTTTAACGAGACTCTGGATCCCAGACAATTGCCGCCATGTAAATGGGGCAATCTAAACATCGAAGGGCAATGCATTTGCGCATCTGGCTGCGTTGACTACCTAAGAATTTGCGATGATCCTTTTGGTAGATGCCACCATAGACCATCTGGACAAGCGGATACGGTCAGGAATGGCGCCAGTCTCTCCGCCGCAGCTATTGTTGTAATCGTTGCTGCTGGATTGCTATGATGGAGTGGATATTATGCAGAGGACTTATCTGGAGATACGGGATATTGGATATTGCAAAGTAAACATCTTACCGAAGTCCTTGTGGTTTCGGATATTTATGCCTACTACCGTAGATGGGTATGATGCGTTGGTCAAATTCACAAACAGATAAGCAAAGGCTGAAGATTGCTGAACTGGTAATCTGCATTCGTGTAGGCCACGATACAAGGAGAAGATTATATCGTTAGGAGGCGAGAAAATCATGAATAATCTAGCTTGAGAAGAGCACGTTGAGTTGTCAAACAAAAAGGTTCTTAGAGCGCTGATTTTTAGTACATCACCCAAGGAAGCCTGGTATTACTCTGATATCTTGCTTGTCCTGCAAGCTGCCTCTTTCCACGTGAGAAAACAATAACTTTTAAGACATGCTGAGTTTGACATGTAGCACTAACTTCTAAATCGAGCCGCATCGCACCAATCTTGTATTCCCGTGAAGATCAGTATCGAGATGGTACCTTGATAATATCAATCAGATTAGAGGCTTGTGATCATCTGGATCACAGCCGGTAACGTCGGCCGAGGAAGTGCTGGCGGCGCGTAGAAATAAACTGCGATGGAAGGTCAAAGTTCACTCTCACTTTCGAGCTGGCCTCTTGCTCCTTGAATAGTTTTGCCTTGCCATTCCTTCATTCACCAAGCTCTCAACCAAATCGAAAATATTTGCATAGCTTCATACATTCACTTGAACTGGTACTGCTGAATATAGTTCGGTGACTCTCCGACAAAACTTCACGCTGTTCCCAAAGCAACTCGGTTCAGAACCTCACCTACGGACTATTATCTACTAGCAATTACTTCATAAGATCCAAAAAGTCGTCGTCAGCATGAGGTGGTTCTCTCAAGGCTCCATCTGGCTTCTCTTGGGAACCATTTTCGGCCATGGACATGCTTTGCCAGACCATGGCCCACCGCCGACAGAAGCTTCAGCGTCGCCATCGTCGCTCGCAAGTTCAGTCCTAGTCATTACGACCGTATCAACAATCACTATATATGAGAGCTGCGAGGTTCAAGGAATGTCTTTCAGTGGGCAAAGTTCAATGGCGACTACAATCTTCATTGGGCAGTCAAAGGAAACGCACTTGGCAACCGCTACAACCATTCCATCAACGAGTATTCATACAGTCAGCGAGCATGCAAGTCACACAGCAAAAACCACTCATTCGAACCATGTCGCTGCTTCTACCCACACGCATAAGAAAGACAATACAACGCATTCGTCACATTCTGCGAGAACTACTCGGACACATCATCACTCGATAGACACTACTGCTTCTGCACTTGGAGATCACACAACCGGAGTTGTGTCGTCCATCCAGACACCTGGGTATGGCCCATCAAGTTACGGGTCATCAGCATATGGGTCACCAAATCTGGCATCAACATCGACCGCGCCATCCGCAACGTGCTCGGAGTTGTCGAGATCATTAAGCACAACATCGTCAGCAAACGGCTTTTATTCAACTCCCAGTTCAATATTTAGCGATGGACAGGCAACGAGTGCGCACCTGGTAACTCAATTGAGTCGGACATCTTTTTCGATGAGTGTATCTAGTGCGTCAACCTCGATGTTGCAACCCACATCTGTGACACTATCGCCCTCACAGTCTATACTCCCCAGCACCTCTTCAATTCTATCAAGAGTCTCTTCCGCTCTCACTACCCGCCAATCAACAGATGGCCATCTGATAACTCATCTGACCAGGACGAGTTTCAGCACCAGTACTATATATGTCACTCGATCATCAAGTACAATCAATGCTTTCTCAGCGTCGAAAGCCTCGACCTCACTCCTGTCTAGTACTTCCTCGATCATTCCACTAGAATCGCCTTCACGGTATTCGCATACCCGCAAAATCACCCCTAAAATTCTCACGGCGAAACAAGTCTCAATTCAAAGCACCTCACAACCATTTACGCCATCACTCCATTCCTTCTCACCACCACTATCCTCGATCAGCAGCAAACTAACCGATCCTCCTTGCACCGACGAAAACAACGGTCCTATTCCTACCACACCACCAGGCTATGGCCCACCTCCTGCTTACAGTCTGCCACCGGTACACGCCCCAACACCCCCAACCAACGGGACACTTCCCAGACACTATACAGACTCGAAAAGTAATTCGAAATCTTCAAAACTCCGGCCGAAAGAATTGATAGTATCTATCACGGCTGCATCGCTTGCGGCACTAGCTGCTGGGTTCGGGATTTTGATCTAGGACTTGGTTGGAAAGGGCATAATTTGGGAGTAATACTTGGCGCTGATTAATGAGATCAATGGGCGGGAACCTGATTTTGACGAATCTGATATAATATCAATAATTAGAGAAAGATCAAGGTAGGGTTCGTCGCGGAGGATTGGTCATATAGATAGCGTTGAAATCGAATGCACGGAGGGGACGTATTCTGCCGAGGTAACTTTAAATCTTTTAGCTTTGCGTTGTTTCATGTCGGTGGGTGGAACAAGAATGTACATTGACGAATGCAATCTTCAAGTTAAAGGCTAAATTATCATTCGAACATTTTCTAAATCGTTATTCTCTGTATTCAGGAGGTGATGAAGACTTCCTCGACCCGTTCAAGAGGGGTGTATTTTCTGTCAGTCCGTCTTCGACTACGGGCCCGCCTTCATCGTCGGTTTCGGCTATTCGTTGACCGGAAATATATCCAACCTTCCACCTGTTAGCTTCGAAACCAGATAGCGATATTGTTAGGCTTACTCTGTCTCCTTCCATATTCTCCCTCTCCTTTCGAGCTTTGACTTCAAAGTATATCCCCATTCCTAGTAAAGTGCCTTGTAACAAGCCGGTAACCACAAACATACCCCACGTGCTCCATCCCGTAGGGCCTAGTCTAGCGGCTAGACTGCCGGCCCAGACAAAGCTACCAGGAGTCTGGATCAACATCATAGGTATGCTCAAACTTCCCACATGCTTCAGATGCCATGTCATCCATATCTGCGGGAAGTATTGTATCGCAGCTAATATCGTAGCCGTTATCCCCAGAGTATTTGCCCATGCTCCGAGATGGTGTGGTCGTGCAATGATCAGGGCTACACTGACAATGATGACAATGAGACCGTGTAACAGACACAAAACCGCCACTGTTACCGCTGTCCGCCATGTGTATGATTTCTCGGCATCATTAGATGGGAGTGCTGGGCCTCTAGGGAAGAAAACGAGGAACAAGAATAGACTGGGGAGATCAGCGAATATTGGATTCCAGCTTATTCCGAAGCTTACATTATGCTGAAGGAGAACCACTGGACCCCGAGCTGCGCTATACCGAGCAGCCCTGCTGCACATTCAAATGTGCTCACGACCTTGCAGCATGCGACGTCTGCTCGAGAGGCTGGAAGTACTAGTATGTTTGCAAAGGCGGATGTACTCGAGGTCGTCCCGAGAAGAACGAAGAATGGTGAGATGCCTTCTGAGGTTCCTCGTGCGATGATTCTGTAATGTTGGGGTAGATAGGATAGCAGAATACCAAGGACAAGCAAACTGTGTTACGGGTCAAATACCGTCTTGAGACACGGATGTATGGTTACTCACATCGATAATGCGAGGTTGAGGTAGCTTGGGGCCTGGAGCTTCTCACATCGACTGTTGCCAAAATCACCATCTAGACTACTGAAAAGGCCCATAGTTAGCGGGTATAAAGGTATAATCAAGCTCGTGGTAGAGCCTGTAGGAACGTGAAACGAAAAGATGTCCAAATGTTTGTTGTGAAGAGTGAAGCATGCGCATGCTGTCGAGGTTACTGTAACGCGCTGTGGCTGAATGGTTGCTAGCTCTCCCCAGATGGTTACAGGGGCCGACACTAGCGGCACATCAGCCACATCAGCCATAAGAGCCACGAGATGCCCACGCCGCTCACCTTGACAAACAACGTCGACACCTTTCACACCATCCTTTAGAGTCAACTACTGAATGAGCTTTTACTGACGCGAACTTGCTGAGGTATCTGCCAGTTCTGAGGGGGCTATGCGACGCCTGGAGGTCCGCCTCAGTATATTGCAAAAGCGAAGCTGCCTGGTCTGCCGCTACTACACCGTTTAATGTCAGGTCAAACTCTAGACCAGCTCGCAGGGACTATGGCATTTGCTTCCAAGTTACAAACTGCAAGAATCGTATCATCTAGTGATTTTAAGCAATTTTTTATTCAAGAACTTCGCCTTCCATGTAGGTCACTCGCGGGGATGGTTCTATAGGTAGGTATCAATGAGGCACTTCCTCTTTCCTATCGCTTCATGCTCCTTCCTCACGACCCGCCATTCCTTCCTAAACGAACACATCTCTCCCATCTCTCTTAAAATCTCCTTCCACTGCCCAAATCCTCTCTTCCTTTCTTCCTCACACTCTCACCACCTGCAGCCAAAGTTCTCCGCCACCTTGCCTCAGTTCCATACTTGTATGGTTAGAACCTCTTCATCGCAGATTCCACTCTGGAATAGTCGAGCACGTTCTTGGACCTTGACGCAGTAGGTTTTGGTCGGCCGTAAGATGCTGCCTCACCATTTTCTTATGACGGTGAGGATGGGTCTGGTGAGGTGTTTTGATATATTCGACATACGGACGAGCAATGAAGAAGACTTGAAGTGAGTGAGAGCTTTGCTAGAATAATAGTGCATGTAGGGTGCTAACATGAAGACAGAAGGAATGAGAGGTCGCGACAGAAGGAGCTTATGGTATTAAAACTCGGCAACGCGGCATTCAACTTGATCTATCGCTGCAGCTCAGACTCCACAGAGCTATATAAGGTGAGTGCTAATCCTCTGAAATTAGCATATGAGTAAGATGTTGAGACGAAATAGACATACCAAACACCAAGAAAACCAAGAGACCGCAAGTAAAGATGTCACAGTCAAGCTCATCATCACGTCGTGTAACTCCCGCCATCCAACAAATCGGCGCATTACCTCTGTATATGATATAGTGTAAGTAACAATTTTATTAAGTGTACAGTTGTGAATAAGAAGTCGAAGTCAACATAAGGAGTTCCGAAAACTCGGCTCTGCCGAGATGCTATCATTCTAATTTAAGCTTCAATATAGTGGGTTCTTACGATAAACTTTACCTTTAGCGAGCTCTTAAATCATCTACTTTCGTCATGGAAATTTCTACAGCAGAAGTGATGCTGGTCAGCCTGGCGATCACGCAAGTTTGGCTACTGCAGCGCTAGCCCCACTTTTGCCTATTCTCAAAATTGTTAAGCTTATATATTCTCTTCTGCAAATGCCATGGTTATTTTGTTCTCTGTGAGATTGTGGGAATTGCATCATGGTATATAATCTCGCGGCATGGAAATAGACGCAGTATCAAATGAATCTGTCTTAGTGACAGAGAGGCCTAAAAAGAGTGCAGGGCCGTTGAATGAACGCCACCATGCACTCCGAGAATCTTTTCGAGGCCGGGAATGCGACGATGTTGGTGATGGCAATGATCAAAAGCCTCCACCAGATGGAGGTTCAAGAGCTTGGCTTCAAGGTGAGTTCCGAATCTATGCGACGATTCACATCTGATTGATTCTTATAGTGTTGATGGGACATCTCTTGAATATTAATTGTTGGGGCTATATCAATTCCTATGGGATTTTCCAAGCTTACTACCAAAATACTCTTAATCTTCCCGCATCGACTGTCTCATGGACTGGCAGTGTGCAAATTTTCTTTCTCATGTTCATTGGAGCATTCTCCGGGCGCGCCCTTGATGCAGGCTTCTATCACCATACCTTAGTCGCTGGCTGCTTTCTCCAACTACTTGGGGTCTTTTCTGTCTCTTTTGCTACCCGGTACTGGCAGATCTTTCTCTCTCAAGGCATTTGTCAGGGTCTAGGGACAGGGCTCATCTTTTGCCCGACCATAAGCCTCGTCTCTACGTATTTTCAACGTCGAAGAATGTTTGCAATATCTCTGGTTGCTTGTGGAGGCGGTACTGGCGGTATTATCTTCCCTCTTCTAGCCCAGAAACTCCTTCCAAGGTTAGGATTCGCCTGGACAATTCGAATCATGGGATTTGTGGTATTGTTTAACGCCGTGATGGTAATAACACTGGCGAGAACAAGACTTTCTCCTCGCCCATCAGGACCCTTTCTCGAGCGAGGCGCTTTCAAAGAGTTACCCTACCTTTTATTTACCATCGGTACCTTCTTTGTCCTCTGGCCAGTATACTATGCATATGGCTATGTAAGTCATTAAGTTCCGCGTAGTTCAGCTCCCATTCTAACTCAAACAGATAAATGTCTTCGCGACAAGCATAATTCATACAACCTCATCCACCAGCCTCACAATTCTCCTAATTTTCAACGCCGTTGGAATTCCGGGCCGTATCATCCCAGCTCTTCTAGCAGACAGCTTAATTGGCCCCCTAAACACATTCGTATTACTCTGCATAATATGCGCTTTTCTCATTTATGTTTGGCTAGCAGTATTTTCATTCAGCGGTCTAGTTGCCTTTGCCATCATCTATGGATTCATGAATGCTGGTGTTCAGGGTATTTTTCTTGGTAGTGTCTCGAGTCTAACGAAAGATCTGAAGAAGATGGGGACGAGGGTGGGAATGGTGTTAAGTGTAGTTTCTTTTGCCTGCTTTACAGGGGCTCCGATCGCGGGGGCACTCATTGATAGGATGGGAGGAGAGTTTGTTGGGGTTTGTATCTTTGGGGGAACGTGTATGACTGTTGGATCGTTGATCTTGGTTGGTGCGAGAGCGGCAGAGACAGGGTGGAATTGGAAAAGAAAAGTGTGAGACTAGAGAATGATCAGCAATTGTTACCATTTGACAGCGCATGAAAAGCTTAAGTCGCATTGAACTTTGGAGAACGTGTTTTGAAATATGCAAATGGTGCAATTGGGGTATGATTATGCTAACTCCTACTCAGAAGATTTTGCTCAGCACTCTCTTCACCTGCTCGGGCTGGTCTTCGGGCCTCTTCTTCGTTGCTACTGTCGTTTGCTTGAAATGCCGCGGTCGTTCTGCTTTCTTGTCCTTCACAATTGGTGCTTCGGTCATGCTTGCAGCTCCTTCGCCCTCCTTCCTCTTCTTGGCAGATTTTTTTGCCTCCATAGTCTCCAACATCTTCGCCCTCTCCACATTCTGCACGAATTCCTTATTCTCCTTCGTGGTCTTGCTGATCTCTGCCCTCATTCGGCTCGCTCTCTCCGCGTTCTCTGCAGCAATCTGCTCCGTCAAGTTATTCCATTTGAATCCTTTCAGATATAGCAAATTCCACACGTCGTCGTGATAATATGCGCCTTTCTTCCCACCAATCGTCTTTGCGTTCAACAGCTCACAAACGTGCTTTGCTTCGACTTTATTCACGAATTCGACCCAACCATCGATGAACGAGCGCTTCTTGTTCCCTCCATTGCGAACTCGTCGAGTATGCAAAGCTGGATCTTCTGGCGTAAGGAATATGCGGTTGATTGCGCCGTAAGGCTCCAGCAGGGACCGCAGTTTGGACGGCTTCATGAAAGGTGGTATTCGAGAGAGGTAGACCACCCCGGATTTTTTGATGGCAGCATCTGTCGCGACGAGGTTTTTCTTTGTGAGCGGTTTCGACACGCCTGGTAGCTCCGCCGATTTGCTCTTCTTCTGGGTCCTCAATTCTGAATCATCAGTATCCTTGAGCTCGGGTTGCTCTTCCTCTACTTTCTCGTCCTGATCTGCTTCGTCGTCGCTGACATCGCTGACAACTTTTCTCCTCTTCGCACTTCTCCCACCCTTCTTCAAATCCTCGATATCGGAGTCATAACCCTGACTCTGATCATCTTCACTCTCATCAGCATTGAGGAACTCGTTGTGCTTTCGAGTTGCCATTGTGCATATATCCAGTTGTTGGTGAAACTTTTTTAACGAGCCTGGGGCCAAAAGTCTGTGCTTTTCAGGGTTATTCGCATACTAAAAAGGCCGCTAAAGGATTTCGAACTTTTCCATTTTGATATAATTGCACCCTCGTCTTTTTAGAAACACACAATCGAAGTAAAAGTAATGGTGTTTTATACTTATTTAGAGAATTCTAAGTAAAGTAAGTAGTGATTTTAGTGTTTCGAAGCCTGAAAAGTACCCTGAAAAGCACAGACTTTTGGCCCGAGGCTCGTAAGGTTACCGAAGTCGAGAAATAAGGTTGGTGATAGTGGCCAACCCCTGTAAATTCGATAAGATTAGCGGGGCACGTCACTGATGGTCCCTCTTCATCTTACTCAATTTCATCCCACTCTATTTACAAACTTTTCTTTTTACAACACATACCTGACATACAGCATTCAAAATGTCTGTCGAAATTATCACAACTATCTCTCCAACTACAAATAAGCCAGTTGTAACGAGAAATGGCATATCTTCATCTGATCTTGAGCTACTTCCAAAAGTGGCAACGGAAGCTTTCCTGAACTTCCGCAAGACGTCTCTGGCGGACAGACAAGCTATTGTTAAGATAGCACTAAAGTTACTCGGAGACAAGCAAAATGAGCTTGCAAAGGAGCTTACAGAGCAAATGGGACGACCAATTGCATATACTGCAAAGGAGATCGCCACAGCTGTGAAGAGAGGAGAATACCTTCTC
The DNA here is from genome assembly GCA_009613015.1 of Mollisiaceae sp. DMI_Dod_QoI. Classification (NCBI taxonomy): domain Eukaryota; kingdom Fungi; phylum Ascomycota; class Leotiomycetes; order Helotiales; family Mollisiaceae; species Mollisiaceae sp. DMI_Dod_QoI. Next base: position 172,190 of record VXCB01000039.1, on the reverse strand, counting down.
AAGATCAGCGAGGATGCCTTGAAAGATACGGAAGGCGAACCCGAGAAGGGTTTCAAAAGATTCATAAGAAAAGTACCTGTTGGACCAGTGCTTATTCTTTTCGCATGGAATGTAAGTTGGACTCCAATACCCCAGACACAGCGGCCTTGAAAATCCGGCAAACTGAAGACCTCTTTGGAGAGGACAACGACATTTAGAGCATTCGCTGAAGCGTTACTCCTAGTATCCCTACCTTATCTTAGTTAACTCGCTCCTACCTGCCATCCTCGCTGGCAATTCGGTGATTCTGAAACCCTCACCCCAAACACCGACCATTGTCGAACACATCTCCTCAATCTTTACTGAGGCCGGCCTTCCTAAAAATGTTATTCAGTATTTTCACTGCGGTTCTCCTCTCATTATCGAATCGATTGTTAGGGACCCGAAGATTGCTCTTATATGCTTCACTGGCTCTGTGGCAGGAGGCCTGGCTGTCCAGAAAGCTGCAGCAGACAGAGTTGTGAACGTTGGATTGGAGCTTGGTGGCAAGGATCCTGCATATATTCGATCGGATGTTGACCTTGCGTGGGCGGCAGAAGAGATCGTCGACGGGGCGGTGTTTAACTCTGGCCAAAGCTGCTGCAGTTTAGAGCGTGTCTATGTCGACGAAAGCATCCATGACAAGTTCGTTGAAGAAGTTCAAAACGTGTTGAAGAATTACAAACTTGGCGATCCTTTCGATGAGTCGACACATATCGGACCAGTTATTTCGAAACGCTCAAAGGAAACAATTGAAGCGCATATCAAGGATGCCCTTGACAAGGGAGCCAAAGATGCCACTCCAGACAATGACTCGTTCAAGTCTCCTCCCTCTGAAGGCAATTTCGTCAAGCCAACCCTTCTTACTAATGTCGATCACGGTATGACGGTCATGACAGAAGAGACTTTTGGTCCTGTAATCCCAGTCATGAAAGTCAAGGGCGATACCGATGCTATCAAACTGATGAATGATAGCGAGTTTGGTCTGACCGCATCTATATGGACGAAGGACACTAGTAAAGGGGCTGAGTTAGCTGAGGAGGTGGACGCAGGAACTGTTTTCGTCAATAGATGCGACTTCCCTAGCCCAGTATGTTCTAGATTTGCTTACCCCCGCGTGCATAATATTGACCACAGCAGGATCTCGCATGGACTGGCTGGAAAAATTCCGGAAAAGGACAGACATTGAGCAAATTCGGGTTTGATCAGTTCATTAAACTGAAAAGTTTCCATTTGAAGGATTACCCCAAATGAGGGAACATGCATCGGACTTCCATACCATCGGCGACCTAATTCTTCAGCCCCAACAAAATACCTAGCTACACGAGGTCTCGGGTATCTTGCGTTACCATCATCAACGACATAGACAAGCCCAATGAATCTCGAATCCCAAATCCATGTCTCGTGTTGACCTCATTTTCCACCATGTGGACATCCAAAACACCCTGTGGCTTGCAGCTGGACCTTTAGTAGAGCAGAAGTTTGAGCGAGCGACAAAGTATGAATGCGCAGATGTTCAATACCAGATAGATGGTCGCACGTGGTTACAGAGTGCTCCTGATTAAGGATTAAGCGATCCCTTGCTATCCCGTGATTGGGCCCCTTTTGACGCCATCCCTTGGTTGTCCCTTGGACAGGAACGACGGTTCATTGCACCTAGCTTACACCTTGCTGCAGAAAGAGGAAATCTTCACTGGGTACAGAAATTGTACAAGATATCCTTCTTCTTTGGTAAGATTTCCTTGCATTCCCCACGTCGTTCGCGTTGTTACACCTGGCCTGTATAGAAGGATGGGAAGCCACGTCGATCGAAATATCTCCGATGCAGAGTTCCAATTTGCAACGGGCTGATCCACTCCCGAAAATGATTCGAGCCGGTTTGCTTGTGCCACGGTATTGGACTCGAGAACTGCGTGTTCCGTCAACATTCCACGGCGTGCCGGGATTTATCAGCCGTGACAACATAATTATCTGGCGTAAGGAGTGATTTGAATCGGTGCCCACATACGTCCATTTCTCCGCGACATTGAGAATGGTACGCTGGACGCCACCCGTTCGTTCCTATTGTGTGACTGACTCTTCCTAATTTCTCAAGGTTTCTATTGTGTTGCCCCTAGCAGCAACTACAAGCTTCCTACTTTGAAGTTTGATACTTATATATTTAAACTTCCCCAGAACATGGGGAGCCCAATTTCTCTCTACAACAATCCAACTTCAAACTACAGTCTTTTCTGGTGGCCTTCGTTCTTCTTGTCCTTGCCATATCCTCACTTTTTTTTTGATTTCAATCCACTCTTTAGCAAGCGCGTTATCTCGTTTGTTTTCTACATACAATTCTTCCAATATCCTGTCTTATTAACAGCAAGTTTATTTGTCTTCTACAAATTCGCCGATAGCAACTCTACTATCTTGGTGATCAAGAAGCTCTTCAGATTATTCAAGATGCTTCCTTGCTCCCAAATCTCCGATAATATTTTCAGAATGGGCAATAGATGTCTTGAGACACTGGGTCTGAAGTCGAAACCAAGGCCTAAGCTGCAAATCGCAAGTCATCCCTAGATTGTCAGTCGAAAATATCTTGCTGATGAATACTAGAGCTCTCCATTCAACTTTAAAGAAGGGCCCGCAATCCACTTTCCTGGCTACAGTGAAGATGAGTATGTCTTTCTCAACCCGAATCTCGCCTTCCCTCGTCCTAACGCGGCAGCAGTATCTCACTCATGCGCGAGAAAGCTATTGCATCCACAGCGGTCGTAGAGGACTTAGACGGCGACCTCGAGCAGTTCGATCAGTACGACCTCTCTCGACGTGAAGGTGATAGATCGAGGGCTAGTTCCTATAGCTGTGGACTTGGAGGGAGAGTTATACATCATGCGCGAAGAGTTAGCCGTGGTCGGCTATATTGAAGATTTGATTACGACATAAAAGAATACAGGAATGGGGAGACATTAGACGGGTTTTGGATATGAATATTGATATGGACAAATATGTACCTTGAGAGAAAGATCATGGGGTCTGTTCGATTCGAATTGGGTGCAATACTCTTGAAGGACGAATAGACATGTTCCTATTTCAGCAGAAGAGTATTATTTGGTAAAGTAGGTATAGACGTAGGGAAACTAGGAGAGGTGTTATAATCAAGCATGGCTTTCGGGTGTGAGTCATACTTGATCCGTTTAGGGATATTTAACACCTCAAGTAGTTTCAATAAATCCATCGTCTTTCATCTATGTACACAATCGGATGTTGTGAAAGTAGCATTCATTCTTCTTCGTATGCTGGGACTCTTGTGGACTGGCTGGGTATCTCTCTGAGCCAGAAACTCCGAAATACTAATCTACATTGACGTCGCTAGACGACCAATCTTACTCATACAAAGATTGTGCAGTGAAGGACTGGTGCCATCTTGATTTCTTACTTTTGTACGGCTTCTGGGACGATCAACCAAGCCGGTTTTCCATCCATGCAACCGAAGCCGCAGTAAATTTCATCTCTCATGTCTACCATAGCCTTCTGGTATGATTCATCGTAGAGTTGAAAGCCCTGCCACAATCGTATCTGCAATGCACGCACTCTCTGCAAGCGGGGTTAGTTAGCTTTGACTTTTGCTAGAGTAAGAAATAGGAACACAACATACCTCCTCGGCAACCAACTGTTCGGGCTTATCTTGATTTGGATCACAACATTGGTGCATCTTCTTCGCCATATTGACATCGAAAGCGAATGCCGGGGGCCGATCACCCATGAAATAGGTGTATTTACCGGAACGGGAGCGCTCCAGTAACCATACCTGCTCCAATATATGTCTACTAAGCCCTCGCTTTCCGGTCGTCTTCTCAGCTTCCTTCTTCATGGCTGAGCACAGAATAGGACTGCCTTTCTTCAAAACACCAGTTGCAGCTAGGTGCTTCAGATTCTCAACGCCCGGATCACTCATCTCACGGTTGATGTATTCATCGTCCCATGACATAACAGGCTCACTGGCCAGGAAATCCATGTTACGGCGAAAATCAGCTTCGGTGTTCTTTCTAGTCGACCTGTAACGTGACAGCAGTGCAGGAAGACGAGCCTCGAGGATTGAAGTATTAATTGGGCAAGTATTGTTTTCAGTGGCCCTCATCATGAATGGAATTAGCATGGTTGCTGCTGCCGTACCATCTATTCTGGTTAGTGAAAGCTTCAACTTCAGGTTCACGAAGCTCACCAAAAGCGCGCGGATGCGCACGATAGAGACCTGGCTCCCAATCGGCGTCGAATTCGGGATCGTGAGTGAATTGCACCTCAATATTTTGGAGAATATTTCCTGGTTGAGCCTGGAGGGCAGCCGAGAGGCCTGAAGTTTTGCTTCGTGGTAGCCATACTTGAGTCGGGCCATTAATCGGCATAGGGACCCACCTCTGAAGTACACTGTCGTATATTATAAAAGGATTTCTCATGATTGTATGAGCTGAAAAATCCACCAGGCCTGCACCAAGGACAGGCAAAGTGATATTGTTGTTCTCTTCAGTGATAGAAGCATCTCTCATGACAACATCAGCTGGAGCATTCGGACCAGGAACGACTAGGTTCTGCGTGGTGTTGTCGAGCATGGGAGCATCCTCCATAACGGTATCGGCTTGAGTATTTCCCTCGGAGTTCCGCGTAGGAGCTGTAACGCTCCTAGCATGCATCAGATCGATTTCCAGAGCATCTGAATCCGAATCCGAATCTTCGGTGAGCAGTCCTGGAGGTGACTCTTGGCCCTTTTTCGATGATTGACGAAGCTTCGTGCTAGCTCGAACTTGCTCTGTTAGATCATGCGCGGGGGGTTGAGGAGGATTGGAGGATGGTGCGTCCTTTGGACCGGAACCTGGGACTGCGTGAGCCTGACGAGATCAGAAAATTCATCTGGGATACATACTGTCATTGCCTTTAATGGCCCCGCTGATCTTCCTCTTTTTTAGTTGAGGGTTGTTCGCAATCATCTTTAAGTGTATTGTTGGGATAACAACAAGTAACGGCGAGGATGTGTTGCGCGAGTGTTGGCAATTTCCTTTCTAAAGGCCGCTAGGCAAGACGGAGAGCGACTGTTGCTTTTTGCTAGCGAACGAAGAAGAGCCCGTAGAGATTAATAGCTAAGTCAATAATAGTGAATCCACCGATTATCACACGTCCAAGAGCCGTATGTGGGAGAGCTTTGAGATTGATGACCTATGTGGACCTAGACGTAAGAAGCAATTTACCGTGCATTGGGATTCCCAGGGTAATGCAATATGATATAAGCGGCTCTTTCAAAAAAAGAAACTGGCATGTAAAGGACCAAAGTCAAAGAAAATAATTGAGAAGAGCCTGAAAGCAAATTAGAGGGAGGAAATATGCTGAATGGTAGGAGAAAACAACGACTTGTGGGCCTAAGTCTCAAATTAAAGAGGTTCAATGTAGCTCAAAACATGTGTGAAGTCCTTTCTCGTGCGGATGACTTTCATCTAATCATTCTCTCCGTTTATTCACCAATGGTTTCCCCAGCGGGGCGCAAAACTTGAATGCGTCAAGGCTATTCTAGAAAGTACCCATGTCATCCACTTAGTGGAACATGATACCCTATTCTCCAATATGAAGTCACCCAAAGGACAAGAAGAGTTCGTACAGGAAACGTGCTCAATAGCGCCGGGACTCTTCTTACTTTCTGGGAAGCGAGTTAGGGAATGATCAATTGTGTTTCATAACTCGTCCTATCCAGTCCAAACATCCGAACTTCCATTTCAGAAGAACAATGTTCTCTCAGTCGTCGGTAAGATCAATGATATTTTCGATAGCTACCGGAGCCGCGGCTATGGTTCGTCTCGAAGATTTCGAAGTCTCGTGCTCGGGATCTCGAATGATGCTTAGGATAGGGTCTAGTCCTTCCATCGACTCGGGTATCTCCAATCGTCGCGCGTCTAATTCTCTCATATCATCCAGAAAGCTCTGATCCTCCATTACCTTAATCCAGTCTGACTTATTAAGGGAATGGCAAATGAGGAGCATGGAATCCGTCAACGAGTCTTCTGACAGGTGGTCCTGAAAGATAGTTCTATGCCACTGCGGATGCGTACTGTGGCACCATTCAACCATTCTCAGTCCAATTTCTGTGAGGATCTTCAGGGCGCTGAGCTTCACCTCCACGCGCGTCCCTCTTGAGGCTTGCTTAGATACTTGGGATATGCTGCGGTCGATGTTTTTTCTTATGCGCCTGGCGGCTCCAGGTTCTGGCGGAATCCAGTGACCATAGGATGCGAGTTGCAAGTAGTCGAAAATCTCCTTGTCCAACTGCCTCAGTATGTGCTGCGGCTGCAGTGGGGTAGACCTATCGGGAAATAAGGCAATGACTTCATCTAGAATATCATTGGCACCTTCAAAGCGACTCGTCTCGTAGAATCTCAAATACAAAATTTTCACGAGTAGTCCTCTTTGTCCGTACGCGCTTGTCTTTTGTGACATGTATCGATCCACAGCGCTTTTTAGCATCTCTCGGTTCGAATAGACTTTTATATAGTCGGAATAGCCGCCATACATATCCGAGAGAAACTTGCTCAAAAAGCCTGGTGCGGACATGAAATTCTCCGACTGCATCTCCGTCAAGATCTGGGCGACCTCTTCTTCATTAAACATTTGGCCGACAATGGACAAGGCGCCGAAAAGGGTATCGAATGTCACCTTTTGGTCGTCATAGCAGACCGATCTTTTCATGAGCAATATGCCAATGTCTGCCAAGGCGTTCATGGCATTATATTTGGTCTCAAAGCACATTGATCGACTAATATAAGACAAGATTTCGTTCCGGATGCTTTTGACGATCGGAACCCCAGAAGCGCTGGAATAATAACTGTCCTTGATTTTCAGGTCGACTTCGGAATATATTCTCCTGAAGTCAACTGGACCATGATCTTTCACAACTCGCAATATTTCGTCCAAACCGTTCCAGGTATCGCCTTCCCATTTCTTGACTGGGGTTTGTCGGAGACCTTTGACTTTGGATAAGAAGCCACCCTCTTCCACAAGTTGCTTCATCTCGGAAGTCGACATTCTATTCACAAGATTGTACATCTCGTCAAGCAAAAACTTTGGTACGATGCTCCGAGATATGTAACTCGAAATTTAGCTTTCAGGTGCGTAGGCTATGCCAGCGGCAATTTCGATTAATACGTGCAATGCATTGATCTTCGTTTGCATATGAGGTGCTCTCTGGAGGTGGGGCAAGATGCGTCCTTTGAACCAGTCCGTAATTGCTGAGGCCATAGACGTAGCTCCATCGTGCTGACGCCGAAGAAACCCATTGTTAAGATGCTGGTCTAGATGTTGGCCTAATAGCATTTGCTCGAATTCGACCTCCATGCCTTCGAAAGACACAATGCCGTTAGTCCATTTCGCGGGTTTTGGTTTCGCGGTCATCATCACGGAGAACGCATTCTTCTTAGCGACCTTCGCTGGTTTCGGCGGCGCTGCTGATTTTTCTTGGTCGTCTTCATATTCGGCATGCTGGCGTTTCTGGGTCTTCTCCGAGGCTCGAATAGTCTCGTCAATCGCAGCTTGAACAATGCTCTGGTCCATCAACAGCCGCATCTTCAACATCGGGTCTTCGTTCTTCAGCTTTGGCTGACTGTCCTGGTAAGAGATTTTAGGCAGTAGGTCCGTGAAACCATGACCGTATCCCATTGAGAGTGCATCCTGCTCCTCTGAATATGTCATGGGACCCTTCATCTTGATCGAGTATTCCTAGTCGGGATCGTAGTGTGTTCTAGGCGGGGTCATGCATGACATCAAAGGGTGGTGAAGATGGCGAGGGTGAGATGGCGTAAGACGGCAAGATGTTGTTAGATGAGAATAAAGATTGAAAGGAGTATAATGACTGAGAAGCACGAAATTGTATTGAGAGTCATGGATAGTGAAGAGGGAGACGCGACGAGACGCGATGCATCGCGTCTCGTCGCGGTTGTGGGTTAATTGCATATGAGATAGTCACGTGGGTTATGCAATATTATGCTGCTGAATGAGACTGAGGGTTGCTCGAGGTCTTGGATGACCCAGATCATCCAATATTGAATTCGCTTGCGACTGCCATATGCTCCTTCATCTTTTTCTTCATTCTCTTCGCAGCAGAATCATCCACAGAGGGGAGATCCAGATCCAGTTTTCTTTGCTTCCTAACCCTTTCACCCTCCGGAGCTTTGTCCTCCACTTCTCCTCTCTTTGCCTTCCTAGCCGCTACACTTCTATCTGCCTTAGTCATCTTTGCTGGCCTGAGACCTGGTACCTTGATACTGCCCGGTTTATCTCTCAAAGCAAAAGCTTTCGCAAGATGTCCCAGATGTAAGGTCTGCATATTGAAAATGTGTCTCTCATTTGCCACATGAGTGGCATACGCCCGAATGTGACTTTGAAAGCCACGACGTGCCATCTCAAGGTACTTTGGAGAGTCTTGTGTCCATCTTTCGACCTCAAGCTGCCACTCTGTAGCACGATCCTCCCACTCTCGACCTGTTCCTCCAAAGCCCTTCCTCAGCAGGTCCTCCGCAGTATGATGCGTCAAGGCCTTGTTCCCGTCCCGGTATCCAGAAGCAAGAATGGCTACATACTCTTCCTCTTCGCCTGGTAGCAGGAATATGAGAGCTCTGCCCTCCCTACCAGCTCGTGCAGTTCGACCTACTCGATGCAGATGATCTTCTGCGCTGAAAGGAGGGTCGTATTCTATGACATAATCGACATTCGGCATGTCCAGACCACGAGACGCAACATCGGTGCAGACCATCACGCAAGGTTCGGTTGACTCAGTGAAGGCTTTGAGCGTGGCTGTTCGAATGTTCTGAGCTAGGGACCCGTGAAGCTTGCAGAGTACCACTGGGTTTGCTTTGCTCGAGAAAGCAGACCCATGAGCTATTGTATCTTTCGTTAAGTCGGTCTTAGTGAGTGAAGGAACTTCAACATCAGTTTCTTCATCTTCGGCTGGGGCTTCCCAAGGTCGACTGAATAAAGAAAAGTGGAAGTCGACAGAATCCGCACAAGAAATAAACACAATAGCTTTCATGACTGAGCCTCGTCGAGCAAACGCACGCTTCAAGATTGCTGTCAATGTGACAAGGCGGAGCTTAGCAGGGACAACAGCATACGCCTGCTTAAGTTGGGCAGGTGCTGAGAAAGCTTTCTCGTCATTTTCAGTTCCATCTGTCTCGTTTTTGGCAGCTTCGACATCCGTAGGATCTGCTTGAATGTGCACGGCATCCTTCAGACTGATTTCTCCCAATCTTTGGACATTCATCTTCATGGTAGCCGAACATAGAATCGTCACCCTTCGACTAGGCAATGCCTTAGTATCCAAGCCATTAACCTTGTCTCTAACGGCAGACAAGGGTCTCCTGCCGATCTTCTCCACGATGCCCTTGATCTCATCCTCGAAACCTAACTCCATCAACCGATCACCTTCGTCCAATACCAACCATCGGACAGTGTTTACTTTCAGAACTTCGGTATTGTCCAAATGATCGGCTAATCGACCAGGAGTAGCAATCAAAATATTCACACCTTTTCGCAACCTAGCCTTTTCTGACTGTTTGCTTTCTCCTCCAATGACAGTAGTTCCAACAATCCATGATGCGCACCGAAGAAGCTTCTCCAATACTGTTGCTATCTGTTTGCACAACTCTCGAGTCGGAGCAAGAACGATAGCAAATAGTCCAGAATCTCTATGAACTTGTGCATCATTGCTACTCATAGCCAGTATTCTTTCCACAATAGGTAGTAGATATGCCAAAGTCTTCCCTGAACCTGTCTCCGCTTGTATGAATGCATCACTATCATCCTTAACCATTTGCGGTATTGCAGCTTTCTGGATCGCTGTTGGTGCTTTCATATCGAGCTTCGTTGAGAGATGTGCTGCTAACCTTCTCGACAAACCCAGAGCTGTGAATGTCTCCATTTCCTCTGTGAGGGGTGCATTGGACGGCTTGGCGGGCTCTGCTTCTTCCTCAGGTTCCTCGAACTTTGTCTTCGCAGATGGATTGAAAGAGAATAATGAGGATATGATCTGGTTCGGCTTTCCACTTTCCGCATTGTGCCCTCCGTTCGTGAACCCTTTGCTAGTATTACCTCCATTACCAATCCTTATGCTTCCAGACGGCAGCTTTCCCGATGTATATGCCGGTCTCGCCTCTTCTTGAAAAGTTGTACTGCGGGCTCCGCTAATGTTGATGCTCCCTGGGGGTAACTTCCCAGAGATAACAGCTGCTCTCGGTTCGTCTTGAAAAGTTGTACTTCGAGATCCACCAATCTTAATACTTCCTGGGGGGAGTTTTCCAGATACAAAAGCTGGCCTGGTCTCTTCTTGTATAGGCATGCTTCGACTCACTCCAATCTTTATGCTCCCGGGAGGCAGTTTTCCAGAGATAAATTTCGCAGTGTCGGCATTTCGTCCAACCTCGTTGTCCACTCTTTGCCTCTTCGGTGGTCTTGAGTCCGCGCCTGGCCCAATGTAATCCTCCACTGTCACATCATGTCGTTTCTCGTTGAAAAGTTCCCTTGTAGAGGGGTTTGACGGTCTGCTCGTTCTCTTCTGCACAATTTTCTTCGCTGCCAATCGGTCTTTCCACCTTCCTCCTTGAAATTTCTGCTTAGGAATCAACGGCGCATCCCCAATCTCAAAATTCATAAGCATGCCATCGTCCGCCATGGCTACTCGATTTTCGTCGATTGTACTTTTCACCGCAATATTTTTTTGGCTGGAGATTTTATCGATAGTCGGCGCGGATCAACAAAGTTCCCCATGCGGAAGCCTTACCGCATTCGGACATAGTATAGATTCATGTCAGAATTCCCCCAGGACTCGAACTTCGCTGTAGCTACTATCATGGTCAATTTTGATTGCTGCCTTCAGCATGGACCCTGAGAGGGATATATTCGATCCTCTCATTCCATACTCATTAGCGACTTCGACCAATTGACAGTATGTTTTCGAAGCTAAGCAAGACCTTGCTTGTCGAGAGCTCCAACCTGAGCTCTTCGAACCTCTTCAGGTACTACACACGACGAATTTCCACCTCTCAAATTCTACGAGCACGAGACAAAACCGCCACAATACCCAATACATCCATTAAAATCTTCCGGGAGATCGCTCCCCTCCGCCAATGGCGGCGCAAACAACTTCTCGACTACCGCTCCGTTGGTCTTGTTCCAACCATGGGCGCCCTTCACGATGGTCACCTCTCACTCATTCGTATGGCAGCAAAGGAGAATTCCTCTGTAGTAGTCAGCATCTACGTCAATCCAACCCAATTCGGTGTCCACGAGGATTTAGACAGCTATCCGAAAACATGGGACAAGGATCTTGAGATGCTGAGGGACCTCGACAGAGAGCTCGCCGCTGATGGCGGAAACCTAGGCAAGATTGCTGCAATATTCGCGCCGACGACGAATGAGATGTATCCAAGTGGACGACCAAGCCAAGAAATCAATGGCAAAGGAAGCTTCGTCACCATTACACCTGTTGGAGAGGTATTGGAAGGTGCCAGCAGACCGACTTTCTTTCGGGGAGTGGCTACAGTGTGCATGAAGCTTTTCAATATCGTCACACCAGAAAAGGTGTATTTTGGGCAGAAAGATGTTCAGCAGACAGTTGTTGTCAAGAGAATGGTCAAGGACTTCTGTATGGATACTCATGTTGTGGTTGGAGAGACAAAGAGAGAACCCGATAATTTGGCACTGAGTTCTAGGAATGTGTATCTTGGTATGAGGAGAAGAAAGGTTGCTACGGTGCTCTCAAAAGTCTTGAGAACAGCGGAGACAGCATATCTGCGCGGCAAGCGGTCGAGAGATGAGCTTTTAGGACCTGCAAATGAGTTGGCGAAGTTACTGTTGATGGAACAGCACCAACTGCAGCCCGAGGAACGGGTACAGTTCGAGATGGATTATGTCTCTTTGGCAGATCCAGAAACAATGCAGGAGCTGGACGAAGTCGACGAGACAAGGGGAGCAATTCTCAGCGGCGCAGTAAAGATGCTGCCCGTCGAGTCTCCACAGCCAGGAGAAGATCTAGGCCTGGCCGATGGCCCGCTGGTGAGGCTGATTGACAATATCATTCTCAAACCTATTACAAAATAGTTCTACATACCGTTCTCATAGAAGCACATGCATGCTTAGCAGACAGCTGGACACATTTCACAAAAACAGTCAAACATTTCTCAACAAAAATACCTCCGTGCTTCCACTTCCATCGTCATTGTGCATACAACGAGCAGACATCGAGAATGATGGCCCGAATCGCCTAGCACCATCGTCACAATCCACCAAACACCTTCCACCTTGCCAGCCTAAACTTCGCCGCCATGATTACAGCCACCATCAGCACTTTGTATTGGTACATGGTTGGAGTTCCGTCCTTCCCCTTCTCTCATGCAAAGTTCTTCACATCTGCCGACACCATCCCAAATCCAGCAATCTTCTCGACTCTCTCGTCATCAGGCATCTGCACCATCACACTCAGCAGCTTGCTTGTCTAGACACGACCAACAACAACTCTCTCAATAAGCCTTCGTCCCGCCCTCTTCAGCCATGAAACGCCGGCTATAAGCACCTTATCTTCATACATCTTAACCTGATGCTTATTCACTCCACGTGCAGCGATCTAAGATCAAAATTTGAAGTTCGGAGATTTAGGATCTGTGGAAGGGAAGACAGGTTATGGCTGGTAAGGGACGGGCGTTGCCGGTTCGAGAAGGAGAATTGTGGAAGATGACGCTGCTCAAATTAGGACCAAGAAAGTGTGGGAAGAGTGAGGAGAGTGGGCATGGTAGGAAGGGAGAGGAAGGGAATAGGAGATAGAAACGCACCGATAGAGCGGGACAAGGAGAGATGCGGCAAGAAGTAGAAGCATTGAGTCTGAATGTGCAAACAACTCACAGACGGAACAGAACCAAAAGCAGAAAGCGGGAATTTAGAAGAATTAGATGAATAGGTATTTGTGCTGATGAGCTTTTGATTGTTCCATTCCTATATACTTCAAACTATACTTAGGAGTACAACTTGTGCCCTATTTTGAACGCCGAATATGTTGCGGTCGAGCATGCTGCGATATTCGTCGTAGCTGCTACTAAAATTCGACCCTCAAAACTACAAGTCGTGACGACATTGTACTATGAGGACAAATATTTTCCAAAAGGTAAAACTAACAAGAAACAAATCTATCTATCTCCCGTTAACAGTACCGAGGTCCCTTGGCCTTTCTATTCCGGAAACTCGTCTTCGGCATCCAGTCATACGATAGCCGCACGCTGGCCTCTTACTGTACAGCCCTGGTCGCCGTCCACCCTATCTTACTCAGCCCTGCTCACCGACGATCTCCTCCGCCAGTCACCACCAGCTCCCAATACCAACAGCAGCACCGTATCCCAACACCCTAACGCACCACGAGGTCTAACAAGCATTAGCCAATCCTCACCGTTCTATCGTAGGTCCCAGCAATCAGGCTACGACACACGATCATCCCACCATGCAGCGTAGGTCTGGTGGGATAGGATGGGACGAGAATCGTTCGGCTCGTTCGGCGGCCGGTGATCAATGAGCGCGATGAGATGAACGACCCAAACCAAGGAGAAGGATGCGAGAGCGAAGGCCGAATCACGGCTGAGCGGTAGCCTACCTCCCTTCCTCCTCTAAGACCCAAAAAGTGATATAATACGCTCCAAGTCGCGAACAGTAAGCATGTTAATTTCATCCCCGTTCTGCGTTTCTTTGCTTTGGGTCTTGATTTGATTCGTTGGCGAGCGCGTCTGTGACTGAGGGCGGTAGAGTATGTGATAAGAGGTCCACACACACTACGTGGGAGAGGAGGCAACACCAGCCATATACATACCACATATCCTCTCATCCTGTCAGCCTCGGACAAGTCATCTCGGGTTGAGAAAGAAAGACAAGAGAGCGGGGACAGCACAGCACAGCATATCACAGCACAAGACGGCAAAGAAGGGTGGTGAGAGGCTGTGAGATTTCATACCCGCTCTTAAATTACGGACGAAAGAACCCAAGAGAAGAACGACGGAAAAGTAGACGGAAAAGAGAGAGGCACACTCTCAGGCGAATTTCTTTGCTGTCACTTGCCTCACCTATCGTCTTACATACACACCTACTTCTAGTCTCAGACCTATTTGTCTCTCACATCGACATCATCCTCTCTTCTACCTACCTACCTCTTTATATCTTCTTTACACACATCCACGACCTACGATCCACAGTCGAGGTCTCTCAACCTAACACCCTTCCTCACCTAAGGTCGAGACTTAACACAACACAACACAACAAACCACAACACCACACCCAAAATGGGAGCCTCACACTCCACCACCACCTCCTCCTCATCCAACCGCCCACACTCCTTCTCCCACACCCGGCACCTCTCCTCCTCCTCCGCCCCATCCCCATCCACATCCCCATCCACGCCCACAAAACCCAAAACCCGCCGCACCAAATCCTGGCGCTCATCCATCTCCACCGTCACCTCCTCCACCTCATCAACACCCTCTTCACCCACCCCCTACGCCCTCTCACCATCGCTATCCAACGCCCGCTCGCCAGCCACGGATACCGCGAACGATGAGTTTATCTTCAGCACTGAGGGCAGGGATTATGATGTGAGGCCGAGGCCGTTGAGGGTTGGGTATCCGTATTATGAGGATGTGCTTTGGGAGGCGGAGTTGGCGAGTCGGAGGGGGATGGGGAAGAGTAGGGAGAAGAAGAGGAGGAAGATTAGGGGGAGTTTGGGGCGGTGAGTGAGTGAGTGAGTGAGTGAGTGATGGGATGATGGGAGGAGGAGGGGTGAGGCGAGGGAAAAGGGAAGGAGGGTAGAGGTTGTGGCGTTTTGTTTTTTATCTTAATGAGGTGGCATGAGTCAGGGTACATATCGGCGTTCATGATAATGTGGGGTGTGGACGTGGAAGGCTGGAAGGAGTTATGATTTATTCACCGGCATGTCGACGCGTTGGATTGATTAGAACGAGAGGAAGCATCACAGTTACGACGACAGTTATGTTCATGGAGGAAAAGTAAATGGTCGTGTTTGAGTCTGATCATGGCGTAGGTATCTACAGTCATAGGTCACGAGTCACAAGTCAAGGAGGAAAATTGTTTATACCAAGCCCTCAAGAGGCAGATATATTATTCTTAATGTTACACATATTATCCAGCCATAGGCTATATCATCCATCTCATGATCGATACGATATGCCCGCTCATGACCAGAATTCTAGAGTTGAGATTGTTCTTTTTGCCCACATGCGCCCCGCTTACCCATCGCATGCCATCCATCCTTTACACCATGCAAGATTTCTGAGACCTATACCCTCCGCTTTAAAACGACATCCGGAAAACGCCTTGGCTCAATGTTGGTATAAGCAACAGAGCAATAATTTTTATGCAACTGACAAAGGAAATAGATCATTAGGTTCAACTGACAGATCGACGACCCCTTTGATACCCAGTTTCGCAAAGATGTGCAAAGGCACGGGTATCAATGACAAAAAGAAATAATGCGCGAATAATAATCATCTATAAACAACTCAACGAGTAGACGAGGTTGCAAAATAGACAATTAGGAGGATGGAATGTAGCATGCGAGAATCTCCCATCTGAATGAGGATATTTAGACGGCGTTCTCAGCGTTGCCACCTCCAAGTAATTCGAGAATCTTGTTGGAAACAGCACCAGGGTAGCCTCTGCTGAGCATCTCTTGAACAACAGCTTTGGCACTGGCACGGTCCTCGACGGCGAGGTAAGCTCGGGTCATGGCTTCATATGTGCTTGGCTCTCTCTTCTCGCGACCGACACGAGCGAAGACCGACTTGCTCTTTTCGATGTTCATCTCGTTGGCCCAGCCGTGGATGAGAGTGTTGGCAATGTATGGAGTCATTTCAACACCACGTGTAGCCATATCTCGGAGAATAGGTTCGGTATCAACGACACGGTGGTTGGCAACCATGGACTCGAAAAGAGCTTGGTAGAGACAGGCTTGAGGTCGGATTGAACGGTCAGCGATAACAGAGTCGAAGACAGCTCGGGCGCCTTCCATGTCATGGAGGACACAGCCCTTGGCATGAATCAAAGACGAATAGTGAACTGCCTCAGGATTTTGGCCAGTGCTGCGGATAACATCTAGGACGGCTTCAGCGGCAGGCATATTGACAGGCTCCAGAGTAGCATGAGTATCAACAAGAAGCTTGTAGGTGTGGTTCGTTGGCTCAATACCCTTGCTCTTCATACGCTCATAGTAAGCTAAAACCTTGCTCTTATCGCGCTTCGTGGTCAAGAAAAATTGCATCAAGCTGTTGTATGGTGCAGGTCGGGCCTTGTAGTTGGGCATAGACTCCATCTCCTCAAACAGCTCTTCAGCAAACTTCTCATCGCTTACACGGCACAGAGCATTTACGATAGTACCGTAAGTGACACTGGTAGGACGGATACCGAGAGCTCGCATCTCAGCAAAATAGAAGAGGCAATCATCGATGCGACGAGCCTTTCCAAGCTTGCCAATGAGGGCATTATACAGGAAGGATGAAGGCTCAACACCCTCAGTCTTGGCTCGGTGGAAGATCTTGACAGCCTCAGTGGCTTCGTCAAAGGTCTTGGTTGATTCCTTCAAGGTAGTGATGTACAAGCCGAAAGTATTGGCGGTCGGGGCAGCTCCTATATCGAGAAGTTCCTGATGATATTGGGCAGCCAAGGTACGGTTACCGAGTGTGAGGCAAGCGCCAACCATGGCATCGAGGATCGAGACCCATCCATAGCGAACGACGGCGTACTGTGGAAGCAACGGAATATCGGTTCGCGCCATGCCAAGGATGTCGTGAACAAGGTTCATACGTTCCTCCCGTGCAGCGGCGGAAATGAGCTTAGCATAGGTAATGTATCGTGGGTGACGACCAGCACGACGCATGTTGCGGAATCTACCAAGAGCCTCATTAAGCCTTGATGCCTTAGCACGAGCATTTGTACCTTTCTCGAGTTCGTCGGCAATCAGAGAAGAGCCCTTGAAGTCAGTTGAAGCAGCATATGGGTCGAAGGTATCCTCGTATGTGGGAGCAGGATGGTATGGCGCTGGAGTGAAGTTTTGTTGGAAGACTGGAGTTTCGGGAATCATATGTCGAGGGTCAGTGATACCACGTGCCGCCATGAAGCGGTTAATAAACTCAACGCCCTCCTCGATCTCGTCGTGAAGGTGGGAGTTTGTATCGACAGCGGCCAGTCTAATACGTGCAAACATCTGTTCGGATTGAGTAAGACCTTCAAGGACTTGTCCAGAACCAATCATAGCAACGGCGTACATCGCGGTGGGCTCAATGAACGACCGTGACACGTGCATCTCGGGGCCTGAAAGGATGTGCCAGTATCGTTGAGCTGCTGGGACATCACCCTCTCTAACACTAAGAGCCAACATTGCCATGGCAGGACGAGCCATATCCTGGAAGGTTGCGGGAAGGTGAGCAAAAGCAGCCACTGCGATTGACTTGTTACCCTTGTCAGCCGCACGCGTAGCGATCTGGCTCATCGTGATGATTTTCGAGGAATTTCCAAGACCTTCAGCATAATTGAGAGCCTCTGATAGCTCACCACGATCCAAATAGCCTTGCACAAATCCATCCTTGACAATAACATCCATGACAGATGATACCTCCGATGGATTAGCCTCGAGGATTCTCTCATAGAATTTAATAGCACCGCTAGTCCTGCCAGTCTTGACATAAGCCTTGACCACAGCGGCGTAGATTTTGCCATCCTGTCGATCCAGAAGCTCGATCTTGCCCTGATCGTGATTGATAGCCATCTGCTTGTACTCATCGTAGCACTCAACGACGTTGTGCAAGTTGCCAACCTGGGTGAAGCCGCTCATCATTGGTGGGAATGTTGAAGAGAGAGGCACGATATTGTTGTTCTCCATATGTTCATAAATTCGAATCATTTCTGGAATTCGTCCAGTCTCGGAACACGCCGAAATGAGTCGATGATACGTTTCGGGTGGGTACGATCGGTCCTTTCGAATGGTGACTGAAGCATCAAACATCCTGATCGCAAGATCAAGGTGGTCTGCTTCAGCAAGGATGGCGAACTCGTACTCGTTTGAGGTGAACATAAACTTGCCAGCTTCCTCCATACCACCAAAACGCTCTCGCCTCTCCTCTAACAGCTGCTTCTGAGATGATACTTCAAGTGTTCTTGACGAAATCAAGCTCAATAAGGTATCATAGGTAGCGGTATTCGGCAGGACTTTTCGTCGCAGCATGTCCGAATAGACATCGAGAGCCTTGGGAACGACTTGGATCTGCTCGGTGGGTAGGTGGATGGCGGCATCCAAGAGGGCATTGTAGGCAGGTGCCGTTGGTTGAATACCAGCAACCAACATGGCCTCGAACACTGCTGGGATCTCAGCATATCGGCCACCTTCAGAAAGCTTCGAGAGGTGCTCGGCATAGCTTTGAGATTGGAGGTCCGAGGCTGTGCTGATTGACGTTGCGGGAGTAGTGGCAGAGAAGCCAGTCTCCGTGGAAGAGAGTGCTGGAGACTGAGTGGCGGCGATTGGAGGTGTTGGTACTCGAGCTGCAACAACGCTCAACTCTGCCTCAAAGATTACCCTGTCATTTCGGGACTGGATCTCCTTGTTAATAGCCGCATCAATCTGGGCAAGTGCAGCTTCCTCCTCGGCATTGAGTTCTGCCTGCTTGATATCGTCTACCGCGCTCGCACTGTACGATCTGTCTAGGGCAGGTTTGGCGGCATCCTCGGACGACTCAACATTGCTCCTGCCCTCGGCGTCAACCTCAATCAAGGGCTTCCACTCGATGCGCTTCGCAAATTGAAATTGTGTCCATTCCTTCTCCGGCTCACCCGTTGCATGTTGCTTCTTCCAAGCCTCAAAATATGCCTCTAAACCTCCATCGTTCTTTTCGGCAGGACGTACTTGAGCTACAGTACTCGAAGACTGGGCGCTGCTGTGAAAAGCATTTTGGAAATGGTAGCTGGGGTAATGTCCAGCCTTGCTCGCTCGTCGGTGAAGTCCAAATCCGGGTCTGTTGTTCGACGCGTAAACTTGTGGGTGGGTGGCAGCAACAAGGGATTGTGCGTAACCGTGTGTGAAAGTTTTGGGACCCTGACGTGCAAGAGTCGAGGCGATGTTGGAGTAAATGGGCATTTAGTGGATGGAGGGACCTCTCATGGAAAGGAGAGAGGAGACTGAAGGGGAGGTGTCAGCTTTCTTGCCTTGAAAATGTTTCTCAGGAGACGCGGAATGTGCTCCGGTGATAAGAGACGCGTACTTACTTGGGATCTCAAAAAGTTTCTGTTGCAGGTTCATTTGACAGCAAAGCCGCCAAATAAACGCGCTGATTGAATTGAGTGGTGAGTTTGAGGTTGGGTTAGAGTCGACTTGAGTCGACTGAGCTTGTCGTGCTGGGTGCAGAAGCTTTTCGAGGTGGCGCTGATGGTTGACAAGGCAAAGCCTGAGGTCTTGAGAAGAGTTGAAGGTTGTAAGGTGGCAGCGGGATGGATATTACTTCGTGTCCTCTGCGCTAGACAGAATTCGATGACGACTCGAGTGGTGCTGCTATTGGTGAATTCACATGCAAGGCCTCGAGAATAGCAAGGCTGCACGTCAAATGGGAAGGACTGCCACTGGGCAACTGGAGGTCAGCTGGGCGTTGGGCAAAGAAGAATCGGATGGCAAAAGAACGGTCTGAAGGAACGAGAGGAAGAGAGCAAGCAATTGAGACAAGTGGTGGTGGTCGTGTGCGTAAAGGAGCGAAGAGGGTGGAGGAGGGCGTCGTGGAGCAGTCGTGCCTGGAAGCGTACGGAGTAGAGAATTGGACGGGAGCAAAACCACTCAAAACAGTCATCATGCGAGGATTTCCCGGAGTGGGGACCCAGAACTTTTTTCGACGACAGGCGCAAACGAGTCAGCCGAGCCAACCAGCAGCCGAGGATCGACTCCCGCCACGGCTCCACAAATCAGAAGAGCGCCCAGCAATGCCCGGTCCCATTAAAAAGGCTTCAAGCGGTTAGCGGCCACGCAAAGCTCGGCCGAAAAAGCAAGGCTGCCCCTTCGCAGCCCCTTCGCAGCCCGCCCCTGCCCCTTCAGCTTCCGCGGCGCGGGAATCTCGCAGACTCGCACCTTGGAAGGCCCCGAGGCTCCTGGCAGCCTTTGGGAGCCTTTTGGAGCCTTCTCCCCACCTGCTTATCAGATCCGAATATTACTAGTACTGTACGCGCACCCGCACATCATCAAACCCGCATGAATCTGCACTGTTTATCTAAACGCGAAGGACATCGGCCCAAACATCTACCCGGCTTATTCTATTCCATATCCTACCTTTCAAGCCTCACGCTTCACCCCTCACTTGTTGTCACTTGTTGTCGCGATGCATTGATGGACGCGAATTAAGCTCGTACTCCTAATCAGATCCGACCACCCCTGAACACACTCTGAAGCCAACCGAGGGGTTTTTTCCAAGACACGTTGGCGGAAAAGTACGAAGCAGCACTCTCGTACCTCCACCACGCACCTCAGGCCACCAATGTCTACCGCCGTCTCCGCCCCAGGCAAGGTCTTTCTGGCAGGAGGCTATCTTGTCCTCGACCGTGCATATACTGCGCTGGTCTTTGCTTTGAGCGCGCGAATCCATGTGCTGGTGCATGACATCGACACCAGCTCGGGCGTCGAACTCGCGGAGATTGTAGTGCAAAGTCCGCAATTCCGGGACGCAACTTGGAATTACGGCTATCATCAAGCTGAAGATCACGGTGGAGTTGCCGTCACTCAGCTGCAAGGGTAAGCACTTCTTTTTGTCTCCGACGCTCCGTAGGGAGCCCCTTTATATCCGACTTCAGCCCCCTTTTCTCGGTCTTATCACGTGATATCACCGACGCTCTTCTGAGCAACTGCTTGTGTTCGATTCTGGCTCTAGCATGGCTCACTCAATGTAGTGGCTCATCTCCAGCGTCTTCTCGAAATCCATTCGTGGAGACTGCTCTCCTCTACGCCTTAACATACATCTCCTCAGTCCTCCTCAAAACCAACATCAAACCAGCAAGAGTCACCATTCTCGCTGACGACGACTACTATTCCAACTCCTCCTCAAACACCCTCCCCTCCTACCCCAGATTTTCCGACTTCGGCGTCCGTCTCCAAGATGCACACAAAACCGGCCTCGGCTCCTCAGCCGCTCTCGTGACCGCGTTTACAGGAGCAATCCTCAGCCACTACCTCCCTTCCTCTCACTTCTCCCTCGCCACGGAAGAGGGACGATCCAAGCTCCACAACCTCGCTCAAGTAGCTCACTGTGCTGCACAAGGTAAAGTCGGTTCCGGATTCGACATCGCTACCGCCGTCTACGGCACGTGCGTCTACCGCCGTTTCTCTCCCTCCATCCTCTCCAGCCTCGGAGAGCCTGGCTCCTCCGGCTTCTCTACCCGCGTCCGAAACATCGTAGACGATACTGACCCGACCGTAAAATGGGACACGGAGATCTCCAAGAACGGGGTCACGATCCCTCCCGGAATGGCGCTCGTCATGTGTGATGTAGACTGCGGATCCCAAACCGTCAGCATGGTGAAAAAAGTCCTCGAATGGCGAAAGCAGGAGCCGGAAGAGGCAAACGAGCTTTGGGATTCGTTGCAAGCTTGCAATGAGATTCTTGCTGACGACTTGAATCAGGGATCTATGATTGAGGATGGAGAGGCGTTTGTGGCTATCAGAGCACTGATTAGGGATATGAGTGAGAGATCTGGGGTCCCGATTGAGCCGAAGGAACAGACGGAGTTGTTGGATGCGGTGACGAAGGAGGTGGATGGCGTGGCTGGTGGTGTAGTCCCTGGTGCTGGGGGCTATGATGCGATTGTGTTGTTGGTGAAAGATGATGAGAAAACGATGAGTGATATCAAAAGTTTCTGCAAGAAGTGGAGCGAGGAAAAGAAGGGGAATGTTAAGTTGCTAAATGCTAAGGGAGAACTTGAAGGTGCGAGGATGGAGGATGCGCTTGCTTATACAAAATGAATGATAAAATGATATAGAGGTAGATAGATGCAAAGCAGGTATTCCTTCTAATTTCTCAGACATCCAGTTGTTATTAGTGAATTTCCATTCAATTCTTGGATTTATGACTCACAGGCAACCGGTCAACCACTCTGCGTCCTCCTCGAGCCGCTCATAGGATCACTGAACCAGAAAATCTTCTATAAAAAAGACATCACCAACGATCAAAACACCATCAACCTAGGAAACCCAGAATACAACCCGTATTGTGGGGCCCGTAGTGCTACCAACCCCAACCTCCATCACCACCAAATAACCAGTTTCTCTTCCTCAAACTCACACAACGTCACAAATCCCCCATCTTGTTCCCTCCTCTCAAAACCTTCCTATAATCCATCTCCCATCCCCTCTCGAATTCCACTGTCATCTCCTTCTTCACTATCAACTCCCAACAACGCAGCTTTCATCCCTATTTTATTCAGACTATGAGCATCAATCAACACAGAATCCTAAATGCCTCTCCCCAGAAATCAACAACCCTTCAATCTTTCAAACTTCGCAGCCTTTAGATAATAGTGTTACTTTGAGCTACCAAGCAAGCACGTAGGCTTGGTAGTCGTATTGTCGTTGTTTCAGACTGGTGCTGTCGCCGTTCTTTATATGTACAGCTGTTGTTGTTGTTGGTTAGAAAAGAGGGGTGGGGTGTTTATATACCTTGCCCCTCCTGACTGTTCTATCTTTCATTCACTTTTAAAATCATGATGGTATGATGATATGACTCACTCAAGCAACACTTCCACATCATACGTTTCCTTTCTGAGCAAACTTGACGAAGCTGTGAAAATTCACCTTCAGACCTCCAAACTACGAGTTATTAGCTAAAGGAGATTATACAATCGGTCTATAAAACACACAGCAAAGTCCACCCAAAAATCAACATTTACATTTACATCCTAACATTGGAGACCATTTACTATGTTCTGGTTTATCCACGAATCGGTTGCATCATTTGCATCAGTAGTTGTTCACTTTTTGCTCGTGAAAAACGCAACGTTCAATACAACGCCGACTTTTGTTCTAGGTCGAAGTTGGATCGGGGGTTGTGGTTTAGGTTTTGATATTTGTTATCAATTTTATTTCATTTTGTTGCTAAGTTCCAGAATTGGATTTTCGAATACGTTTTGAGATTTAATTAGAAAGAAGTGAGGGTCATATCACAATTCCTGCATAATTTTCTACGCAAAAACTCAAGTTTCTATTTTTCTCTTGTAAAATAGACTTCAAGAACATTTGCTAAATAAGGATATGAATAATATATAATGGGAGAGTAATCCTCTTCAGTTCTACCATATTTATTCTACCAGCTTAATTATCACTTCGCCGCCTAAACTTTCACTATATACTCATAAAGATGTTGTACTCCCCACAAACACAACTTGAACACTAGCAAATCTAATTCCTAGTCAGTCCCGGTCATTTCACTGGAGGGAGAGTAACCTACGCAGCAGTTGCAGCAAAGATCTCCACCCTCGTTGCAGAAGTCACTAACGACAGCGCAATTGAGAAAACCGCAGTGAACAAAGACACAATAGCTAGTCGAAACGGCATATCAGTCACGAAGTACAGGACGACGATCGAGCCGATTGGGATCAGGGATGAGATCAGTGTTCCCACAATGTTGGCGATGTGATGGAAATACGAGTCGCGGTAGAGGAAGATGTTACTCTCGAGATCGAAAGACTCTTCTCTGGACGGGCATTGGCTTGGAGCAGAACCCTGCCCGAGTGTCTGGGAGGTCGAGGATATAGTGGAGGAAGGTCTCTCGACTTTGGAGACTGATGATTCGCTGTTCTGGCTTGAAGAGATTGGTCGGGTATCAGTCATATTTTGATCTTTGTTTGGTATATGTCCTTCCGGTTTCTACAAAAGTCAGTTATGGAATAGTATTGCGAGAGCAGCTCATCAAGTACTTTCACCCATCTACCGAAGAGTCGGAATAAAGGATCCACTATGGCCCAATGGTATAGCTTCGGAAGAGAGTAGAGGAGAAGTCTTGTCAGTGGATCGACCTCCCCATTGTTCGAGGCTAATGTCCCCAGGCCAGATGTGCTCGTTTCGTATATATGCCGATCTGCCCCAATAAAGCTACAATTGCCCATGTTTGGTCGATCGAGCCATCGCTGAAGAAACTTCAGATCGCTCTTGTGAGGTTGAGGGATATTAGAAATCATCTGGTGTTGAGATATTGCCTCGTCTTGAATCTCTCGTCGTCAGATTACAGTAGTTTTGGCTAAGGTGAAGCGTACAGTACTCCTTCAGCTTACTTCGCAGCTGAAGGAATGTCTCCCATTGCTCACTGTCCTCTGCAGAGCTCAGAGCCCACCAATCTCTTGCAAATAACTTTCTCTCGCCATCCTCAGATTCGGCATCCTCTTTGGCTAATCCAGTAAGAGTTTCTTGCAGATTCGCAATCTCTGCTTGGAGATATAAGAGGTTTTGAGCACTTAAGTGCTCGAATTTCTGAAAGATAAGAAAATGGCCGTCAGTATGGCTATTTCCCATGAGCTGTGCGAGCTTCTCATATCCTTCCATTGCCGATTATGGAGAATGAGACTTCCAAAAAATGTGCTTAAAATTAAAGAGACCTTGGCAGCTCTTAGAACAACCTGGGGATGAACTATGCCCCACCACTCCTGCCCAGCATCTATCACATGATATGTGAGGCGAAGCATAATCTCGTTAAGGCTGATTGGTTCACAGTCTCAAGTGCCAACGCATGCACGAGATAGGATCCGACTTCACACTGATGTCTACTCGGTGTCTAATAAGGGGTAGGTAGAATCGCCAAAGATATTTGTAATTCAATTACTCTTGATGGTACTGAAAGACGAGATCTGGACGGGATCTTAAGTGTGGATAACAGACATGATGTTGCAAGAGAAGAGAGGTCGCAAACCTGCAAGGATCTGGACGAGGCATAATGTCTGGAGTAAGGAATCGAGCACCACACCCCGCGCACGAATGGCAGACAGCCACATTGTATTGCGACAACTTTATGATTTCGTGCTTGATCAATCCTCCACATATCTGGCCCCACAAACCTATTGATTCATCGCGTTGCCAAATAGCTTGTCGCATGGTTACATGGCGTCGACATCGTCGAGAAGCAGCGCGCCCACTCGAGATAAGGATAAGGCTGTGCGGGGTGTAGGAGGAGGGCGCGAAATCGCGGCGAACTGTTCAAATCGTACGCCGCGTCGTTCGAATCGATTCAAGCCAGAGCCGCAGCCTATCATCGTCAATTTCAATGGAGATGTTCAGATTACGAAAGGCACAATGTTCGGGCGTTCTCCTGACAAGGAGCTGGGGCAGTTGCGGAGGTCTCGTCCGGCGTTGCCTGCGTCCAGTACGAGTGTAGAGACTGTTCCGCGGACCCAGAGGCCTCATCGTATTGTCGCCGTCGAAGACGAAGATGAAAGCGAAGAATCCGAAGAATTCGAATCAGACAGAGACTCCTCTTGTGAAGATGAACCTTCGCAGCCGCCTGTGGTATCCAGAACAACTCCAACGTCCGCACAGCGAGTTCATACATGGCAGGATTCAGCGTACAGTGGTAGCACACGAGGATCAAAACGAGAGAAGAATGAAGTGTACAGAGCAAGCTTGAGTAGGGGATTATCAGATGAATCTTTGGCAGAGGAGGGTCCTTCGCGGACGAAGAGGAAAACGAAACCACCTAGTGTTGAGTCGAACGCTGAAGAAGACACGACTTTAGAGGATAATGAAACGAATTTGGCAATACAAGGGGACGATGGAGGAAATAGTGGTGATGATTCTGATGATGTGGGATACATACCTAGTACCTGTAGCTGAGCGGTAGCTGACCAATTCTCAGGATTTCGAGCGAAGGCTCATGAAAGTAGCGACTTCGGATAACAACGAAGTCGATGTCGACGTCGTTCTTGACACTGGCACAAAGCCAGACTGGATATCTCACCGTTTCCTAAGAGAAAAGCTTGGCCTGAGGTATACCAAACTTAACGACGAAGAAAACAAGCGAAAGTTTAGCGACTTCAATGGGAATAGATTCAACGGGATTGGGAAAGCCGAGTTGATGGTGCAAAGCACCGACTTTATTGGCTTCCAAACGCGAAAGATATCTTTTTTGGTCGCTAAAGGAGACAACTTTCAGATTCTGCTCGGCAGTAGGACCATCAAGAAGGAGAAGTTGCTTTGCAAACCTCTCGAACCCCAGAGGGAAGGTGCTTTTCCAGCAGTGCAGACCAATCCAAAGAAAGGTAGGGACTATCTCGAAAACTCTATCTTAGACCTTCGCTAATTAGAATCATCAAGCGGAACGAGCTATAATAGTACAGAACAAAGAGAAACAGGAAAGGGAAGGCGTGGAGCGAGACAAAATACGCGAGGAGACGAGGAAAACCAAGACGAAGGAGAGGAAAGAGTCCAAATCGCCGTTGTCCTCAGCAGCAAGGCTTGCACAAGAGTCTAAACCTCAGTGGAGGAGAGGAAAGTCGACTTCGCCATCGCCGTCGGGAAGCGCCAAACATCCACGAAGCAAATGCCTGAAGTCATCGCGGAACAAATCCGAGGCCCTCGTGCACGAGAGGTCATCCTCTTCGTCGTCATCGGGCGGAGGTGTTCCAATTGATGATTGAGCAAATTGCTTGTATTATTGTACTATATACGACCTTTGTACACTGGTCTGGGGTTTGGCACTGGCGTTGAAGGGCGAAGACAAATGGCGAAAGGATTAAGGACAAAAGGAATGGGATCGGGTCTTTTTAAAGTGTGTTTCATACGTGTAACTGGTTTGAGGAGTCTTCGGCGTTCATAAAGCGGAAAGGCTGGCTGTATACGGTATGAAAGAAGAAGAACGATACCCGGCAAGGATGCCAACAGCTGAACAACCAAGATATTACTGGTCTTGTGATCGAATTAAGCGATCACGACGTTAAAATATCAGCAAGATGGTCGTAGAGTCTGAGTGATTTGAAATATTCATGGAAAGTTACGGACATGAAGAGAGCAGAACAATGTCTCAGTTGCCTACAAAAATTAACTCGACTTTGGGTTTGAAAACATCGTGCTCGGCAAGACTACACGATCTCAAAGTAGTGACTCTAGTGTCTGTAAGAAATTAGAAACATTTGAAGCAGAGCGCATTGTCTGAGTGAAAGAGAGACATTTACTCGACTTTTTGAACTCGAAATCGAGTAAGCAACGTTACATACAATATCTAATGCAACTTCTGTTTCCTTGCTGTCGCACTTCTGTACCCAAACAACGCATTCTCTGGCCTTAACTTGTATCATAATATGATATAATGCTAGTAGTCTATCAGCACGACATAATATACGCGACTCGTTGACGAAAGAAAAGGAAGACATACAAAGATCCAATAGCACACCCAGGAGGAGGTTGGTAGCAGTATGTACCCCGCTGCATAGCACTCACACCCCCGTTGCAGCCTTGACTACACTGTGTTTCAACATAAACAGGTGCATTCGCCCAATTGTTGTTCATCTCTAGACTGTTCCAATTCACGCCGGAAGGGAGATTATAACACATCCCAAATCCGAGATACCCGTTCTCTCTAAAGAATATTGTTAGAGTTAATTTGTACACAGCTGGAAGTAGAAATACTCACGGCGGCTGATTGCCATTTGGCCACTTGCTTTCAGGCGGGTCGTTGTGATTGCAGGTCCTTCCTTCGTCTAGACTCCATATTAATTAAAATGATATACCAAAGCAGGCGGCTAGGCTTACATCCACGCCATTGGAAATCAGCAGCAAATACGCTAGTTACAGAAGCAAGAGCTGCTAAAGTAGTACAATGATAGGAGACGAGCATTTCTCTGAGCACTGGAGACTTTCAGATATCAGACTGATCACGTTACCACTAGGGGATGGAACCTGGTCCAAGAAGATGAACGGTTACTTATGCGATTCTATGTATTGTTTGCTTTTATGGCCTGCTTTCTGGCTGCTTAGCGCGACGTTCTCACGTATGACTGGAGCTGGTCTGAAGACCAGATGTAGGTGATACAGCAACGGATACTTGGAAGCAGCACACTGATGTACTACTCTCATTGATTAAAATCACACCATAAATCAGGCACACAACTCGGTGAGCCAATTGACCATGCGTGAAAGCTCTGCGAGAAGCTTGGGAGGTTTGGTACGTTGTCATGAAGTCAAAAGGGAGTAGCGTGGCTGAAAGACAAGTTGGCTCAAATGCTGTTGTGTATTGAATTGGAAATCATCGCATTGCTGGATACGAAATTGAGCAAAGAAAGACGTACTCTGAAATTATGTGAACACTTGGTGCCGCGAACTTGGCTACACAGTGCATAAGGTATATAGTGCTCGGCTTGAGAGAAGTCTATCGACGGGAAAGCGCATGCCAACAGAAAATTCACTGGTCGAGGCATGGGTGAAGATGCAACTAATGTAAAAACCCGAGACATAAGTCCACCATCAGATAGGAAGTCGCTAAAATGAGTTTGTATCGGGATGCAGGAAAGAAGGAGGGTCATGGACACAAAATGCATTCGTGGTGGTCACGTGCCACAAATTCTCCTGAAACAGGACGCAATGTCCAAGCAAGCCTTGCTTTCCAGCTTCTACTTTGCATAATGCCATCACCACCAAATCTCTGGACGTCGAATCTGCAGCTTCGATCAGCGAGCATGTAACGCTGGCCAACTTTTCTCGGGTCGACAATTGCAGGATACAAGGAAGCCTACTCATATGTCGACATGTAATCGACCATCCTAGAAAACCACGACGAGCGACGAATACCTCTACAAAGCTCTGCCATAGTTACACGATACGATAGAACCCTCAAGAGTCATATCCACCATCTGCTCAATGCTACTTCGTATCCGAGGACACCTCTATATCTTTTTTTGGGGAGGATTATGGATGAGGAAGAGTTCGGGATAGGAAGAACAGTGGACGAAGAGGGTCTAATTACGGCTTTTACAATTAGCACCTGCACGGGCAGATTTGGATAGAACTATGAGTAAGAGCTCTCCATTGAGCACCTCTCGATCGGAAATCGTCGCTAGTAATTCTTCGCCTTCCTCGCTCCGACGAGATAGTTCGAACAACTCAAGCACAAGAACAGCCTACTCTGGACGACTTGCAGTTGTCGGCCTGTAGGTCCGTTGTATAGGCAGCCAGCAGGCAACAATCTCTAATACGGCTGGGGGAAACTGGATAAGGCATATGAGAAGAGAGTTGGAAAGATCTCCGGCGTTGCAAGTCGGCAGATTAGCCTCCTTAATGTCTGTTGTAGGTACTAAAATTGAACCCGAAGGGCTTTATATACTTAATTCTCTCTGATGTTATCAAGCGATGACTGCATATAGCTTGCGAACGCCTGTTAAGTATGAGAAGGCTAAGTTCGAAGCTACCATGTCGCCATCATATATCCACTTATGAGGGGAACGAAGCTACAGTCGTTTTTCTTCCCCCTAAATGTCTGTAACCCTTGCTACTGAAGTACTGTACTACTATAGTAACCCGTACTGAACCCAGTATAACGTAGCTAGCCAATCGCTCTACAATTCATATGAGGAGTAATTGTTTGAATGTCAATTCAAGTAAAGATACATGTATTGTACCAGACTCTAGAACCATTAGACTTGAAAATATTCACGAAACAAGTCTTGGACACATCTCTTTGTATAGCAGCTTCTTGAACGAGGCTAAACATATATGACAGGAAAGGGTAAAGGTCTGAACTTCCGGTTGTTGACTGCTATCGTCGCTCCCTTTATACCTCTCGGTCTTGTCTTATATACTTACTCGCTGCTATATCATCCAGGTGATGGCCCCTATGATAACTGTCTCTACCTCACGGGGCCTTTGTCACCCCTTTGAAGATGAACATCCCTTCATTTGAAGCTGGAATTATGGCGCGGAAGATTAGCTTTCATGGTTAAGATTTCATGACAACATCTTCAAGGATGATGCTAGGAGGATGATTCTGAAGCCAAGAAGCCTGGCAGATACTCGTCAGTAAATCTTCAAGCAGCGGCGCACAGACTTTCATTTATTTTTGTAGTTTAACTCTCGAATGCAATATGATACATTCTCTGCATGGATGCACATACAAATTCCAAAGCCCTATCTAAAACAAAGCTCAAACACGCAAGCACTTTGTCTGAATCGCCATATTCTAAGTCCCACGCTGAATCCAACCGCGAATTTCATGACCGTGCAGTGTCGTACAGTACATATTGTATAGAATGGTCCTTGTGTTGGTGTCGTCGTTCGGGACGCGTGAAAAAGACGCATCATAGCCCTCCTTGACTTTCCAAAGCGACCAGGTCTTCATTATCGCCTTGACCGTGGTGTAAAAGCTCAGTGATATGCTTTCGGTAGATGTCGTGCCACCATTTGAGGCTCCTCTGCTAGCCCCGATTTCCCCAGATCACCGCCTCGCTGGAACCAATCAGGTGGACTTTACATGCGCTTTACCGCAGGCCTAGTCGGGGTTGGTGCCATGAACTCCAGTGGTTTTGCGCGTCGCAGTGGTGTACATAAACGACAGTTATCACCACCATATCAACACCTTTTTCCGTCCATGTGTGAGCAGACTTTCTGTTGTCCGACGCTCATGCCTCATCCGCTTGCTTTCATGCTCGCGGCGACCTCGCTCCGACCACCAAATCTTTTTTTTTATCCTCGACGACCTTCCTGTCTTGATCGACTAGACTCTATCTTTTGTTCCTATCTTCGACGCGCTTTCTGTCTTGCTCAAATAGACTGCAGCTTTTGCTCCTATTACTTTATTCATTCTTTTCTCCTCGAGCAAACCATCATGTGTTGATCATCCTTAGTTATGCTCTGGATGCTAGCATGTGCTCCCCTACTTGGCATAACTAGATCCACCCAGTTTGAGTCCTTCGATGTCGTTGGTGTGGCCAGGCATTGGCTGTTTACGGCTCTGTTTGTACGTCTTTTATAGATGCAAACAGGTCAAAGTCGTCTACAGTTGGTGTTGTACGAGGGGCGGTCCCCGGATGGCTTACCCCCTTTAAGGAATTTACCTGGCAGTCGATCCACCGTCTTCGAATATGGTGGAACCCGGCGGCAGCCCTCGATTTGGTTGGACTTGGTAAACTGATCCTGTCAAGTGTTACCGCAAAGTTTCACTTCAGGTGGTCAAAGTCTATCCTTGTTGACTTGTTATTAAGGCTCTAGCAACATTTTTTGTCGCCTAAACTGAGATATTCTCATGCTTTTTTGAAGCAACACACAAAGTCTATCCTTCTTGACTTGTCATCAAGGCTCTAGCAAATTTTTGGAACCCCAATTGAGATATTCTCACTCTTGTTTTCCCCATTAACGCTTTATTTTACCAAGGTAAGTGGGTCCTTTTACTCTTTTATTTTGACTTGATACTCACTCTTCGATAAGACTGTCCGAACATATATTCCCTTTCAAGATTACGTATCTACCTAGATACAAAGGCAGATGGAGAACCACTTTTAGAAAATTTGTCAGTACCCGTCCTCCTCCTTTTCCATTTCAAGGCTCACTCTTAATTAGGGCGACACGCGAATATACACTCCTCTCTTACGATTACGCATATACACAACGGCGCGCGAAGTACAAAGGGGCTGGGGATAACTTGATAGATTTATGAGAGCTTAAAGAGTGTGGGAAAGTTCGAGAAATTTAAGACTTTGTCTTGAAATATATGGGATTGAAATTAGAACACTAGTAATGGGTTAATCTAGAGAGATAAGGATCGACTAAATAACATCAAGAAAATTGGTTCTGATACACCACCCTCATATCCTGTCTCTCGAGTCTCAATGAAATTTTGACATTTTGACAGACCTGGTTCCGTCAAGTTGTGCGAGCTGTTGCCTAGCTCGCGCAGACCCAAAACATTTGATTCGATAGGGCTGATGGAACAGCGCAGCGTAGTCTCCCAGGGACTTCGGCTTAGTTTCCTTTCAGTGAAAGTTATGGGCGCATACATGATGTAGAGTCCTACATATTAAGATGCTCATTGGAGCGCTAATAACATAGAATGCCCGTGCTCGATTTTCGATGGCGTGTTCGAGACCGGGAGAACGGTACGCGACGGTGAGGTCTGCAACTGGTAATCCCACATAACGTTAGAATGTTGTTACTATGGAATGGTGATAGAATTGAAGTATTAATTAGTGGATAATAGGTCATCAGTGAAGCGAGTTTCCTTGTGACGTAGAAAATGGCACATGTGGATCCAGGCCGTTGACAGGACAGGGGGAGACGACGGTAACGAGATAAAAGACGGGGAAAACAGGCCGACGGTGAAGAGGACGGAAGCTCAGAGAATATATTACTTAATCGAGTGGTAAAGTTTATGATCAAAGAGGTACAGTGAGTCCAGCATGGAGTGTAAGTGCTCCTCTCGAAAGATTTGTTAAGCGAGAACCAGAACCTTTCAATATCTGCTATCGTCTACTAAGCATTAGAATAGTTGTAGTGTCTGGAGTCTGTAGTAGGGCTTGGAGTTCGAACATATACAGGGCGTGTTTATCATGATTATGAAGTCCCGAATTTACCAGCTTGTGTAGTCGAGAATGTTACATATTCGTTGCGAGGTTTAGGAAGTCAAAATACAAGGTGTCTGTTTTCGGTTACAAAAAGGTTGAAATTTGTGATATTAGGCATCAAGGATTCAGAGCGAACGGTCGAGAACATCTAAGTCTAAACTTTGTCTCTACGCCTCGTCAAGCCCCTTTTCACTTAAGCGATGTTCCCCACCCGATTTGTTCACCCCCTATTGGAGCGCGTCTGAAAGCTCGGCATTTTGCCTGAGGCCCAAACACGAAGTGACCTCGGATTTCAACTTCAATACGTCTTTCCTTCCTCATTGAAAACTTTTCGACATCATGCATCACAATGAAGCTGGGCTCGGCATGCTTACAATGTAGGCAGGGCAAACGAAAGTGCGAGAAGCCGATGCCAGGCACGTCGTGTCATCAGTGCCAGCATCGCGGGCTGCATTGCTCAAGCTCGAAACGCGTCTCTGGCATACCTGCAAACCTCCTTCCGCAGGAAACTTCAATGCAGAATGACCACTTGTTATTGCCAGCAAATGAAGTCGTCCTAACATTAATTAATCTCTACATCTGCTACATACACGACAAACCTCATACTTTATTTCATGAACCATCTCTCAAGAACTCCGCTAAGGACGGCACGTTGTCTCGAGCCGTCCTTTTCGGGATCCTTGGTCTATCAGCTAGGTAAGCTTTATTTCCGTCCCTGAAATCGACATAGATGTCTCATCTCTTCAGATTTTCTTCCAAGGAGGAGACACGCTCCCGAGGTCACGTGTGGGCCGCTGAGGCAAAAAGATTGTGCCAACACGATCTCGAAAATATCTGCATCGAGAGTATTCAGGCTTGTATCTTGTGCGGGAATATTTGCCTTGCTGAGTCAGATGCAAATTCAGAGTCTCTCTACTTTGGTCCGTCACTCTTGTTTGGCAATGTCATTCTGGTCTGATCGTCGTAACAGTCATCGCGAATCGGATGGCTCAATTATTGAACCTTGCGAAGGACAACATCGATGAAGATGTCATCATTCGCGAGGTAAAGCGACGAGTCTGGTGGAGTCTCTACCTTATTGATAGATGGTCAAGCGCCGGCCTTGGACTACCTCGTCAATTTCACGATGACGGCCTTGTCCCGCAAGTCCCGATGGACGAAGTCGCCTTCGCATCTCTTCGTGTCTGTGATACGAATGAAAATCTTGAAAACTGGCAGCCAGGCATATGGAGCTATATGATCTCGTTGGCCAAAATATTTGGCCATATACAAGATTTAAACAAAACACTCGTGGAGCGGGTATTCTGGGAAGAGGAAGACATCGAGTCACAAGTCCTTGGTGTAGCCGAGCAGCTCGCTGACTTTGAGAGAAGTCTGCCTCCTACTTTGCTCTTTACGTCCGAGAACCTTAGCCTGCAAGTTGAACGAGGTGTGGGCCGAACCTTTGTTGCCTTGCATCTTGGATACCACCACTACGCTACATTACTCTACTATCAGTACCTCGACCCAAGCCGGCCAATCACACCAAGAAGGAGAATGTTCGCACAGCGCTGCAAGCACCACGCTAAAACATTCTGCGATTTGATAAAGACTTCCGTTCAACATGGAAATGCCGAAGCTCTGCACAATGTTGTGGGCCATATGACTGTGGTTTCTTCTTCCGTGCACTTACACACCCTTTTGCTTGGAGACGATGACGAGCTTCCGATGGCGCGACAGCGACTCGAATACAATTTTGAGTACTTGGTGAGATTGAGGAGTATCTGGCCTAGTGTTGACTTGATGGTAAAACAGCACTGTGCGACGGACAGATCCCCAAGAAACTGACGTAAAAATTAGATGAAAAGACTGATCACATTTCAAACTATTTGCTTAAGGACTGCTCAGCTCGGAACACATCGATTCGACAAGTGGATGGTTAAGTTTCTCCTGCAACATGCTCTTGCGCTCGATGAAATAGAATATTCAGACCATCATCCTGGCATCGTTTCACAGAGATTTTCTATTGAGGACCCGAGACTTCTTGAAAGAAGCCGCGTTACTGAAAGTATCATTCGAGTCTCAGGAAATACTACATGACCGCGCCTCTTCAGCAAGTATCATTTATAAGGCATGTTCTAGGATGTCTGTGGATCCTACATCCTAATCGAGCCCAAAAATCAGAGCTCCAACTCTTTTAACAGATATCTCTGCTACAATGGCAAAAGGCACCGACCATCCTCTCGTCCACATGAATTCCCAAGGCTAGATATCATGTCAGTATCAAATGTGCTCAACATGTTCGACATGACCATGACCAGCAGTTGCAGCCTTTTCACCCAGAACTTCCTTTCCTGAGACGTTAGCCGAATCGCCATCGAACAGTCGAGCGATTTCTTCGAGTGTTGGGCCTTTGGTTTCAACAAAGAGAAACCAAATACACAAACATTCGATAACCAGGATAGCTACATATACGAAGTAGAACTTCCATGCCAAATGTTGAAGTCCAATTGGATTCACTTCTCCCGTCAGTGAACATTTTTACAACCCAAGGACAATTTACTCACCGTATTGATTAAAAACGGATGCCGCAGCGGTTAATGCTAGACTGATTGCGATTCCCTTCGCCCGAATATTGTATGGCAGAATCTCGGCACTGTATCCGATGGTCAGGCCAGGCCAGGCGAATCCAGCAACAAAATAGAAGAGGAATATCATTGCTATGACTGCACTTCCTGCTCCTGAATTCCCGGACTGTGCATACACCGCAGAGCAAGCAGTCAAAGTGCTGAAGACGAATAGCACTATAGTGTGGTTAGAGCTAAGTAACTCAAAAAAGCTGGGTACAACTTACTGCCGACGGCCGCAATCATGAATAGCACCTTCCTTCCCACTTTGTCGACGAATAGGGAGAAGAATATGGCGACCAAGAATGACCATATTTGAAGACCGCCATTGATGAGGGACTGATTGTATGAACTTGTAATGCCGACAGAGTTCAGGATGTCGTGGAGGTAGTATGAGGCTAGGCCGTTACCTGAGCATTGCGAGAAGAATGCGGTCAAAGCAATGAGCAAAAGTCGCTTTCGATTCC
The DNA here is from genome assembly GCA_009613015.1 of Mollisiaceae sp. DMI_Dod_QoI. NCBI lineage: Eukaryota > Fungi > Ascomycota > Leotiomycetes > Helotiales > Mollisiaceae > Mollisiaceae sp. DMI_Dod_QoI. Next base: position 136,501 of record VXCB01000039.1, on the reverse strand, counting down.
CAGGAGTCTTCAGAAAGTCACTCCATCCGCTGTTCTCAGCGATCTTTTCAAGACGGAGCGTCTCTTGGATCTCTTGGAACTCCGACTTCACGAAATGGTCTGTCGAATCGCCATTGGCGTGGTACTTTGTTCTCTCATCAGCGAGATCCTCAGTGTCAGACCTGGTGTTGGACTTACTCTTACGAGTATGGCGAAGGCTTCATCCAGCCTATCTTTTGAGCAAAGCCAACGCGGACTTTCAGGCAAGAGAAATATGAACGCGAACTGGATCAATGGCATGGCTGCTTGCATGCCTACAGGAATTCTCCATGCAGCATCAGAAGTATACTTGACTGTTCCGAAAACAGTCCACGCTGCGATGATTGATCCCAGATACCACAGCGTATTGTACCTTAGGAGATCAGCACGCCCATTCTTGTTGCAGGAAGTCACTTACATGGTTGTAAGCTTTCCACGATGCTGAGGATGAGCAAGTTCCATAATCAGCAAGGGAGCAGAGCCTTGTGTGAGATTGGATCTGACAATCTCGTCAGATACTGTCCTTTTGCCTTGCACGGACCCTGGATAACTCACCCGAAACCGACAAGGAATCTCCCACCCAAGAACATCCCTAGGTGGTTGCTCGCAGGGACAACTATGGTCGAGGTGAGTTATATTCTGAATGTCTATCGACACCATAATCACTGACCTTGCAAAATGGTTCCGACGAACAGCGTCGTAAGGCCAGCGCAGACACCGATCCTTCTACCGAACAAGTCTGCTACATAGGAACTAAATAGTAAAGCGCATATTGCTCCGATCTGCTGGATCGCAGTGATAAGACCGAGTCTCGATCCAGTGGGATGGTTGAAATCTATACGATGCACAATCATTAGTAACTCTTCGGTGGGGTTTGCGACTACAACCGCTTACAGGATTGCCATGGGTCCATTGTCTGGAGACCGTTTAGCAAAGAACCATCATATCCATTTGTCGTGGACCCAAGGAAAAGGACCGGCATCATGATATATAATCGACGAAGCCCACGATGTTTCCACCAGGTCACTTGGGGAACCTCCAGCCCGTCAACATGCTCGTAAGCATAGACCAGCCGTTCGGCATCGCCACGATCGACCTGGGCAACGACTTGGTCAGAGGCGTCCTTCTTCATTATTTGGCTCGAGGAGGAAGAAGTTGATGATGCAAAGATGTCGAACGATGCGGTTTGTCTTTTCAACTCTGAGCCTTTTCCCGACCTATCTCACATCTCCTTTTTATATAGAAAAGCGCTTCTCATTTTGAATTCCTGAATGACTAGGCCTAGTGGCAGCCACGATGTACTTTCCATGGCACGGCAGCCCCAGATCTTGACTAAAGTTCATGGCCGGCGCGCAAGCCAATCACGAAAGGTTATTCCCGTGAGAGGAAGACTGCTTCCACCTTCCCCGCGTTCTCCCCGCCTTATGGGATTTAATTCAGTCCCAATCGGTACTAAGTATCTCCCCACAAGAAGTCAGTCCATGCGGCTTGTCTCTCTGCTCGATCGGTACATGACTCGGAAAGCCTCCAGGATGTCAAATCACCCGAGTGGTGCGGATATCTTCGTGTTCTTGTGGGGTCCGGCCTTTGAGCCAATCAACACTGGCCATTCCCGGTCCTCGTTGGCATTTGGCCCGCTTTCATGCAGATCTTTGATGCTGCAAACCTCATGTGGACTGCATAGCACAAGCTTGAAGATGAAGACCATTTTCGCAGCATATATCAGAATGGCCTGACGCCTTCCTCTGTCGAGGGAAGCCTTTGAGTATCTCGATATACAATTCGACCGCATAATTCGGACACTGTCTCGCAATGCGAACCGAGTATCCTCTGTCATCCAACATGGCGTCTATTTCCAAAACGATGCCGCATTTGCAGACTATCGAAAAATCTCAGCAACTGATAGTCAATGGGAAACCATTCCTCATGCTCGGTGCTGAGCTACAGAATTCTTCCATGACGTCGTCGGCATACATGGATACGGTCTGGCAAAAACTTGTTGACACAAACATCAATACGGTGCTAGGCTGCGTTACGTGGGAAGACATTGAGCCTGTTGAAGGTAGTTTTGACTTCACTGAATTAGATAAAGTCATCGAGGGTGCGAGGGCCCATGGTCTCCATCTTGTCCTACTATGGTTTGGGTCGTTTAAGAATGGTATGTGTCATGGTTGTGAAAAAGGAAATGTCTGATCTAGCATAGGCCTGTCAACATATACGCCTTCTTGGGTGAAGAAGGACGTAAAGCGCTTTCCAAGAGCTCATCTCAGAAAGGCAGGAGGTGTTCTTACAACTGCCGATGTTGTGTCTATCTTTCACACTGAAGCTCGAGATGCTGACACACGAGCTTTCTCTGCCCTGATGCACCATGTCAAGGAGGTCGATCAAGCTCACGGTACTGTCATCATGACTCAAGTCGAGAACGAGTCTGGCATATTGGGTGACTCCCGAGACGGGAGTTCAGCTGCGAACAAGATGTTTTCTGAGCCTGTGCCCAAGGAGCTGATTGACTATCTTTCGACAAACTGGGATTCATTGTCCATAGACTTGAAGAACAATCTACAGGTTTTCAAAAGCCTTGGCAACAAGTCAGGATCCTGGGAATCGGTCTTTGGCAAAGGCAAGCACACCGACGAACTGTTCATGGCCTACCACTACGCTCTTTATGTCGACAACGTGGCCGCTGCTGGAAAGAAGGAATACAGTATACCTCTGTACACCAACGTATGGCAGAATTACGTAGACTCCAACAACGATAATCCTTTTCCGATACTTGCTGGTGGAGGTGGTAATCCTGGAGACTATCCATCAGGTGGCGGTGTCAGTAATGTTCTTGATATCTGGAAGGCCTTTGCACCATCGCTTGATCTCATCGCTCCAGATATTTATCTTAACGACTACAGCTCATGTTGCCAAAAGTATCGACTTCTTGATCAACCTTTGTTCATTCCAGAGCAGCGGAGAGATGAATATGGCGCGCGCCGGATCTGGAAAGCATTTGGGAGTTTCCAGGCTATCGGCACGTCGCCGTTCGGTATCGACACTCTAGAGCCAGAGATAAATCCTTTTACGAGGCACTACGGCCTACTATCTCAAGTTAAGGATATTGTTCTTGAGGCACATAGAAAACCTGGTTCGTCAATAGGGTTCTTTTTTGACGAGCTGCTGGAAGATGGGCGGGACCGTTCACCGCCCACTGTGGCCAAATTTGGTGGCTTCGAAGTAACTGTCAAAAGGTGCTTTGTGTTCGGCAAACCAGGACCTGGTGCAGGAATGTTAATCCATCGTGGCGATGGTAAATTTCTCCTGATTGGGTGGGGCTTCCAAGCTGAGTTCAAGAGCACGTCTCCGAAGTCCACATTCACAGGCATATTGAACTTTACCGAGAAGATGGTGGACAAGGAAACCGGGAAGTTGCTCACAGGCAAGAAACTCAATGGTGATGAGACTCGAAGTGGAAAGTATCTTATGATGCCGAATGAGGATCCCGATTATGGTGGCTTCCCGATCTGCGTCACAATTCCTGCTCGCACTATGATTGCTGAGTGTGAGGTGTACTCCCTTGAGGAGGACAGCAGCGATCTTTGAGATCCAGATCAAATTAATTGGTTTATGCTAGGGCCATTCTTGGGTTGATTTAATCACATCATTCTTGCGGAAGTTGACAACATTATCTGCGCTGCTTCACAGAATTCAGATACTGTTCAACTCTACAAAATCTTCTCGATTTGTCAGATGTGCGTTCAATTCGACTGAAATCTTTGCACTTTATCCCTTTAATTTTTGTCAAAGTCACCGATAAATAACAAGACGGAAACATTCCAGTCGAAAGACTAGCAAGTCGCCCAATCGCATAGTCGATACTTCTTCTTCACTTGCAGACACGCTTTCGAATCGAATGTTCTAAAGCAATTGCTATAATATTCTAGATTGTTTCGGTTTATCTACAGCTAGCTCTAATAAGTATTAGTCTTGACGGCCATGATATCACACTCTCGACACTTAACCTTTCTTTGCGAGCTAGACGTGCCCGAAAATATACCGGGCATTCTGGAATTGCTCTAGACAATGTGTCAAAACCGGGCCCCACTCTTCATAGACTCATGTAAGAAAACGACGTTCCCAAGTTGGGAGCAAATGTTTATATTTATCTGAGTACATCGCTGCTTAGGAAAGTACGACCAGACTCGACGCTTTCACGCCTGACAATCACGAAGCCTACAATAGAATAAAGTGGCTGTCTGCAGCGCTGGTATGAGCTTCATAGCATTACAGGCATTGCCATTACGTTTCCCATGATCTTTTAGTGACCTGCCTTGACCATGGTACCACTCGGGGCTAGTGCAAGCTGGTGGTGCTACCTTGGGAAGGTCCCCTTTTCAATGTCACATGACGTCTATCCCATGGTATCATCTCTCTTTCCTCTCCACGAATAATTTTCGGAAACATAAGTAGAGCCCTCCCTCGATTGATTTTCGATCTCCAGGCATTTCATGCTAAGCATTTGCAGATTTTCTCTTTCAAATTCGTCACTACTGATCGCGAGTGCAAGGAATAATGTTGAACGCACTGAGACTTCCAGGATGGAATGCGACTCCTGACCCTAACATTGTTCTAGATTCTATCCCTATAAAACAAGGTGCGTGGGTTAGATTTGAATTCTTTTTAGATTTTGCTGACAAGACATGTACTAGATGAACCATCGAAAGAGCCAAAGCAAGACCGTGGCGATCTCCTTTACCAAGATCTCATGGATGGAGTTTCTGTGTGCCCAGTATGCACAGAAGAGATCGACTCAGGATCCACGATGTGGTCATGCAAGAGCTGTCATCATATCTATCACTTCGCCTGCATTGGGCGTTGGGCGGAAAATAAATACCCTTCTGCTTGGTCTTGCCCGACCTGCAAGTCTCGTCAGACGGATTTTTCTTTCAATAATATGGTTCCATCTTGCTGGTGCGGTAGGAAATCTCATAAAGATATCCCCTACCGGGGAAACACATGTGGTAGTACTTGCAACAAGACGAACACATGTGAATCTACTAGAGCACCTTGCATTGGCTACTGCAGCAAGTTCTGTCATCCTGGACCGTGCGAACCCGTTGTTTGCGGAGTAGACTGTGATTCTCAGCCTCGGAACCCTTTCGGGGAGAGGCAGTTGCCGGATAATATGTCTCCTGTTCAATATTACAGGGAACTAAATCGACTAGAGAAACAAGCGGCGACGACTCAGCAGTATCCAAGGTATGGAGATCGAGAAACAGCTCAGAACCAACAAAAAGCACCAAATCAAACGTCTCAGCCGAATCAGCGAGCGCTACAGGGACAAACACCAACACAGAATCAACAGAATGGACAGGCTGAAATACCTGTAAGAAATAGCCCAACTGACTTTGAGTCGACATCTACTCGCACAATGATAAAAATTATCTCCATAATAGGACTGTTACAGAGTCCGTTTTTTTATTGGAGTATCAGCCGTATTGATAGATTTGCTCGTCCTCTGAAACACGAAGATTTTACGGAAAAACGACGAAGCTTCGAAGTCAAAATGTTCATCTGCAGCCTCATTTTTGTCACTATCATTGCAGTGGTATTGGCTTCAGTGCTTTCTACTTACATTTACAAAGGTTTGATGAAGCTCTTCAAAGTTTCTAGGAGGAACGAATGTGGAATATTGCTAATTATAATATCCACACTCTGCTTTTGCTTAATGTTGATCATCGATCTTCCAATCGTGTAAGTGGCTATTTAGTAGGACCTAAAGTACCTTCCGTCATGACTTGACTTGTTATCATTCAACTAACAGTTTGCAGCGCTATCGCGGGGCCTCGAACTGCCTGGGATCACCAGATGAGACACGCTTGCCATGGTTTCGACACCAGAGTCATCCTAGACAATGGTATGTACACCTTCTCAAAGAAGTATAAATATAAGTAATGACACCAAATACAGAACAGGATACATCCATATCTAAATTCGTTCTCACTGATCCCACTCAAGAAAGCGACGAGTTCCGCCGTGTCCTCGTCGGAGGGTTCAAAATGTCCCATCCCACAGACAAGAGCAAGTCACCAACTGACCCGTTCTATTCGTACTACCGAATGAATGGGACTCTCTCTCAAGATCTTCATCTCGCCGTCGATTTTGATCTCGACAAACACATATGGCGAATCATGAATCTCACCTCTTTCCCCGACGCCTCCAGTTCAACAAGCATAGACAATACTACTCTGCAGATATCAGACGCCGAAGCGTTGTGGAAAAATGGAACCTGGAGTCAAACGACCGAAAAGGACCCTCATGTTCTGATCCCTGAGCTCTCGCTCCAGATTCCGAACCTCCATTATTTCACTAAAAAATGCCAATATCAAGCTTTCATGAAAGTCTACAACACCTCTGGTCTATCCACAACCGAGATCACGGAACAAGGGAAGAGGGACTGGAGTCCGAAGAATGAGAAGGAGGTTGTGATGAGAGCTGTTGCGCCAGGAAACCCCCCTGGCCATTTGCAGATCTGCGCTCGGAGGGAAGATTACGAATTTAGAGAGAAGGAAGGAGAATTAGAGCAGATGAGGGGTTTGAGAGAGGACGCTGTGGTGCCTTTGGGGTTAATGGCTGCCTTGAGACTGCAAGTGAAAGCTGATGGGAGGTACAAGGATCTTTGTGAGTGGCTTGGCTGAGGTGAATAATTGTTGCTTCTTATACATGATATATTTCTGATTCTCCAAGCTCAAGATGCGCTAGACTAGGATGGTTTTGGAATAGCATGTATGGAGAGTCAGGTCCAGGACACATGGCAGAGATAGTTTTGAGTAATATACCAGGCCGCGAACTATAAATTGTTGCAGGATGGTGAGGAATTATGCATTGGAAAGGAATAATTAATACCAGATTGTCTATATTCTGCTTGTTTCAAAAACATAACCCATTCGAGCCCCGAATTCTAGGTTGCAACGTTGCTGAAGAGAAGTCTATCGCCCACCACTAAACCACCAGGTCACTATTACAGAATTTTCACTTTCTTCACCTCACTCTCTCATCCTAGTCTAGAGTCATGACAATCTAGCTTGAGAAGTTTGTAACGCCGGCCTTGATAGCATCATCAATCTCCTTGACTACTACATATGTCTTCAACTGCACATCTTGTTCCTGACTGAATTTCTTCGCAAGGCTCTGACTCAGACTCTCATGATCATATTTCAGAAGGTCTAAGGAGCTGACCATTGTCTTCTCCAATCCCGCTTGGACAAACTTCTCCTTTTTCGCTTCCAGAGCATTCGCTCCGGTAGGGATGTCGACGCCGAGGGTAGCGGTTACATACTTGATGACAGTGTAGGAGTCGGAAGCAGTAAGATTCTTGATGATACAGCTGTCAGCGTACGCTTTTCGGTTCGCCATATGGACGGCAGAGAAAGCGACAGAATAGGTCCTGCTTCGACAGCACCTTCGTAGGCGTCAATAGCGGCGGTAAGACCTTTGACGGAATCATCGAGTGCTTTGAGGTCGACGAGGATGAGATCGGCGTCGTAGCTGCGGACTTGAAGAGGGTTTGCGGTCACTAAGGCCGCTGTGGCGAAGAAAAAGAGGGACTTGAAAGAAACCATTATGAACAGTGCACTGAGGTCAGGGCTCTAAAGCAACAGAAATGTTTTCTTCTCTAAATTTTCAAGCAAGAAACAAATTCAAATAAAATTAGGCCATACTTACTTAGCCGCCCCCGACTCTGAGCGGAAATTTTAAATGCATCGATCTGCAAGACGGTTCAGTCGACAAGTAGTTGAGAATTAGAGAAGTCGAACGGAGCTGCCTCGGTAGATAAGGGGGAGGCTAAAATAAGGCTCCGCCAAACTACCATGCAGGACTTACGTACTGCAGGGCTTTATAGACGTTGCTGACAATGATCGGCGAATGGGACGTTTGATCATCCTTTTCCTGGATTGCTCTGACGTTCATTCGTCGCATAGTTAGTTAGGCCGGGTCGAGCTTGGAGTGGGCTCAGGGGCGGGCTCCACTTGGGTGCGCCTCCCGTCCGCATCCTGGACGCTCCTTCGGCTGCAAGCGGGTGGAACCAGATACCTCCAACAAGTACAGCTGAAGATTTGGAGGCATGTGAAGGAGCATGTAGTAATGATCATATGCAAAGCTCATTATTTGAACCATTTGGATGAAGGATTTGTGGTCAATGCCTTCAGCAAATGGTTTCATCTTGATGGAAGAGATCGCCGACCATGCTAACATTGAAAAACCTTCCAATTACTTCGTAAGTAGAAACCCTCCAAATCTTTGTAGGAATCGATATCAGACTCTTTGCATTCCGATCAGCTTATCTCTCCACTAAATAAGATCAGCAAGGCGGTCTTCACTAGGGCAAGGTACCTGTACATCAAAGGCGACTTGCACATCCCTGAAGAACGGTTCCCCGAGGATCCAGGCATCGGAAATTCCATTACCACCCTCAATGTGGACGCCAGAATTAGCATCTCTTGAATTAGCTGTGCCAGTATTCATTCTTGACTCGATGATAACACCAATGCAGTATCCACTGCCTATTGCCATTCTGCCAAGAGAAAACCGGCCGCCTTTTAGCACTTCCACATTCCATTGTGCGAATTCGAAATGGATTGTAGGTCGATTGAAACAAGGATAAGCATAGAACTGGTCATATGGTGGTGACAACTGCTTGCTACCTGAACCCGGAATCTTGGTGTTAGTATACGGATTTCGACAATTTCGGGAGCAGAGACGTATGTCCCAGGAGTGGTAAGACATCCACGAACGCAGAGAAAATTCATGTGTTAAAAGTGCCTAGAAACCACAAGCAGAGGGACAAATTGCCCCGAGAAGGTGACTTACCCGAGATGGATGAGTAGAGCGTCCTCGCGGCCAATGGGGGTGCGATGATAAACGGTGAGTTGAGCTGCTTATTGTAAGTTGGCTAGTTTCCAGACGATGCAGCATACTCACATCTAGCACAATAGGTTGGCTCTCCAATATCTTGATTCCATCAGCCCATACTCCGCGCATGAGAGTCTGCCACCATCCCTCTGCACCCTGAACCTTGAGCCAATTCCAATTGTTTGTTTGGTCGTCCGATGTTCGGCTGGGTGGATCGTTTATGATGTATCCTCTTTTATGGTTTTGATTTCTACCAATTCGCGTTAATGCATCCTCCGACTCACGCTCAACTTGTCTGACTGAGGCCACAGAAGTGCCTCCTATACTGAAGATACCTTCTTTTTCATTGACTAACAATATCGACCATATCGGGACATCCACGAGATGTTTTTCAATCAACTGCGGCATGAGAGATATCGTTTTGGTCTGACTTAGAGCCACAGATGGCGCAAGACCAAGGTACGCGCCGGACGGTAAAAGAGTCCTGATCCATTGCTTTGATGGTCTGCAGTGTGCGAAAGAAATAGGGACTGAACGGTGGATTGTTGGTAAATGAACGACATCTTTTGGTTGACGACAGGTAGGAAAAGCTAAATGTGATTCGGAATCAACTATACTCGAGTTAGCAGTGCGTCGATGTACCAGGTTCCTTATTTGCAAAGTTGCACCCTGTTCAGATATTCTATCTTTTGAATGCTAATCTTCTTTAAGGGAAATATGGGTACTAACCATACGTCTTGCTATTGAAGTCAAGGAAGAACGAGCCCTTATCGCTACTGGTAGAAAGAATCCACCAGTCCACAGTCAACATGTCGAGGTCCATATCAACTTCTTGTATAGGTTCTCCAATATGTAAAGACGCGTACCAATTACCCTCTCTACCAGCCTCGCCTAGCAAAGCAGTCCCAGCTTGCGTTCCATGCAAACGTTTAGGTTTGCGCACGACCTTATTCCCTTGGAAAGCGCGTGTAGTTGCGCCGAACCGGTCTTCAACAATGGTAACTTGCTCTAGGAGATATGTAAGGTTTACCGCATCGGGTGCCGGAAAGCTTCCACCTCGTCGTGAGATGGTATAATGTATTGGTGGAAGTGCTGCTGTGGCTGATGACAAAAATGTGAAAAGGTAGAGCGAGAGAGGGCGAAGTAGCATGTTTTTCATCCACGGACAGCTTGTCGTGTTTAATCGATAGTATTCTTTGTGCGCATAGCTGATGTAGGAAAAGTTGAGGCTTGCGAATTGCCAGGGCTTGAGTGAGGAAAGAGATTATTGTGGGGTTGCGCCGCCGATGAGCAGGATGTAAACGGCAGGAGCAGGGCGGAGCACCTCCCCACGCAAGAAAATTCGTCAGACGTAGCAGAATGCTATTCTAAACTGCCTGGACATGGGTTCAAAATTCTCGTCGATAAATGTTGGACCGCAATATCGGTAATGTCCTAACAAAAAAAGCGGTCCAAAATCTCTGATGCTAGAATCATCATTGGTAAGAGGCTAGGTGCAATTCAAATGAGTGAAAAATAATTTATCTTCTCCAGTTTGTATTCTTCCATGATCTGACATAGGTGGATTTATAAGAACTATTGGTCAAAGTCTACTCGATTCAAATTACTCAATCCTAGCCATGATTTTAAGTCGCCTTGATGATCACATCTGCCTTTTGACAGCCTCCGTAGAAAGAATATCAACGACAAAAAATTGAACGCTTCCACTTATGACGTATAGCTAATAAGGGGACATCTTTCCTTTTTATAGCGTGAGTGCTCTCAAGGATATGTTACGGTCATTGAGAATATAGGAACGAGACCCATACATCGCGGAGAATTTGCGAGACACTTGTCTCAAGGGAGGAAGCTATTCCATGTTTAACTACTTTTCGGTGCAACTTGAAACCTACTGCAAAGCCTCCGACGTCAACTTCAGATGCATCTCATTCATGTCCCTGTAATAATGAATGCTTAGAAAACCTCGGGCCAGATATCTTGAACCTGGTGTGTTTAATATATTGTGCAAAGTGCTCACGAAGACCGCAAATGATCAATATGGATCCAAACGCATCGTCGGTATATAGGCAGAAGGTAAGGGTATTATACAGGTCAACCAGCGCTTGTGGAAACTCATAAATCGTGATGCAAGAAAAACCTTTTCATTATCTTCTTTTCACTGCCTGATTCAGGCACTCCAGGACCTATTACAATTAGCGAAGGATCCAACCACATTTGATATTGAGGCCTACCCCTTCAGCAATTACACCTTGATTGAAAAGATGCTTGCTGATGCCCTTTACAAGTTCCATCTGTTCCTCCGGAGTCAATCCTGTGATGGCAGTCTCAATAACACCACCAAGAGAGACTTTGTAGACTGCGATGAAGCTGTGGTAATACATATACGCGAAGAAGCCCATAATAAACTGGCAGTCCATGCGGTCCGTCATCCCGCCGTGACCTGGAATAGAGTCGCCAAAATCTTTGATCTTAAAGGTCCGCTTAAGGCCAGAGGCAAAGAAACCACCGAATGGAGCAATAAGAGAGGCGAAAGTGGCGAAAACGAGAATGTGGACTTGCATAGGTGCCATAGAGAAGGACTTGTGGACCGGAAACCAGATGGGGAGGTGATAAATATGGGGAGTGAAGACTGGATTTGGAATGCACTCAAGTCCTGTCCACATATTTGCGCCAAGATCCTAAATATGTTTTAGCGTTGACCTAGGAAACAGGCGAAAATAACTTACGTTCACAGGGCAGATAAAATATTTGTACCGCATGAGAACGTTGGTCATGCCAATACCAAATAATACCGTGAGAACCCAAGCACCGACAAAGCCTTCAACGGTCTTTTTCGGTGATAGCTTAATGAGCTGAGTACGACCAAAAGTAATTCCACAGATGTATGCAAAGATGTCGTTGCAAATGACCAAAGAAACTGGCAGGAAGAACCAGATCATCCCCTCGAAGACATTGTTCATAATGAAGTGAGCCTGAACAACAATCAGGTACAATGCAATGTGCGTCCATGCGAACTGGGTGAATTGGAATCGATAATGTCCCGCTTGGAGAGAAGCAACAAAGAAGACGAATCCTGAATATGTCAGCACTTTTCTATCTAGTAACTTTTGTATCCCATACCAATAATATAGAGCATGAAGCTTATGAATCGATGATGGGTCGCAAATGGTAGGAGAACTTTGTCAACCAGCACAATATGCTTAAAATAGTATATCACGCTCTCTCCGTAGAGGAAGTACATCGTCGTGGCCAACCAGTACCAATTGAGGGCTTTTGTAAATCGTAAACGCCGTGCTCGACTCGGGACGTTTGCAATAGCTATGACCTCCTTGAATGAGATAATTTGCACTGCCGTAACAATTGCTATGATGTAAATATGTCCCATGAACATTGCTCCAAAAAACACGCCGATCATAATGAATGTCCAGAGTGCTCGTGTGAGGAACGTCTGCTTCTTCTTCTCATATTCGGAGATCTCGGGTTGCTGCTAGCCGCACTATATCAGCAGAAGTCCTAGGCAATCTAAAGAGTATAGATCCCACCACCAGTATTGTGTCACCCCCATTCGTAGCTTTATTCGGCGAACCTGGCTCTGATGCCGCTTCACTGATATCCGAAAAGCTACTCCGCCGCCCATCAGTGCCCGAGTTGAGTCCATTCCGGTGGTTGAACTTGACGCCGCGACGTGGTTTCGCCATTGTTGCGGTCCTCTGTTACAGAGAATGAAGATTGAGGATTTCCTGACGATTCCGCTCGTTCCTTGGTTTGCAGACTCTACGCGCCAAGACTGAGGACACTGCTTATATCCGTTCGCCAAAGAGCATGGAGCCAGCGCAGAAGAAAGAGCTGCTCAGAGAATCAACTGGGAAAAGACAGGTCGAAGAGAATGAAGATGGGTACCGAACTGTCAAGGTCGTTTGTCGCGCAATAAAATGGTGGGCTGCTGGACAGCTCGTTGGCCTCACGCTCGCTGACGTATCTAGCAGCCTGGTCAATTTCTTTTAGGAGCTTGTCCTCAAGCTTGTGAAAGTCGCGTGTGTGGGTAGTTGAGCGTCCAGAAGGCTAGTGCTTTTCCCAACGAAACACAAGTCAATTCATGGCCGTCAGATGTTGTAGGAGATGCATATCTATTTATGAGATTCGATTTCAAGGAGTACCTGCGTACTCGCGTATATACCTCGAGATCAATTTGTCTTGTGCTGCATGAATTTGGAATCGGATTTACAGAAGCACCGGGACCGAAGGCGGTGGCAGAACTGTAAACCAATTCGTCCAACGCGTGGGACATTGACATCCCGAGGAAACAGAACAACAATAGGTGAATGCCGATGCTGGTCGTCAATGCAGATTCGATGGAATGGCTGGTCACGACGACGAAGATTTCTTCGATGACGATGACCTTGATGCGCTACCTCACGCCGCTCTTATAGAGCTCGAGAACAATGCGATTCAGTTTACACAGGCGCAGACTCAAGCCGGTCGATGCAAGGCGGCTGCACCTTCGTCGGACTATGGAGACGACTTCGACAACGAAGATTTCGATGAGGAGATAGTAATTGACGAGTCACGAAGCACGCCTGCCATCATCCCTCCTCTTCGTCGAAATATTCCAGCACAAGAAACACAGCAGAAGCAGTTTCGGCAGCAGCGATACGGAACCGCCAACAATTCCAATCAACTACCTCACTTGGCTGATCGACCGCGACCTACGCCTCCCAGATTCAGCGGGCCGAATCAGTCTCGTCCTCCCGTAGCGGCCCCTCTCAATGACTCTGTCGTTGCTCAACAAGGCAGTCAACCTTCTGCTGCATCTGAGATCCGAGTCGAGAGCTTGCAGAAGCAACTTGAGGAGGTAATGTATAGCCACGGAGCCGATTGAACCGAGCTGATCATGTATAGTTAATCAGAGAGCGCAACACTCTTAAGGACGAGCTGAACGCAAAAACAGGAGAGATATCAATCGTCCGGAGCAAGCAAGAAAAGACAGTGAAGGAATATGAGAGGGAGCTAGTCGCTCTTCGAAAACTAAATGAGGACAAATTGGCGAAACAACAAAAGGCTCTCGAGGCTGCGCGCAATGCCGAAAAAAATGCTGTCACGGAACGAGACTTCATTAGACGGGATCTAGCAGAGGAATCTGAGAGGGTACGGCGCCTGAACAAGGCCAAGGATACAGAAAAAAGGGATGGCATTATTACGACACCTAAAAAGAAAAAGACCCTTTCTCATAGGGACGGATTCGATGATGATGAGATAGAGGTTATTTCTCCCTCAAGGATATCTCCATCGAAATTTCAGAAGCGGACACCAACCAAGCCAGGAAAGCGGAAGCGGAAGACTGTAGAGAGTCCAGCTGGCGCTCTAGAAGTTATACAGTCCGAAGCACCCCAAGCTATTGAGGCAAAGTCTTCAATTCTCGACGAAGCCGTTCTAGCAAAACTCGATATCCAAGATAGTCGGTTTGATGTAAGTCTAGTCGATTGTCTTGAGAGACAATTGCTAATTGATTCAAAAGTTCATTGGAACTATACTAGATCATAGAATCGATTCTAATCATCTACGGACCCTGGAAGAATGTGGAAAGTATGCTCTTCCATCCGCACCCAACGAGTCCTTCCAATCCATCATATTAGGCGCGATCCCAGCTCTTGGCTTCAAAAAGGAGTTAAAGAACCTGCCAGTAGACTTCTGCAACCTTCTTATATCTTTATGGGGAAAATGTATTGAGGAAAACTATGTATGCTTCGCCTTCCTTCTGTCTGTTGACACTAACACCAGACAGGTCGAGCCCATCAATCTTCTCGTAGATATGCTGACATACGCACTCGAATTACATACCTCATCCATCGCCCCTTACATCGTCGAATTACTTGTGCCTGTCGCTCAAACCACAATTGAACTCGTAGCGGTACCACGATACAGAAAGGTGATTGAATTAGAACCGCGTGCAAAAGGCATCGATGCGACCCTATGCATGCATCTCCTCTACCTCACTGCCCTAGGCTGCATGTCAAAATCTGAACACATCATCCGCTTCTGGGGGCTAATGCGATGGGATTTTACCGTCGTCCTGCTTAGCACCAATCAGGCAGAAGAACACTATCTTACAATGCTCAAGCTATTGTCAACCAGTGTGATGAAGGAAACTTTTGGATACATTCCAAAAGATGACATGCAGATATACGACACTCATGTTTCATATATCCTGGATCGCCTATTATTATACATTGTCGAGGTTCCCTATATGCTAGGAACTAATGAGAAATTTGATCCCAGTCGACACTATAGGCTACGCCTTCATGTCTTGCAACTATTGACCAGCATGACGCGATCGCCATTTGCCAGCAAGGCAGTATATGTACATCCTCATGTCGTTGGGAAACTCGTTGATCTTGTCAGCGAGCAGCTGGACGCTCTGTACGATTACAAGTCTGGTAGTGAGGAGAGGTATGTAGCTCATTCAGTTCTCCTTTTTTGACATCTCACTAATGCACTTTAGTGCAAGGTTGCTCAGTCTGGGAATGCGATTACTGTACCATCTTGTAACGAAGTACGACAATATCGATATGCAAAAAAGGCTTGCCGCTGTCCATGGCGCCTCTCAGAAATACCTCCTCTGCCTATCTCGGTTGAACTTCACCGAGTATGATTTAGTCCTTGAATCAAGCATCGACCCAGACATTCCGACGTATGCGCTAGAGATGCTGGAAGTATTTGTCACCCCTGAAGAAGGCGACGCCATTCATTCTGCATTTTCTCCGACGTGAATACGAATAATGTACATATGAAGATATAGATACCTTGGGTCACGGGAGGAGTTTAGGGCAAGGTTCCATAAAGGATGGACAGCATGTATGGCGTTGTCGGGTAATATTGGAGCCATTGAATCAAAATTAACTCTTATATCAAGTACGTTCCACTTCCTCTCACGTGATACCACAGGTACAATTCCCCACTCCAACCAAAGAAAAAGGCACCCCACCTAAGTTCCCGCTTACAAAAACCACCAAGACAGCAGCGTATGCCGCTGTAGCAGCAAAGACCTGATCCCGTCTCGCATTTGTCAGAAGTCCGACACAAGCAGTGAATAATACAGTCCAAGCACTCAGCATTCCCAAAAGCGCTTTCTCGCTTTTCACAACGTACAGACTTATGATTGCTCCGAATAGTAACACAGCTGCGAGTATAGTGCTCAATATGGCTACGAAATGAGAGATGGCTGCTTCCGATGTGTATGCTGTTCGACCATCTGGAGCAGAATTTTGGAAGAAGACCCCGAAGTTGTGGTGGATGAAGCTGGAGAATCGGTCTTGATCTGCCGGTACTCGTAAGGCGACCAGATCGTGTGGATCAGAGAAAAGAGTTGACGATGCGCCCCAGAGTTGTGGTGCACCATCGGCATTTTTGGTGCCAGAGGTGTTTTGAAAGAACCAGTTGCGGAGAGCTTTTACTGTGCTCTTAGAGGGAGGCGGAGAGTTGAGGAGAAGTTGGTGAGCTGCTAGTGCTGAATCTTTGGCTATGATTAGTATAAGAGCGATGGCAAAAATTCTAGGGGAAGGAAGGGAACATGCGGTATCTCTCCAACTTATCCCTGATGGTCATCGCAAGTTCCATCTTCTGTTTCTCTCTCGCTCTTGCGGCTGCGCCATCTCTGTCGTTTGCATGCATTTCAAATGTTCGCCAATCCCTCTGGCATGCCACCGACGTCTCGTCCTTTGCGGTTCGATCGTCATCGTCGAGCTGGTTTAATTCATCCTCTAACTCTGCGAGCTCGGCTTGATAAAATAGTAAATTTCGCGCCGAAAGCCCGTCGAAGCGTCTGTATATCGTTGTCGTCTTGTCAACATCACTATTGATCTTAGATGCAACCTGTGCGAAGCCTCGGGCAGGGTTCACATTTTTGTTGGCAAGCTCGATGTCTGAGGTCGACATTAATGTATGAACTCGTGAAGGAATTTTGCTGTTGTTCTCAAAATGTCGGGAGATGGAGAATGTGCGATTGGCAGGATAAGAGTGAGGCTGAAGAAGTCAACCTCGCGAAGCGCCTCGGGCACAGACCTAGAAACACCGCCTGCCAGATTTCAACATCGTGCCCGGAAAACGTTTTCCATAATTTTCTGATACACAATTTCCCAGCAGTATAGGAACCAGACGGTCAAGATCGACCTAATACTCAATCCGCTAAATCCGATCAAATCGAGTTCGAAGAATGTCTCGACTATCTGTGGCCAGTGGTCAAATGGAGTCGAAGCGGGACTGGTTATTTACTGACGATGAGGACCCCCTCGTGTCCGGTATGTCCAGATTTTATCAATCTGAACAGGACCCATGGAGCGTTCTCCGCATCGAACCCGGGAGCACCACTTCTCTTGGCGACTGGGCTAGTCCAATTCCCTACCCAATACAGCCGCCGAACAGTGTGAGTGGTCCGCCCCAACTACCTCCATTTGACGACGACTCATGGATGCTACCCAAAAACCTCACTTTGGATCTTGTGGATCTCCCGGAGAGTGGTAACGACGAGCTCTTCGGGATGGGATCCTTTACCAGTAATTACGACCTCAAACGGCTCATATTAGCTATACACTCGGGCGAGGATAGCTTTTTGAACAACAGTACGAACTCGCTCTCGAAGAATTCGACGCAGAATGATAGGCACATAGGAAGTGAAACGTTGCCAGAACATGGTAACCAAGTTTCTTTCTCGAAGAACGGTTATCTTAAGACGGCCGGGTTTAGACGAAAAGCTGTCCGTGTCCTCGTCAACGGAAGAGAATGCTTTGCTCGTCCAGACTCGGGTTCAGACCGCAATATCATGACGGAAGCTGTTGCAAAGGAGTACGGACTTGAAATACAACGGGGGAAGCTGGACAGAAGCACTTTCAAATTGGGCAACAGTCAGTACATTCAATCCACCGGAAGAACTCTTGTTCCTCTGAAAGTCCTCGATGGCGACAGCCGCGCGGATAAATCCTGCTGGTTCCATGTTCTATCGAAGTGCTCAGTCCCTGTCATCATGGGGTTCGATTTTGTGCGCAAGATCCAACTGTACACGAAAAATAGGCATCTTCTTGTTGCATGTCCTTTCTCGTTCGGAGATATACCGAGCTTGAAATGGATCGGGTCGCCGCAAGGAGCAATTGAGTTTTCCGCAAACGGCCGTCTACTCGCTGCATGTGCTGATACCGGATCTGATCTTGATTTGATGTCTTTGCGATGTGCCATCAAGAAGGGCTTCAAGGTCGACAGAAGTAGGCGGACTCGTGTCATGCTAGCAGACGAAACTATTGTTGAGTCAGTAGGCCAGGTCGACATTTCATCCTTACAGCTCCCAGGTTTCGACAGCTTTGAGATGTCATTCCATGTGCTTCCGAATCTGGTTTGTGATGTTATCTTCGGTGAAGAATTCCTCGAACAGATGGATGCCTTCAACACATGTGATATCGTCGACTCTGATGATGAATTGGATCTCTATTCACTGAATCCATTCATCAATCTCGGACCAGTCCAGGCTTTCTTGAGCGCCATGGCGAACATCAAGCGAAGCAGAAAATCTCGACGAGATCCTGCAACCGTCAACGAGGGTCTAGCTACGCAGCACGACAATGCAGTAGCGACAGACCATAGCGCTCAAGTTGAAGAAGAGATGTACTCTCGTCATCAAGCTAACCGACTCATTTCCAAGATGAAAGATGGAAATCAGGCAGCGATCGCTGCTAGAGTGGAAGTTGCGAGGAGACAGAGATTCGAGAATAAGCATATAAACTGTGTTGACTGCATCAATAGAGTGGGCGGTAGCGTCTTTGGTATGGAGGTTGTAAACGCTGGCGGGAGTGGACCTTCGGGTAGCTCGCCTCTGGCATCATGATTGGTGACCTAGATCTCGTTTGTAAAGAGAGGCGGGGGTCTTCTTTCATCTTAATCGTGTATCGTGCTTTCGTGGTTTTCTTTTAGTGCTGCTATTTGGATTTGGCTGTTCAATTTTCGGTTGGCATCGTGCGCCTCGGAGGCAAGTGAGAGCGTGCGCTTTTCAAGCTTGAGGTATCAATGAAGTCTTTCTCCAGTGACATGATTGTTTCAGCCAAATGTTTTTCGTGTCATGCCTTCCGTTGTTTGCGAGCTGGCTTCTTTGGCTCTTCATCGTCAGCAGTTGAATTTCGAGTCCTCTTGCTGCACTGCTTCGTGGCTTCCTTCGGCTGTTTCTCTTCATCTTCCGCGACTTCCTTCTGCGCTATTACCTCCTTTTTTAGCACCTTTCCCTTTTTCGACGCCTTTTCAGATCTCGCTCCTTCCTCGACCGGTTAAAATTTTTGCGAGCGTTGCGAATTAAAAGACTTTCCGTCCCACCCACTCCACCTCTCCATTTGCTCCTCGTTTTCATCCCCGTTCTCATCCCACCAAATCCTGCCTTCCCTCCCTAACTCCTTCAAGGCACCCTCTTCCACCCTACTCAACCACTCAGCGACCACCTTCCCCACCAACTCCCCCACAGTTTTCGTCCCCATTTTCGGCTTCATCTCCATCCATGATCCCCCCCTGAACCACCACCCTCCAACTCCTCGCCTTCATCCTCTCCAAATCACACATCGCATCCCTGTCCCCCACCACAAACAACACCTTAACCCCCTCCTCAACCTCCAAAAGAATCTCATCCCTAACATCCCCATTCCCCGTATGCAACGGATAACTAACCAACACCAAACACCTCACCTCTTCCTCCCTCCTCTCCTTCGCAGCCATAACCGCCGCGCGCGCTCCCATGCTCCTTCCTCCCAGCGCCATGATCGGCGCTTCTTGGCTTTGAATAGAACGGAAATGGGAAACCACAGCGGAAAACATCTTTACCCGTGACGACAAGTTCATGGAGCCTTGGAAACAGGTTATGGGGCGCTGCATGGCGAAGCCGGTGCGGAAATAAAGGATAGCGGAGTATTGGAGGGTGCCGCCTGCGCCGTGCGTTGCTGAAAATCTAAGTTGCTGGTCCCGACTCGAGTCGGCCCTTGGCACTAGAATAATAAGGCCGACGAGTAGGCGCTGTAGATGCAACAAGGCCAAGTCAAAATCATGGTTCGGGACAAAAAAAAAAGCACCAGCAAAAAGACCAAACTCGAAATCCTCGATACATACTGTACAAAATAGCAAAACTCTCGAAAGCCACCAAGCTGATCGGCAATGGGGCTTAAGATGAGAACCTAATTGAATAGGTTTTTCGTATACGTATTTTAAGGTGGGTTCCGCACCATATGTCGAGCCGATAGTTTACTGTCAATTTCGGACGCTCCTATGCTGTGCTGCATTAGTTATGAATCTCGCTTTTTTCAAGTGAGCTAAACGAGCTAGTTCTCATTAAAGAAAATTTTGTTTATTGAAAACTATAAGTTTGTTTTAAGCGAAGGCGAGATGTGGCAAGGCGGAACGAGCGTTTTCACGTCGGTTGTATTGAGTTGCATTACTCAGGTGTAAACAACCCTTCCCTTTGTTTCTCATCCTCGCTACTCATGGGATTTGCTGCGTTCGGATCTCTAACCCATGTTTCATCTTCTTCGGCTTTTGTTCTTTAAAAGAAACGTGATACTAATTCGTTGTAGTGAAGATTAGTGCCGGTGGTGGGGTGGTGGTTGATGGTTTTGAGGGCGAGTTTGTGATGCATTTTATGGGGGGGTTGCCTGAGAGGGGGATGGGGAATCCGTGGTGGTGCGGTTCTGGAGCCATGTTGATTGATTTTGGGTAGTTGATGATGGGGGAGGATGAGGTGTGAGGTGAGGTGAAGTCACTGATTAGCGAGAGGCTAGTGCTTTAGCGAGGTAGGGAGACGATCTTTCAGGGGTTCGGGGGTTCGGGGGTTCGGGCCAGGTCAAGATTCAGATGATTGACTCAAAGTTTTAGGGTTCAAAAGCAATGAGTCTCAGTAGACCAATTCAAGAACAAAAAATATCGTACATTAAATACGAACACTGCAGCTCCAAAACGTTATGTTACAACATTGGTTTCAACAGTGTCGAGTACGTTGAATGACAGGATAGTAGTATACAATATCAATACAAGTTCTTCTAAGAACATGATCTGTCAAGCTGCCGCTGTACGCCTATCACGTAGATCGGCCTTTATTGCTAGTTAATCCGGTAGCAGGGAGTGCGTCTTCCTCTGCGCCTTAGTCAACTTCGTAAGATCATAATGAGTCCCACCCGGGTGCTCAACACGAAACTTCCTATACTGCACATCATCAGCAAGTCCTCTCCCTGCAAAATGAGGACAGAAATAGAATTGAAACTATGAGGAATGCTCACTCGAGATTATCTACTTCAGGGGCTACTGATAGTCTAGCTGCCTACTCGAATACTGCGAGGGATGTGACGGCGGATTCGAACCCCTTTCCTTGAATATTCGGCATCAACAAACTTGACGGAAAATCACTACAAGCATTCGTGTCAAACAGTGTTGATGACTTCATCACCGCGATCTGAGCTATCATAAAAGATCCTCACAGAGGTGGTGATGCGAACCAACCCAGCATCTGGATCTCTCGAAATGCTTCATTTGACTTATCCGCCGCCTCGCGCCTTAGCAGAAACATCGTCGCATCCACAGCCAAAATGGAATCTGGATTTAGAATTAACGAAATAGAAAATAACGGGTGGGTATTCGCTGTTGCAGATATTTCGACTTTCATATGCCACTCACCTACAGTGAATTATAGAGAAGCGTTCTTAGTCGGTGGTAATGCGATCCTAGCGTTAACTGTATACCTGAGTAGTTTGAGCGCGCAGCAATACAACGTATGCACATATCAAAAAGCATCCTAGACCAAAGAAACAGTCTCGAAAGTCCCGAGATAACGCGGAGCAACTTCGACATTCCCGAAGACGTCTTCCCGCCAACCAAATAAGAAAAACCCAAGACGTGACCAGACTTTCAGGGACGCATCAACAGGTGTTATGACCAGTCCCGAGTACCAAGTAAAGGAAGACTCGTACGGTCTCGTGCTGGTGGTTGACTTGGACTTATGACGCCCAAATTGGATTGCATATGCTTTGAGTCCCTCATCTGGGACCACGTCAGGTTCCCATGAGAGGACTTTAAAATGAGCGTCCGCGCCTTCGATTTTGCGTCTCCAGTCCCCTTGAACAGTCCAGTGAAAACTCGCTATCGGTGCCTGCAGAACGATCCTATCACCCCCTGACTTCGCTGCCGACAAAAACGCAGAAACTGTCCGTTCGGTTTTGAATCTCTCCGTGTCCGCTAACCGCCAATCTCTATCCACAGGGGCATCAATGGCAAGCCATGACCAGGACGGCGCCCCCATCTCCAATCTGCGTCCTCGCTTTTGTGCGCACCAGAGTAATTCGTCTGGTAAGAAGTCTTCCCAAAGCCCATGAATTAGTTTCCGACCAGATTGCTGCTCGACTTTCGTTGCAAGTCCGGAGATTGCTACCCACTTGTCCTTGTCAAAACTCATCTGACTAGCCGTATACTCAGCGATCAGTTTCCACCAGTGCTGTTCCCAAACATAGTAATTACTGTCTCTGCAAAGAGAGAGTAGAATTGTGAAGGTGTGTTTCAGTCCTGGTGCTGTCATCGTACTCATGCCCATACCCTCGTATTCGTCGTCACGGCCTTTCATTGCCTCGTTCCAAAAATCCGACATCTGAGGGCGCATTTCAGACGCTTTGGCAGAAACACACTCCCAGTAGACCATCTGCGAACCGTAGTACAAAGTCCGTGGCGACAGGGTCCGTTCTTGAAGAACCCAAGCTCTTCTATGCAAGGGCGGTCGTTGACTCCTCACAGCATCAGGATCTCTTATCTGATCAGTACTATCAACCAAGTGATAATTTGTCGCGCATAAACGGCGTTTGCCGCAACCGGGCAGCAAATAAGAGTTGAACGCCGCGAGATTTCTGCTGCTGAAACACCCTTCAAGACTGTTGTGTGCCCCCAACGCGGCTATTGTAAACAGCGAGTTTCCAAAAATATCTCCCATAGATCCCACCTCTTGACTCCAGTCTTCCAGAGAATCTTGCATGATACATAGTGAATCGATCCAGATGTATTCATAGCCCAACTTAGCCACGATAAAGATGGCGTCAAGGAAGGTCTTCGGTAAGTTGGCAATTGGAATATCTTCGAGGAAATCATCCAAGGAATCTTGTGTCAACTGAAGAACTTTGGCGTTGCCCCAGCAATGGCTGAGGGTAAGATATGGGGCCTGATTTAGGACGTCTCGGGCCAAGCAGAGGCGGACGGAAAGAGTCGATTCACGTACAGACACCTTCAGTAGCCGTCGAGGATAATGATTCTTCGTCGCAGTCTCTTTGCATCTTTTGTGAGTCTTGAAGCAGGTGCTTAGCCATTTTTGTGCCAGTGTAAAGACTTTGTCTGAGTCTGTTCGGTCTGAACTTATATGGCTCTGCAGTTTTCGGGGATTTAGATTGGAAATACTTGCTGCAGCAATTTTCCATCCTGTGTCCCCATCTAGGACATAAATTATGCAGAGATTTTCAAAGTCGTCTAGCTGGATAGAGTATGTTGCTTTGGAAGGTACTGCATTGTTGTTGCTAGCACAAAGTATAGAACAAAGAGGGCAGCTTCGAAGAGCAGATTCCTGAAGGCGGCGAGAACTTGAGTAGTGTTTGATATCCTCCGTTTGGTTCTTTCTTGGTCTGATTTCATAACGTAATTGTCTTTGGCTAATTCGAATGATGTGGCGACAGCGTTCGCACACCTTTTGTGCTTGTGATATCACCCCGAGGGTGTTCGTCTGAGCCTTGATTCTCGAGGAACGCTTCGGCGTCATGTTGGGAACCATGGAGGTTCCCCAGTCTTATCTTGAGACTCTTATTGTGTGGGTAGTAATCAGCTGTACAACTGCCTTACTTGATGTGGTAGTAGATTAGGTAGCGACTTCCCAAGGTCAACAATTCAAAAGTAGTATCCTCAGCCGTGCGGCTGTGATGCTAACCTAATCGAGTAGATCAAGACATTTGCAGCCTAAGACATCCCACGATCATCCTTACTGCCTAATTCAGAATAAAGTTCTCGATTTATTAAGTAATTAAGCATCTCCTCGAAATGAACGAGATAAAGCGAATTAAAACCAGAACTCGAGATACCGTAGCATATTGACTAAAATACAAACACGTGACGTGCTATCGGGCAAGTGATTTGATAGGTACCCGAGCCAGAATTGTTGAATTATCCTATATCCTCTAGGTCAATGATTTGTCTCTTGTCTCTTCCATTATGCGTTGTGCTGCCAATATCAGTACCGCTACCGCTACCACTCTACTCTACTTACTCCTCACGCGCAAAATCCTCATCCCACCTTATCTTACCCCATCACCCAAAACTCAGAACCCAAATCTTCCAGCTCCCTCTCAATCTAGGTATCTCTTGCACAATTTCCCAACTATCATTTCATCCTTCGTCTTACCTTTGCACCTACTGTACATCCCATCCACACGAGGCCAGCCGGTACCCGAAATCTCAGACCATTCACATTCGATGCCCTCTCTCAGCATCAGCGGCCGCCCACCACATCCATCACACCTTCCGGCACGGGACCTCCTTCTCCATCCCAACGTCGTTGGCTTTTTCCCGCACTTGCGATTCGCTTTAAAAAAGAGTGGCTGGCGCTCGGATGTTTTGCGGGGGAAAAGTGGCGTTTCCCTCGTGACGGGCTGCAAGTCACTCATCTCGCATCCTTCTGGAAACCCTTTTTTTTGGCGTTCGATGCTTGGCTCGATGTGAAATGCGCCATTGACGACACTCCTCTCAAAAAACTAAAAAATCAAGAAATCGTCCAAGCTTCGACATCGACGTCTTGTAGTTTGTTCACTCGAACAAATTAGAGCAAACGGGACTCTCCTCCGTAGTTACACGCTAAGAAAAGGTAGAAATTCCCCAGGATGCGGACGGTCTATCCACATTTACCTGAAGCTCGGGCGGAAAGCGAAAAGTCAGCGCTTGCACCAACCACCAGTGCTGCTGCTGCAGTAAAAACGCACGATGTACCCTGCACGTGCACGTTTGTACCCTACTAGCGAGCACGAGCTCGATATGCATACCTTGTAAAGTGACTACTGCGGGTAGCGGTAGCGATGCCCGGGAGGCTTCGTACCGTAAGGTTATCGAGCTTGCGGGAGTCGTCTCGTCAGGTAGCGTAGCGTTGAATCTGTATTTTGACCTCGTCCTCGTCTGGATTTGGAAATCATACGATTGGGACCGAGACGGTCGCACCTGATATCAAAAAGATTTCGTAATCGTAATCGTGTTCAAAAAGAAAGAGAAGAAGGTGGGATGGGATGAGGCTGAAGGCAGGTAAGGTGATGGGCAGAAGAATTGGATTTGGGGATCTAGAACTGGAACTGGAACTGGTGGTTTTCGTGATGATGCGATGAAGGACCAAGAGGAGTGAGGTAAGCTGATATTTTTTTCTTCTGGGAATCGGCTGAGGTCTGGTAGTTTGCGGATACGATACGGTGAACCAGGTGGGTGTTGGCGCGGCTCTTCGTCGGCGTCTAGTGTTCGGTGTTGTCAATATTGGTGTTAGTGAAGACATGTGCGAGTATGAGTGTGAGTAGATTTAGTGGAGTGGACAGTGGAGTATGGGGACTGGAGATCGGAGATCTGGAGTCGAGCGGATTTTAAGCTTGATTTTGAGTTTATAGTAAGGTTATGAGGAGGTACGAGGCGAAATCTGAAGAGAGCCGAGAGACAACAATTTGAGATTCAAGATTAGATTCTGAGAGATCCAGGAACCCGGACTCTGAGAACTCAAGCTTGGTGAGAGATCGGACGAAATGAGACTTTGCGATAATCCTAGTAGGACGGATGTCTGTCAAACCTCATGTTTCAAACATCTTCTCACAAGTCGTGCAACCGCTCTGATGTCTCGTCACACCCACTCTCGTACGTCGAAATGTCACCTTGACTCGGACCCAGGATGCAGCATCCCGCTTCCAACTCGATGCCAACGAGACTATTGGATCATGACCGCTCTGCAGTCGGTTTCCGACAAACAGAATAGTGTCACGGGAAGAGGCAGCCCGCAGTGGCTTCTTCTCCCTCGGTGAAACCTGGACGCCACATCGGCCGTTGGAACGCCTCGAGGAACGTCCAAGACGGTCTCACGGACGCTTCTCGGTCGCCTGTAGGTTATCGTTCGCCATTTCCCCACAATGCACGTTCTCTCCCTTTTTAGAACCAGCCTCTATTAGTCGGATCCTGCACTGTGCACTTTTTCTGAGATTCGATCGATGCTGAGGGGTACTGTAGTGCGGCCACCAGGCCCAGCAAGGCTCGACTTGGTCAGATCTGTTAATCCTGCTGATCGGCCATGGTTGGCCCTTCATTTCAAGCTGTGCGACGGCTCTGGGCCGATAATAGATTAAACCCCAGGAAAGACACCAGGAAATCTAAGCCGGTAGTAGTCGAGTCCAGGGGATCTGCTAAGCGCGGTGAAGCCCGAGGTGCTGAAAACAAGGCAGACCCGTGATCGACCCCCTCCAGTTCGAGGACACCGAGTTCGAAGGCGACACGAGATCAGCTTGCCACGCCCTCCTCGCATTCACGATGGTTCCGCGAGGCATTGTACGGAGTAAGCAGCTTTCACAACACGAAAGTCCGCTTTAACGGTCCTACTGTGCAGCAGCACGCATTATCTCGGACACTCCTCGGATCCAGTGCGGGAGCAGGACAGAGGTGGAAGTGGAGGGAGGTGGAGGGAGGTGGAGGTGGAATGCTGGAGTCTCCATCTTCTCCAATCTGGAGAGTCGTTTGCCATTGCCTGTCTTGGCCGTTTGGCATCCTATTGGAGAAGTGGCCTCTCATGGCATGTTCCTGGAGGGGAGCGGAGAGACACTATCCTCGAGACAGCATGCCGTGCATCAGAACTCAATTTGATAGAGCATCGACAGCTTGCCTGCAGCCCGAGCATCAAAGTAGGGCCGAGAACAGGATGGGCCAGCAATTGGCCAGTGGTCTGCAAACATGCAAACATGCGTCCCTGATTCCCTGCTGCTTGGAAACAGTGGCAGGTGCAGGGTGATATCCGAGGCCTTGCCTGGTGATCAGTGACGGTGTCTTTTTTTGTCTTCTTCGGATCACGATTCGCTCATGCCCGCTGGGCTGGACTGGACGAGCCACAGCTGCTCCAGCCTCCAGCCATCTCCGTCTGTGCCCCTCCGAGCTCCCAATTGGCCGGACGCTGGTGCAAGTCCGGAAACCGTCAATTGTGAGCTCGCCGTTGACCGTCACCAAGCGAGGAGCGCAATCGAGGGAGTTGACCAGGCGCAGTTGTTGAGTCGAGGAGTGCGAGCAGTCACCCCGTCACCCCAATGGAGGCTGCCGGGGCCGCTGGGGGTGGAATCGGAATCGGTCACTTCATCCTTGCTTCATCCTTGCTCCACCCTTGCTCCACCCTTGCTATTCGGGCCTTTTGCAAGGTTCCTCCACAGCGCATCGCAGGGGGCGCATCTTAGTGGAAAGCGGGGATTTCAAGCGAAGCCTCCTGGCGCGTTTGGGGCGCTGTTGCTTCGACTTGGTTGGCGTGGAGCCATTTGGGTTTGCGATCTAGTGCTGGGGATGGCACGGACCAGACGCTGCGATTTCGATTTGGGGAAGTAGGAGTAGACAAAGTAGCACGTTACGGAGAAGGGCCAGGCCTGACCTGCAATTATTCCATTCACTCATTCCATGCCACTGCAGCGTGGGACCATTCGTTCCAACTCCCAAGCGATCGGACACTCAATTGAACCCGAACTCGTACCCTCAAGCTAGTCCGCTTTCGGTGCCCACGCGCTGGCTACAAGAACCTCCTCAACCCCCTTCGCCGCGAGAACTTTTTCGTGATACAACCTTCTTTCCTTCCATTGATCGACACTCAACCACAGATCTTCTTCACGCACTTCCACATTGACGTCGACGTTTACAGTCGAGTCAATCAACAATCTCGCCTTCCACAACATCAACAACACGTCTTAATCCCGCGAAGAGCACACTCTCGCAATGGCAGGCGGCGGTCTCGTGGCTACGGCCGACGTGTCCCGGATTGAGGCTCCGGTCACCATGAAGGCATACATGATGTGCGCATTCGCCGCCTTCGGTGGTATCTTCTTCGGTTTCGACTCGGGTTACATCTCCGGAGTAATGGGCATGAACTACTTCATCCACCTCTTCACCGGCATTCCTATCCCTCCTTCTGGCGCCTCCGATGCCGTGAAGAAGGCTTTCAGTCTCCCCGCCTGGAAGAAGTCCCTGATCACCTCTATTCTCTCTGCTGGTACATTCTTCGGCGCCTTGATCGCAGGTGATCTCGCGGATTGGATTGGTCGACGAACAACCATCATCATCGGATGCGGCATCTTCCTCATCGGTGTCATTCTACAAACTGCTTCCTCTGCTCTAGGTCTTCTCGTCGCAGGTCGTCTCATTGCCGGTTTCGGTGTCGGATTCGTATCTGCCATCATTATCTTGTACATGTCTGAGATCGCACCACGGAAGGTCCGAGGAGCTTTGGTTTCAGGTACGTGAACTCACCTTCGGACACTTGCGATTTTGTCTAATCATTTGCAGGCTACCAATTCTGCATCACCATTGGTCTCTTGCTGGCTTCCTGTGTCGATTATGGCACCCAGAACCGCACCGATTCCGGCTCCTACCGTATCCCAATTGCACTTCAGATGCTGTGGGCTATCATTCTTGCCGGCGGTCTCTTCCTCCTGCCAGAGTCTCCACGTTATTTCGTCAAGAAGGGCAACTTGGAGCAGGCTACCCGTGTCTTGACCCGTCTTCGCGGTGAGCCAGAAGGATCCGAGCTTATTCAAGCTGAATTGGCCGAAATCGTTGCCAACCACGAGTACGAGATGTCCGTCATTCCACAAGGCGGCTATTTCAAGACTTGGTATAGCTGTTTCACCGGTGGCCTCTTAACACCATCCTCCAACTTGCGACGTACCATTCTCGGCACATCTCTTCAAATGATGCAGCAGTGGACTGGTATCAACTTCATCTTCTACTTCGGCACCACCTTCTTCCAGGAGCTCGGCACGATTAGCAATCCGTTCCTTATCTCTCTCATTACCACTCTCGTCAACGTTTGCTCCACCCCTATCTCTTTCTACATCATCGAGCGCTATGGTCGTCGTTCAATCTTGATATGGGGTGCCTTGGGCATGTTGATCTGCGAATTCATTGTTGGTATTATCGGTGTTACTGCTGGTCGCGCGAGTCAACACAACAACTCTGCTGTCTCCGCCCAGATCGCATTCATCTGCATCTACATCTTCTGCTTCGCCACCACTTGGGGTCCTGGTACGTTTTCCATCATCCCCCTATTCTCAATTGAATACTAACGCGATTGCAGGCGCCTGGGTGCTCATCGGCGAAATCTTCCCTCTCCCCATTCGTTCTCGTGGTGTTGCCCTCTCAACCGCCTCCAACTGGTTGTGGAACTGCATCATCGCCGTCATCACCCCATACATGGTCGGCACCGATAAAGGAGATGCCAATCTCGGTTCCCGCGTCTTCTTCGTCTGGGGCTCTCTCTGCACTGCCTGCTTCTTCTACGCCTATCTCATCATTCCCGAGACCAAGGGCTTGTCACTCGAACAAGTTGACCGCATGATGGAAGAGACCAATCCTCGAAACTCCGCCAAGTGGGTCCCACACTCGACTTTCGCGGCCGATATGGGTATGACCGACAAGGGAACTCTGGCTCCAGAGATCATCGAGAAGGTCGTCCATACCGAGCATAACGACACCACCGATAAGTCTGCTGTCTAAATACACTTGTATTTACACACAGCTGTCCCTTTGTCGGCTCAGCTCTTACATACTTTTGTAATTGCTTGCGTATCTCCTTTTACGAGCGAACACTTAATAATGACGTGTCATGAATTTGATGGTATCATTGGTATGGATGGATGGATGGATGGGATGGAGGAGCATATTTGACAGGTCGACGAGCTGGCAGTGCTGAGCATTTTGCTTGCGTGGGGTTATGACTGCGATGCGGTTTAGCGACGTGATTCAGCGATGGATGGATGGATGGATGGGTTGCGGCTGGCTGGCTGGGTTTGGATGATACCATGATCGATCATGACACGAATGAAAAATACCTTACTTAATATGTGCATATGTGCATAGAAGACTGAGAGCGCTGGCTCATGCATTAGCAATTCCTCTTCTACTCTCCTCTATTTCTCCTCGAGTGCTTTACTATGAATCGTGAATCGTGACGTGATACATACGCGACTTGGTGATCCACTCTGTCTAGAGATAGATTCAAACGAGTTCTAAGAAATATGAGAAGAAGGGGGGATAGGTAGTAGGCACTCAATTCGAGAAAGTCTCGTGGTTATTTTTCAGCTCGGTCTTGAGTTTGAGTTTGAGCCCCAGACCCACTTCCCGCCCATCCGAGACATCCTAGACATCTTCACCCCACCACCACTTCTCAATCCGCCCGGCTTTTTCTGTTCTTGCTTTTAAAGTTATGAGTTTGGTTCTAAGACAGAGTTAGAGGGATAGTTCTCTTTTGGTTCGGATGTGTTGTTTATTGAGCCGAGTTCGTTTGGTTGGTTGGTTGGTTGGTGATTGGTGATTCGTTAGGGAGAGATTTTGGGCATGAGAGATGAGATGTGAGATGTGAGATATGAATGGAGAAATCATATTAAATCAAATCAAATCAAATCTGTTCTTGCTAGTAGGCTACAGTACCGGCTTTCATATGTTCGTTTGTTCGGATGTTTGAATGATTTTTGCGGGGATGATCTCAATTCTTCGTCTCCATTGGTCGGTGAGTTTCTTTTCGATTTATCGCGAGTTTTTTTTATGAGGGTTTGAGATTTGGGTATGGACTTGATGGATGGAATGACGTTATTTGTTATTTGCTGGCTTGTTTCTTGAAGTAAAACCCGCCACATATATCAAGATACAGGCATGCCGTACACGTCCGGTCCAGTTCAGTCCACCATTGTCTTTCTAATTTTTCTACCCTTCCCACTCGTTCGTATCGCATTGCGTTGTAAGTCAAGTCCTACAAGATTCATTCACTCACTCACTCACTCACTTATTTATCTACTCATGTCGAGCTGCACTATACCCACCTCTCGATCCTAGACAGTCTAGTCTTCAATCTTCAGTCTTCACAGTCTTCACACTTGACAGAAAGACAGACAGACAGAAAACCAATTATCCCCCACCCACCTCCCATTATAGATAGAACTATCAATCATTACCATTAGCATACCGCAATATACTGCAGCATGCGCAAGGACGGATCCTCGATCGAAAGATTTGAAGAGCAACTACTAGTAACAGCTCAACTACATTACCGTTCCTAGCTTAATTATCACTTTCGCCGTGCTTGCTTGCAATGCAAGATATAAATAGGAGACGAGAGAAGAATTTCCATTCTTATTCTTGTATCAGGTAAGTACTTCCGTCTTCAGACGGATTTTGAGGAAAATTGATACTTTTATTTCTTTGTATTATTGATATTGGGATTGAGGTTGAGGTTGACGTCGAGGAAGTTGTTCTGATACGATAGGCATGGTTGAGTGCCGTAGCTCTGTGAGTTGATTTTGACACGATCTACTTGTAAGTCGAGTTGAGTTAAGTTGAGGAATTGAATTTGATGAAATCCTTTTCAGTAGAGTACGGTATTGTAGCTGCTCGACCCTACGAGTAATGCTCACGGTTGATGAATTGCTGGGTTAGAAGGTATGGAGGATATGAAGCCTTAGATGCGAGATGTAAGACGTGTTTAGGAAAAACACGTATGCGGTATGCATCATTCTAAGGGCATGGACATGCGAAAGTTGGAGAAATCGTGAAGCTTGTGACGTAAGAGCCATGAATCGTTGTACAGAGAACTGGTGACGAGTAAGCCAACTAGGAGAGGCAAAGAGGAGGCATACACTTGATGATACGGAGAGAGTATAATATATTGTAAATTAGTAATTTGTAAGTAGCCTTACAGAAAGCTAGATCTCTGCCTGAGGACGGAAGCAGTCCTAGATTCTCGAATGTGAAGATAGAGTGTAGCGTCTCGTGCTGTACCTTGGTCAATGCAAATATTTTCGTTTGTTTATACAAATGAGTCTTAAGCGCGACCCCTTGAGCTTGAAGTCCGTCATGCGGCTTCCGGTCTAGATTCCAGAACAAGGTAGCACTCTAAATCCATTACCCGCCGTCCTAGAGCATCATAACCACAAGTATAACTAGAGGTAAGATATAATCTCAAACTCAACTCTTTCTGCTCTCGATAGTCGAGACGGCACATCACATCCGCTCAATCTTCAGACTGTACTTCAGCTCTTCTCCGTTCGTAATGCGCCTATACAAACGATTTGGAAGTTAAGGCCTCGCGAATGAATGGAGCCTATCAATATTTTAACTTTGATCGCGATCTAGTGCAATTGACAAGAGAAGAGTTAATGAGAACGCTAGATTTGAGATTGAATCCGTCTGCCTCCCTTGTTACACACGGCGCATTCGACTTCGCTATGGAAATATCTAGACATTAGGTACGGTACCTTAAAGTGACTTTATGAGCAATTACAAAAGATTGACTGGTAGCTATTGCACAATTTCAGCGAGCTTGACTCCTGGCCTTGAGAGTCAACAACTAATATGGGTTACATGTTCTGTTCAAAGCACGAACAACGCTCATTGGGATCGCACTGCATGGTAGATAGCTAGCTACTCAACATCTTATAGATGACACTGCGCCGTGGATTCCGTCACCATCAATTTATATAGGATTGAAAAACATAATGCTCCTGGTTTCTATAGGACGTAGGAAACGTGACGAGACAGCACTGAATACATTCATGAGGAAGAACGAACTGAAACAGGAGCACAGAATTTATGACACCTCAAAGTTGTAGATCTACGTTTCCCATAATGCTTACCGTTTCGTAGACTCCAGAAGAACAAGAAGGCATAGGATATTTTAATCAGATCACATGAAATCCAGGTTCACGTGACTATATTAGTCTCTTAAGAATACCCAGAAAAGTGAGATCCTTGCTAGTGACTGTTGAATAGGTGTGAAGTCCTGTGCTAAGCACAGTTAGGAGGATTTGTTCCACAGGAATATCCCCAGTGCAAGCCAGAAGAGAGAAGGCTGTTAGGCGCTGAGTGAAGGAAGTTTGGACGATTATCAAATGCAGAGGCGTACAGCTGAATACCGAAAATCACATTTTGGAGAGCGAAGCTAAGTAGCCGTATTTGAAGACTGCAATCAAAGGAGTAATATGTAGGGGAAAGCGTGAATTGTACTGCGTGACAAGAAGATCTGAAGAGGAAACAAACCGCACAGTCCTTAAGAGAACTATCCCTCTGTTTTTGATGATTTCAACCAAAACAGGGCTTCCAAAATCTGATGCTCTTTCGGAGATTCAAAGTGTTTACTGTAGCTGGCAGAAAGTCTGTTCTAGTACTACGAGTGGAAGCGAATAAATGCACTCGAGGCTCCAAAAGCTCGAGCAGTTGATACCGTGTGTCTAGGATACGGCCCGTAGAGAAATAATTTCTAACTGCGAAGGAATAAGTAACCGGGAGATGCTAACGTTGATCAGGAATTGCAGAAATGACATGACGCAAGCCATGTATTGTGAGGCTGAAATGAGGATATTCCTGACCATGTCACTCTTAGTCACTATGAACTCTAGACAAGGAAACGCCAGAGACACAGCCTCGAGAGAGGTAGAAATAAGCTTTCAGAAACATTTCGGGTATCAGAATGCTTTAAGGAGCAAACTGCATAGAAATGATGTGGGAAAAGCTTAGCTGTAGATCCCCGTGTGCGTGGTCTTGGGAACCTGCGTTCGATATCTAATGATAGAAGCCATGTGCCGTTTCAGAAGAATTGAAAGCTGTGATGACGAGTCGGGCGACAGGAATGACATTGAAATATGAATGAAAAGCTCCTATCTTTTGAATGTGGCTGATTCTGAAACGGGTATGAGTTCTCGAAACATGCAAACTAGGCTAAGATATCGGACGAATGAGGCTACTCTAATTGTCATTAGATGAAAGACGCAAGACTGAGCAGAATGTGGAGATGCTTGCGTCTCGCGGAACGCTTCCGGAGGAGCGCAAAGCCTTCTTGGGAGCCATGACTCCATGAGACGAACTGATAGTCGGATCAGTCACGGATAAGACCCAAGACCTTGAAACAAGACAGAAAAACATTTCCAAGACCGTTCGAGGAAATTGGTGCCTCAATCAAACATTTGCACGCTGGTGGTGGTGGCCGATCACGCCTTCCATTGATTGCTCCCAACACCGAGTAATAAATTATAAGTCCTGCAGACCACATGCGTCGATTTAATCTCGTAACTCCAGGGATCAATTCTCATTTCAGCGGATAGATGACCGACGGGTAGAGATCTCTATCTCTTTATCCACCGAGATCGGCTCCGCCATCTCATATCGGGCCCGGAAGCCAGACGCAGACTATCGCCATTGCGGCAGGAGCCCCCAGCCGGACCAGAGCTAGTCTACCAGTGACATCGTGATATTCGGTGATATGCCATTTCGTACCTTGAGCTTGGCGAGTTGCCTTCATCGTTTTGCTGACGGCGGCCTAGAAGTCTCTTGTTCTAGATGCACAGAGCGAGTGAGATAGGGCATATTTGAGTGTCCTAGTGAGAGTCTGAGATTGGTCTCCAGATTGTTGGTGATGAGAACCTGGGTGCACCGAAGAAAACCCAGAGGAGGCGAGTGAAGATGTCACCAGCGACGTGGGATTGGTGGCAGCGAGGTTAATTTAGGCAAACCCCTGCTAGCGCCTCTCCCTCTTCGCTCTCTTCGCAGTGGGCGGTCTAACCGCATCCGGCCGCGTTTCATTTGCTTGGTCAGTCCCCGCCTAACGCCGCCGACTCGGAAAACGGTCTCTGCGTCGGGAGCCAATCACGGGCGACTTATTATCAATGGCCACTCACAGGTGGGCCAAAGGTAAGCGGCCCACTCGCGGTTGCAGGGCGCGGTTGCTGCCTTTTGGCCTCGACACGTTCTCGCAGTCCCTCTCTGCGTGCACGCACTCTCCTCGCCTGCGCCGTGATGTCGACTCCAAAATAAATGGCGACACCAGGCCCAGACCTCTCTCCACCACCCCAATAACACCCCACGGAAGACATCCCAGCGGTACGGATCTCTCTCGTGGCACCAGACCTGTCTCCTTCTTCGTAAGACAGACGCAGATAATCACCGCCGCCCAAACCATGGTCGCTACCTAGGAATCTGATTACCATATTGTCACGAGAATCTTGACCGCGGTGAAGGCCCTTTTGCCGAAGAGGCAGCCAACAGCCATATATCCGATATCATCGTCGTCTTACGGCGAAAACGCGCCCTACAATCCTCCAGAAACATCGTCTGACAGCCATACTCACTCGAGAACAGATCTGGACTGACTTGGCAGCGATCCGAGCAAGGTTCTGGAGTGGAGGAGGAGCAGGAGAAGAAGCAGGAGAGCCGGAGATTCGACCGGGGCAGGTCACCACGTCCCGAAGCAGACCAAATAACCTCGTCCGCCTGGCACCTCGTCGCATCACGCCCGGCTCCAATTCTCCCAAAAGGAAAGGGAAGTTCGCAAAGTGATCCGGGAAGTCCAGGACCGCTACCCAAGGATCCGGGCCCTCACTCCAGTGTGCATTTCATAGGCCGGCAGTGCAGATTTTGTTCCACCCCTCGCTCCGCATCACCTGAAACTTTTGTCTTCAACCACTCCATCAACTCCCGTCATAGACTGCATCGCATCTGAGCGTTCGTCGTCCGCATCTTAGACTCGAAAACCGGTACCTTCCCGGAGATCTGGGCGACTCGGCCAGAAGTCACAGAGCTCGCCGCTGGACGCATATCATCCGTCTCACGTCTCCATAGAAGCGCGGTTAGCAACCTTCGAGAGACGCAGGAAAGCCAGCTGGACTCTTTACTTTATTTAATTCATCATCACCGGATTGTCCAGACAAATTCGGCCAATTTTCTTGCCGCTGGAACGACGGTCGTAGAAATCCACAAATCACCTGCTATCAAGGACATTCGCCGAGACCTTCTTCAGCCACCAACATCACCTCATCCTACAGGCGTCTGTACCTCGGAAAAGATCAGATTAGAATCCCTTGGGGCCGGATTATTCTTTCTGCTTGTCAACCGCAAAACAACCCTAGGGCTAGAATACTACAGCTCTCTGCAGCGATTACCTCCTCGCTATCGCTGGCCCTTTTTTTTTACCATACCCGGAACATATTACTGGTCGACACACATATACTCTAAACAATCTTAAGGCCTCCTTGTCTCTCTCGTCAAAAGCTTGTCCTTATTAGAGCACATCGGATCCTCTGCTTAATATCGTCAGACGTTCAAAGCAACAACGTTTGTCACTGTCTTGAGCTTCTGATATTCTCCGACTTGTATCAGCTATTTGATGGCGCCTCCCAAAGGAACTATCTGCGTTGAATAACACTTGGTGCCCTCTGCTTGGATCTGTGGTCTAGTCCTTCTCAACAACATTAGATTGTCCTTGCCTTTTCAAAGTCCAGCTCGGTAATAAGCACCATTCCACCCATCGTCCTGCTTCACAACTCACGAACCACCTATGTGCTGTTCATTACGAAAGCTTCCTGTGACTGGCTTTATGTCGGATCACCCTTACGGCGCTATGAGTGATAGAGGATCTTCGTCACCGCAAAGGCGGAGGGAGGACGCTCTCCCAGTCCGAACAGCATTGCCATCTAGAGAACCATCAAGAGAAGATATCGAGCTTGCCCAGCAATTGCTGGGTCATGCGCAAGCAGCAAAGAGCAGGGAAAGCCGCAATGAGCAGTCAACAAAAGGTAGCCCATCGCCATCATACGAACATCAAAGTCCCAAATCAACAAGTCCAACCGTAGACCGAGTACGACAAAACACCCCTAGATCAGAAGCAGAGCAATCACAATCACAATCTTATGCGCCTGTGCCCTCGCAAGCCGATTCTGTCTCAAGCGGGCAAGTTTGCAGGTATGTCTTAGTCTTTGTGAGTAAGGAAGTTGCTAAGTGTGAACAGCAATTGTGGTACAAGCAGAACACCACTATGGCGTCGATCACCTCAAGGTGCCACGATATGTAATGCTTGCGGCCTTTACTTGAAAGCACGAAACGCCTCGAGACCTACGAATTTGAAGAGGCCTCCGTCTGTTGTGACTCCATCATTAGGACAGAGTACACCAGAGCAAAGAACCTCGCCAGCGAGGACAGGACAAACTCACCACACTGCCACTGGAGCCACTTACGTAGCAGCAGACCAAACGCCTACAGGATCATGTCCAGGAGGAGGACGATGTAATGGTACGGGAGGAGCTGAAGGTTGTAGTGGCTGCCCTGCATTCAACAACAGAGTCTCGAAGAGCGCACATTTTGCAACATCGCCAAACCCACCTACCCCAACCTCCCAATCGCAAAGCGAACAACCAACCGATGCCCCTTCACCAATTGATGTTGCTTCTCTCAGCATTCAAAACCAAAATACTGCCGTCGTCGTGGCCTGTCAGAATTGTGGAACGACGATTACCCCACTATGGCGCAGAGACGAGAGCGGCCATACCATCTGCAATGCCTGTGGTATGTAAGCACATAGATTGTATCGTCTCAATGCTGACTCTTTTCAGGCTTATACTACAAACTACATGGCGTACACCGACCCGTGACGATGAAGAAGTCAGTCATTAAAAGACGAAAACGCGTTGTACCTGCCACACACGGTACACAGGCCTCAGGGATCGATGTTGCGAGTAACTCGATGGGATCTCCAGAATCAGATCGACCTTCGCCGCCCGCAGATGCGCCGCGAGGAAGTATGAACCCAGACGGATCAGTGAATCTAGGGTTTCGTATGCGCAACGAGCAAGGACGGTCGATTCTACCAGAACCTATCTCAACTTCTCGTGCACAGAATGGTCAACTTCCTAGTTCTGATCTTACAGCATACGCATCGACTTCGCAAAGCCACGCTCACGAACATCCAGAGTCCCTCAACGACGACAATCGACTACCGCCGATGACCTCCTACCCTTCACCTACTCAGCAACGCCCCTCATTATCACCCAACTCTTTCCTTTCGCCATCAAGGAAACGTTCCTTCTCCGCCACTGAGATTGAGCCCCTCCCATCCCTATCAGACTCGAACCCGAACTCCTCTACAAATTCCAAACGTCTCAGCTCCATAAAATCGATCCTCAACCCCGGTTACTCAGAATCCGACTCCGCCGAGCGAGATGAACGACGAAGTCCTGGTCCAACGCGATATTCGAATCAACCTAGTCCCGGCCTGAACAGCGGCTACGCAGCCAGTCCAGCAAATAGCGGAGTTGGAAGCGCCATGAGCAGTGCGAGGGATCCACACAGTGAGAGCGAGCGGTCGAAGATGGAAAGGAGAGAGATGTTACAACGAGAAGCGGAGCGCATGAGGGAAGCATTGAAGGCGAAGGAGAGAGAGCTGGAGGAATTAGGCATGGGCGAATGACAGTTAATGTCACCCGGTCAGCAGATTGCTGTTTCGCATAACTAGGACGAACTTTGAAAGGAGGCATAAAA
Organism: Mollisiaceae sp. DMI_Dod_QoI; assembly: GCA_009613015.1. Lineage (NCBI taxonomy): Eukaryota > Fungi > Ascomycota > Leotiomycetes > Helotiales > Mollisiaceae > Mollisiaceae sp. DMI_Dod_QoI. Next base: position 98,005 of record VXCB01000039.1, on the reverse strand, counting down.
ATGGGATGAGTTGGCATGAGAGTTGTGTTTTAGCGTGGCATTTGATTGTTCATTTTAGACGGACGGATGGATGAATCGGTAAACGATGGGCAAGCAAGGCAAAGAACTAAGGCATGGGTGGCGTTTGGACGGGATCGGATCATAACATCTTCGCTTCTCAGCTTCCTTGTTTGGGATATTAAGAGCTTGGACTCTGGATGGATAGCATGAAATGATGAATGGGAAGAAGGAGTTGTTTGTGTTATTGTTCGGTTTGCGAGGATGGATATCTCGCTGGTACTACACGATGGTGGTAGTAATGAGTATCGAGTACGTGAAGTACATTACAGAGCAGTACATGCATGCATCTGTGTATGCACCTGTAGATGGAGCATATGTATAGCTTTAGCTCACCTTATATGAAAATAAAGGATGCACATAAAGTCTATCTGTCCTCGAAAGAATCATTCGGTTTACGTTTCTGTTATGCATATAGCTATCTTTCTTCAGAAGAGCTGTTGCGTTTGAACTTATGTTGCTCTACTCTGCTATGCTATGTTGCAAGTGCATACATACATACTGCCTCTCGAATAAACAGTCTCAGCGTCTCATTAATACTTCCCTTTTTCCTTTCTAGACCGTTCATATTCATTCTGCTAGTTCAAAATTGCGTTCCTTTTTTTTCTTCTTTTTTTTTGGAAGGAAGGAAGTAGATGGATAGGCAAGTACTTAGGTAACTACTTAGATAAGTAGGCAAGTAAATAAATAAGGAGTAGGGGGGATATCTCACATCTGCATTTTGAATTGCTGTTCATCTCTCGAAGGTTAGAACATATTTTGGGGGAATCTCCAGAGTTTGACTTAGTTGTTGTGTTACAAATCACGAGTGTCACATAACTTGATGCAATGGAAGCCTTGGTATAGTCATATAAGTCAAAATTGCATTTGTTTCTCTTGAGCGTGAAATCATACTTCTCGACAGAATTAGAAAAGACTTTGCATGTTCCCAAACTCCTATTACATCATACTTCTCAAAAGAAATCAGAAAACCCCTTGCGTACTTCCCAAACTCCCATTACCCTACGCTTCATCCGTCTAGTATTAAATCTCATCGGGGCCAAGGTCTTCCCATTCTGCGTGCAGTGCATCTGCATCCTCTTCACGACCCCACCGACGAAGCCAACTCTCCAGAGTAACCATAAAATTAATAACCCATGAATCTGCCTTCCCCCATTCTTCAGTAGCCATTTCTATGGCACGTCGCATATTCATCTCTGCAGAGTCTCTCTTGTTTTGCTCATATTGACACCATGCTATAAGATCTAATGCTTGAATCTGGACCTCCACTACTTCAGCATCCTCTGCTCTTAACAAAACTCGCAACCCCATCTCCTCAGCTTCAAGATCTTGGTTTTGTTCAAGGAGACAACGTCCCAGGTTGATCATTATCCACATGGGCTGTTCGACGGAGATATTCGATACTTCTTCACATTGTGCGAGAAGGGTTCGGAGCACCTTTTCCTCCTTCTTAGAATCTTTCCCTTTGTAAACTCTGTTGACGAAACTGACCTGGATCTGGAGACTCGTTCTATTGAAAGACCCAAGGTCTCTTTGGAAACTATCAACTCCGCATTCCCAAGTTTGGACAATAGCTTGCTCAAAGGTCCCTTTATCAAGCACAGTGATAAGCTCGCAAACATGGCGCAACGGGTGTTCTTGGCTGAGTATTGTAGTAGCCATCTCACAAATGTAGCGACGGAGCAAATCAACAATTTCCATGTATCCGTATTTTATTAGCATTAGGAACGCGTCAAAGAATCTGTCTAAAGTTCTAGGATGCTCCGTACTCAACAATGTGCTGACGGTGTTGAACGCTTTTGAAAGGACGCGACGAAACTCGACAAGAGCCCCGCCCTGTTCCAAATCAATTGCTGTCCTAAAGTACGTATAAAAATCGGCTTGATAGTTGCTTATATTGGTGGATGTCAATGTAGCATGGGCCAATTTCCAGTTTCCATTCTCGTCCTCAATCCAATAACCGTTCGCAAAAGAGCCTTGTATGTACGACTTAACGGTAAGTAGAAGTCGTTCAGGTACAAGCAGAGTCTTCGGCGGTGAAATTGGACGATCAACTGGATGAGCATCGGATATAAGGCAGCAGATATCGTTCGGGGTTTGTTGAACAATGTCGTCCTCGATCATAAACGATGACAAGGAAGCAGGTGTCTGACGAACAACTTCCATCTCTGTGTCATTGTCCTCTTGTTCCAATGACATGAGGGGATCGAGTCGGACCTGTGATGACCAATAATTCATTGGAACAATTGAATTGACCTCGTTGCATGGTTGAAGTACTAGCGCTGGTGATGGTGTCCGGCATGAGAGATCTGAAGGTGTGGAAGGAAAAGGTGATCCTCGATTTTTGAATTTCTCTTTCCGGTTCAAGTAATGAAGGACTTGATCCATGGTCACGATCCGACCTCGCAGTCGAAACTTAGTCTGCTTTCCGATGGCATCTCGTTCCGTCTTCTTCCGGACAATGGCAAGCATTTCGTGTTCTTTGTTGTTCTTGTCGAGTCCCCATTTCTTAATCCGATCCTTGTACATCTTCGGGCTGGTGGGGTGTCAGTTATTGATGTGAAGTGGAGATGCTTGACGTACGTAGCCTTGAATCCATGTTGTTCCATGATCTCTATGACATCCTTGAGCTTCTTGTTCTCGTCCACATATAGTTGCTTGATGAGTTGCCGATGATGTTCCCAGTCGGCCCGAGTTGGTGTAGAGTAGGTGGATTGAGCCTGCTGGCCCTGTTGTGGAGGACCAGCGGCGTGGACGCAAGCGACAGGAACTGGAGTGTATGGCATGCGGACCAATGCGAATGAAAGAAATCTTCCTATGGATTTAATGAAGTTGCTTTCGAGGTGATTTCGAAGTGAAGAAAAATGGCAGATATCGACAAGATATGTGTTTCAATTGCAGCCCAGCCTCACCAGGAGGGATGGAAACAACCCCTGCTTAACCCGCTGATAGCACTTGTCGTTGGAGGATTAACCGAGCAAAAGTTCCATGCATCTGCACGAGTGTAAAGCCACAGTTACACAGGATGCATGGACCTCCAATAAAAAGGCGGTACGAGGCATGAACTAAAGATTTGGAAGCCTTGAGGGCCTCTTATTTCGTACTTTTGTGATACTGCTGCCCGAAACCAAGGTTTTTTTTAGGACATCAACTACGAGCTGGTCTTTCATGGCTGGTCACCTGGTGAAAGATATTAACCAACACAAACATTATAGCCGTTGCATCCCAAGGCTGCCTCGACATCATCTGGAAGCCTACCTAAATCAATTATCACGTGATGGTTTTTCTGGAGTGTTGGGCTTTTGTAAGGGGCATGCTTTAAGATAGGAGAATTGTGAGGTTAATAGAGTAGTTTAATCTCGATATAACCATGTGTTGGATGTTAAAAAATAGCGAGCTCCCTCGGTGGGTGGCGGCATATGGGATGATGCACGTGATCATACTGCTCTTTCGATGTATCTTTCAAGTTGGCTATTTTCAAAACTCCTCGCAATGATACTTGGCGTCTCCTTGTTGATATCCCGCTTCCCTGATCGACTTTTGAGATCTTGTGTCATACCTCTAGCACTACTGAGATTGTGGCTTAGAGAAAGTTTGATGCTGGAAGTTATCCTACTAAATGATCTCTTGAACATATGTTTGACAAATGGCACAAATGCACAGATTATGCTGATGCAGCACTCAGCGATGGACCACACTGCTGATGGTTCATCGTCCCTATTGCCCACACAAGTAGCCATTTATTGCTCATTCTCGGGAGGATGGAAAATACTTACCGTTAGGATCATTATTGATATTCATCCTCTGGTCGTAGTTCTAAAATTCGCTTAAGGTTATCACTGGTAACGAGTAAATAAAGCAGCAAAGACATCGCAACGATTTTCAGGACAACCTTCTTATCTGAGCGGCTGCGGGATGTCCCATTGCACTGGGACGCAATTAAAAGAGAGTTCTCTCCGCGGAAATCTCCCGTGGTGGATCAATGTTACGACTTTTTGGTTCGGGAAATGACAGGGATTCTGAGTCGATACGCGGGTTGATTCCTACAGGGCCGGTAATCCTCGCTGCTTCGGGACTTCGCCGAAGTGGGATGCAGGAGGGGCAGCTTACTCCACGCAACGAGATGTTGCTCTGTTGTTCTTCTCCATTCTATTTTTATATCCTCACGTTTGTGATTTACCTGACCTATCGTTCAATCATTACTAGAGAAAATCATTCCGATCAAGATGGTAGACTTCACACTTTCGACCTCGGAAAAGGCTGTTCGGGAAGCTGCACGAGCCTTCGCTACAGCGCATCTAGCAGGTGCTAAAAAGGCATACTCAGCCATTGCATCTCACAAGGAGAGATTTCAATCTATTCGGCCCATCTATCATGAAGCTGTTCGCGCAGGTCTCATCAAAGGCCAGGTCCCCACTCCCATCGGAGGCACGAGTGGTAGTCTAGTTGAAGCTGCGATTCTGGTAGAAGAGATGTATGCTGTGGAACCAGGAGCCAGTCTTACGATTTTTGGGACTGGACTGGGACTTACACCTCTGGCGCTTGCTTACAGACCCGAGTTGGGGGAGTTTTTGGCGCCATTTTTGAGTGGAGAGGGAGCGCCGTTGGCGAGTTTAGTGTTCTCTGAGCCGGGAGGTGTGGTGAGTTGATTCTTGCGAACAGTGTTGCCATTGTACATCTGACATGGACCATGTAGGCGAATTGGCTCGAAGAAGGTGCGCCTGGTTTACAGACCACAGCTCATCTTGATGGCGAAGAATGGGTTTTAAATGGAGAGAAGGTGAATTGCTTGTATTAACCCTAGCATTGGATTTCGACTAATATTGCATCTCAGCTCTGGGCTACTAACTCAGCGGGATGGGACTTCAAGGGTGCTGATCTAGGTTGCGTTGTCTGTCGCTGTACTAACCCCGACATTCCTGAGTCTGCTTCTCCAGCCGAGCGTATCATGGTATTGCTTGTTACAGCAGCTGATATCGCACGTGGAGGGGAAGGAGTATTCGAGGTGTTAAACCACCAGCAAGTGGCAGGGCACACAGCGACGTCGGGACCCCATATCAAAGTTTGTTTCTCAACCGATCCTCTCTCCTCTACCACTGCTTACTTTTGCCAAGTATACCAATCTGCGCGTTCCTGAAAAAAACGTCCTGTGTCCTCCTGGATCGGGAGTGCCTGTTGTAACTGGAAGTTTCGAAATGTCAGCCGTTCTGGTCGGAGCGATGGGCGTCGGCATCCAGCGAGCCATCTTTGACGCAGCACTCGCCTTCTCGAAATCTTCTCGCGGAGGCAATATGCCCATCGGAGAGAGGCAGTCTGTCGCAGACCTCTTGATTGATATCAAGATGCGGACCGAGACTTCAAGGTAAGTGATCACCATTTCCACATCTCTACCATATGTTGTCAGCTGACCTTACACCTCGGACAGGTACCTCACCTGGAAAGCCGCTCACCGATTGCTTTCAGACGCAGAAAGCTACGACGATAAGAGAGAGTTGGCCCTTGAAGCCAAAGTCTATTGCTCAGATGCAGCAGTGAAATCTGCCATTGATGCCATCAATCTCGTAGGAGTGTGAGTTCAGCACATCCCAAGTAGCCACAAACTCAATACTGACAATGCAAACTAGATCCGCATATGACTTGAACATGCCATTCACAGACCTCCTAAATGATGCAATGGTCTTACCGATCTTCGATGGAGGAAACGTCGGTATCCGCAAGAGAGCTTTGCAGAAGCTGTTCATGTCTGAGAAGTATAAGCCTTGGGCAACGTGCTATGACTAAATACGTGTAAATGCGTACTTGTACTTCAAACTCATACCCAATGCAGATCGCAGTAGTTGCTAAGCCTGTCAACTATTGTAGCGTCACATATGAATAAGTCAAATATGAAAGCTTCATAGACTAAAAGCTCACTGAATATAAACACATGAACTCAGTAGAGGCTCGACTAATATACTTCTAAGAATGAGGGCCTCCTGGTGGAGGCTCAATTGGCACACAATCTCGGCCTTGCTCACGTGACAGCAATGTTTAAGAATTCAGTAGGGCCAAATCACTCTGTAGATCTAGAGAGCTTAGATGTAACGATGACTGGTAAGTTATTGCAAAGCAAGGTAACATGTCAGACAGACTATCATCTTCTCCAAAGAACTTGGCTCTAGGAGTGTGACCGTGCGTCGTCGAGTTAGAAAGGAAGAAAAACATAGCCAAAAGCTGGGTTCTGCTCGAAATAGATGGCCGCATTCGCTTACTTCGCTCATTTAGAGGATGGTGCTGATTATTGCCTCCGTGACTCTCGCCTCCTGGAGTAAAGGGCACTTGCCCAGGCTCCTTTGTCCAAAGGGACGGAAGCTGGCACTGTCAATATATTTGGCCAGTTGAGTCCTTGGTGGCTGCAAGAGATTGAACTTCAGAGACAGATACCGAAGATTTTCCTTTTATATCTCAATTGTGTGCCTGATTTTGATCACAATTCAGCTTTGGCAGGCCATAGTTGGCGCAAGACCGTGAAATCCATAGCATTTCTGAACGCCATCCAGTGCAGAAACCATCGCCATCGGTTAATGTACAAGCTTACTAGGAAACCCATTCTTCTATCGTATCAAGTCCACCCTCTTCTTACATCCGCGCTATTTGTATCCTTAGTTCATACACGATCTCGTCCCCTTCTGACCATTTGGTTTGTCGCATTGTTGAACACGTTACATCCTCATATGAGGGCTGTTGATCTGTAGTCCTCATCACTCTATACCTGCTCCGCGCCCCATCCACCATCGGCTTCTCTCATGTTCTGGGGTGGCTCGATGCTGGGCACAAATTCAAGAATCACATATGCCACACCGATTAGACCAATGATTGTTCCAAAGATGATGTTTATAATGTGATTTTCGAGAAGGATGGATCCGGCGAAGATATAGACTGCGCATCAAGTCTGTCAGCATTTACTAAGATATGACAGGGGCATGACCACATACAAGCTCCTCGACCGATGAAGGAGAACAAGAAAGATCCATATCGGGACACCTGAGGAGGAATTTGGAATTCTAAACATTGTTAGTTTTTAATCCTCTGGAAGTTGAGCTGAAAATCGAATGTACGGACCGAGAAGAGCGATAGCTATAGGGCGAAATCAGCAGTTATTCTATTATTATTTAGGTTTCCTCGACTCACCAGCACCGAAAATAGCAACATAAACACCAACAATGATACTAGAACTATATGCCAGTACCGTCAGTCTTGACCCGTCGAGAAGAACAGAGTTTCTTGGCAGCTGTCGCAAGTAGGCAGGACACGTACATGCCAATAGGGAACATATGCCATAATCCTCCTATGACCATCAAGGCGCCCACGCCCAGGTTGACGATTCGGCTGTAGAGCGCAGAAGAGTTAGCAGCTTCGCGACAGAATCGAGCAGGGCGCAATGGCAGTAGAGCTTGCTGATGAAAGCTAGGCTGTGGATGCGAGGCTAGACTTACAAGATATCGGAGAAGTCCATGATTGACGGATAATCGGCGCAGATGTTCTGAGAGGATGGGTGTTATGAGACTCGAGATCGCGATGTTTGTCAATGGTGAAGACAGTGGAAGTACGATGTTGAGAGCTGTCAAACTTGAAAGGAGGTTGGCAAGTTTGTGCTCCGTCCCTGAAGACGCTACGTAGTGAGCACGGACCAGGCGGCTGACGCTATACCTCTTTCAGTCACAACGTTAAACAAAGACAGCTCCAAATTTGCTGGTGCTGTTGTGTACCTAAGCTTCTGCCTCAAATCCTTCTCTGCATACGGGTTACGGCATAGTGAAATGATGGCAAAATCGTCTTTGAAATCCTTGATACCATCCTATTACCATGTCGAGAATAGAGTTGCCTAATCGAGCCACGCGGCTTGATCACAGGCCTCGGTTGAATCAGATGAATACGATATCGTGTGGCCTGGTGAGGTTCCACGAAGAGCTTGGAGCATTCTTTGGCAGTCATCCAGAGCTCCACAAGCAGGCTGCCATCTTGCTCCTTAGAGGAGCGTGGCGCGAATATCTACGCTACGCAAGGGCATATTCTACCCAACAGCTTGTATCCATTTCATTTTCCGATGTTTGGACGCTGCAAAAGTCTCACCAATCGATTTGAGATCTTAAGATGGCACGAGCATTGTATTATCAACTCGCCTCGCCACGGTCGCAAATTAGCAAGTACGTCTTGTCCCTCGCTTCTCCTAAATTACATAGGCATCCGTTCGTTGAACAATAAGAAGAGACCTGCTCCTCATAACTTCCTAGCTTTACCAACTCTCCGACTTAAAAGTAAGTTCGGACAAGTCAACCATCGATAATCCAGACCTTTTCCTTTTTCACCTGCAGTGTACTATCTTCAATCCCTTTCTTCCCATTGTCCCAACACATCGGCGCCACGGAATCGGCTCTCTTGCTCTCTTCTGTATCAGTTTAGATCCATTTGATCGATTTTCGGTACAAGATCCATCGCCATAGTTTGGCTCACTGCGTCCTGCCGCTCGGTCTTGCTTCCACTTGAATCATGCAATTCGTACAAAGGACGAGGTTCCTCGTCGTCATCGCCGTCGTCAAAGCTCTCCATGTACGCGAAATATTCCTCCATCTTGTCCGACCTAGAGGATGCCTCGCCTGTAAATGAGTCCGGTTCCGGCAGATTTTTATACTTCTTCCACAGACGACAAAACCTCTGTCCCGCTGCCCCTGCAGAGCATAGACCTAATTTTCTAACCACATCTTCCCACTTCGCCGTTGGCTTTTGAGCCCTGCCTGAGATATGGTCAATAATGGCTAGGAGGAGATGGACGTGCCTCCCATCGCTCCGGGAGAAAGAGCTTTCTGTCTCGCCCTTGTTTTCTCTCCCCTGTACGAACGATGTTCCACCGTGCAGGGCTTTCCATGAATTGTGGAAGAGATTGTAGGCATTTTGGCTTGGCACTAGACCCTCGAATCCTGCCTCTGCCGCAATTTTGACCCAGTCAATCCGTCGGTAAGCCTCGATTGATAATACTTGATCAAAGATGGCATGGAAGAGGAAGAATCTGCGACTTTCATCCTTGATACGTGGGCTGTATTTCTTTCGCTGAGGACAGGATGCTTCTTGACCTGGATTGTCACCGTAGTCATCAAGAGACTCTTCCGTGCTCGAGTCTTCGTCGTGGCTGTTGTTGTCCTCCGACTCGGAGAGGTCGTGTTTCTTTGCCTTTGCTTCGGACATCGCGTCGAATGTGATCAGTCGCTCACTTTTCGGAATTGTCGAGATCATGGTGTGTCATTCAGGTTGAGGAGACCTTGATATACTCATTCCGCTAGACTCGATCATGCTAGAAAAAGCAAAGCTTTGAAGTTCGAACAATGCTTCAGCGATGGAATCTTTTCCTTGTATAATTCCAGATCTCTAGTTCATCGATGATGGTTCTAGCTTTAAATGCTTAGAGAGCAAACAGAGGTGGCTCACTTCAGGATGCTCTCAGCATGCGATAGGCTCTACCACCAAATATGCATGGATGACGAGTCCATGACTTAGTAGTTTGGATTTTCGCGGCCTAGAGGCGCGTGGAAGCAACATACTAGCTTTGAAGTATGAAATTCCTTCACGTATCTAGTCAGAAATAGCAACAGTTTCTTCATGGGTTTTCTAGCCGGTCATTGGAGCTCCCTGTAGGCATATTTAAGAAATGCGGGACGAACCTCAAAGCGAAGAAATTCTAGATATTGAAAACCCGAGTTAGGTAAATGCTCAATTCTAGAAAGATTCACTCCTTTTACCACGGATTCCTTTTTTCCCAGCTACTCATTGTACAACTTCTAAGAAAGTGATTCGTAACGAAGTCAGGTAGCATTCAAAGCGGAGGCAGGACGTCCTTGACACGGATCTAACACAATAAAGATTGCCTTGAACGGGGCATACTTAGCCTTCAAGTAAGAAGGACCACCTCCGATGATCTAGATATTTCTTCCACGTCTCAGATGGCTGCTCAGAAGACCATTCAAGATGGTGCCGTTTCTATCTCAAGTAGATGAGGAGCATCTGCTCCCTGGCCTCTTCGATGTGTCATGACTACTAATCCCATGCCCAACATCTCGATAAAGCACGAAAACACAAACTTCAACGAATTGAAGAACCAAGTTTCTCGCGTAACCCCTAAACGCAATTCGCTTCATCGAATGATTCGACGAAGCGAACTCCTTTCTAAGACTAACGATGAGCGGGGTATCATCGAATCAGGGGAAGCAACAGGATGCCGCCATCAATTCAAATACACTACGTATCTAGCGTAAGCTAGAAGACGTTAAGCAATATTTTGCAATAGGTGGCCTATGAAAGGAGTCACTGGGTAAGAAAAAGGTTATCCACTTGGAGTAGGATACTGACGTATGATTCTGGCCACCTGCATATTTGAAAGGATGCATGGGCTAGCCGCAGGGTTGTGCTCCAAGGTGGAGTAATTGTGAATATGACGGTGGCTATTGTTTTAGTTCTTGCATGCGCTGTTTTGGAGCTGGGTTGGGTAGAGGTGTTTGTGATGAGGTGCACAGCACTGGTTGTCACTGTACTTGACCTTGCCTTGACGAGGCTCTTACCGACTACTCCGACTACCGGAAGGCTAGACAGTTACCGTATTCGTTCTTTTATTTTAAGTTTTTTATCAACGGTTCTTGCCTTCACAAATTTTAACGACGGCATAAGTGGCACTTACACAACATGAATCCACAAATAATCGTCTTGGCCTTTCACCCTTTAAGTTGAATTCAATTCCTGTCTTTAATGCTCTCATAACCTCGTAGCCTCGTAACTGCGTAAAAAGGGAAGAGAAACATGCTAGAAGCAACACAACAAGCTTTCCCAGACTCAAGTCTCATCAATAATAAACCATCATCAAAAAGACCATATAGTCCCAAAGCCTGCTTCAAGATCCAGCCATTCGTATCCTCGTATGTCGCAGAAACTCTCCTGAACCAGCTAGTTCAGATCTCCCATTTCCGTAAATAGCACCACAAACAAAGGAAAGTAATACTCGCACACTATTGAAATACATCCTCTCACATTTTTCTCGGCTTCATCCCCCATCCATCAGTCAATTCGTGTTAATGGCTCATCTGAGATCATTAATTCAGAACCAAAACCTTCTTTCCTCGTTTGTGGGGAGGGAGGTAAGGAGATGGTGGTGGGTTCCACCTTCCTAGCGTATTTTCTCCTGCTACCCTTTGCTCATGTCGGCGAACCATTTCTTGGAAGTCATCTGTGCTTTCTTCCTCTTCAATAGGCAGGAAGTCCTGAGTAAATGTAGGTCGATTGAGAGCCTTCTTTTGACCCTTCGATTGCAAGGTGATATGCATCTTCTCTTTCTTTGCTTGAGCTGCGACTTTCTTGGACACTACCGTAGTAAATCCCTCTTCCATCAGTTCTTGTTGGGGTTCAGGCTCTGGGAGAGGCTCCTGTGTAGAGTCGATACTTTCACCCTCCTCGAGTTCCATCTCTTCTTCAAGGAAATCGAATCTGGGAGCTCCCCTCTTTTGACCAGTCGCCCAGTCAAAATCCTTTCTTGTATCGACAATGTGCCAGTATGCAGTCTTGCCGGCCCACCTCCAGAAACCTTCTTCTCGCATGACCGTGTCGACGTCTTCTCGTGTGATTGTCTCAATGTCTTCTTTTATGGCAGCCACAAGCTTAGTTGCAAGATCTTTGCGCCCCTTGGAGTGGTTGATAGGGACCACAATGTCGATACCGAGGCGCGAGAATATCTCTGGATCGACTCCGTTATACAGATCAAGTTTGGGCGACCCGTATTTGCGAGAGCCACCCTTAAAACTGCTATGGTCCACAGCAGAAGTGAACTTTTTCAGCGTTTTCCTCTGCCTTGGCGTCATATCGTCTGGGGGCTTGACAGCAAGGTCGCCGATGCTGGTCGTAACACTCTCGGCGTCGAAGTTGTCCTGCTCTTCGTTGAGAACCACAGTTTCATCCTCTGCTTCTGGTAGTTTGTGATCATAGACATAAGTTCCTTCCCAAGCTCCCTTGCTTTCGTGCACAGTAAGGTGAATAGCCTCGCTGATAAAATCAACTTCCTCTTTAGGAAATACTTCAATATGTTGCTTGTCTTTGACCGAATTGTTACTGGACTTCTTCGCCTTTTTCCGTTCTCTCCTAGTCAACTTCATTTCTTCTGGCCCTTGGCTTTCGGAGCTTGTATCCGTGGTACTTATGATATTCGCAGACGCTTTTCGTGGCTTGCCGAAGAGGTTTCTGTTAGAGAAGAGAGAAGCAGAGTCGTCAAGGGCGTTGATCTGTCGCACAATCCTTAATATCTCTTTATGTCTATTGTGATGCATCTCGTCCGATGTGTTACAGCTATTCATTATCAGCATTTTCCGTATCCCGGATAGTGGATGCCCGATCTTACCCAAAGCATTCATGGCTTTTGCCTGATAAGCATTTGAGAGTTAGCGACAGGAACTCTTCTCTTGTAGGTCAAGAATAGAATAGAGAAACTTACCGACGAAGTGCAACTGCTGGTGGAACCTGTAGCATGGTTCGACATGCTTGCCAATACAGCTTGTTTTGGCTCGAGAGTCTGGGGGCGTGTTAGCAATGAAGCGTGTTACGGAATGGAAGAATAAACACGTACTATGAAGTGGAGTGGCGCATACTCCGCAATGGTGTTCTGCGTTCGAGTAAGCAGAGATGACATGAGGTCGATCTAGACTCGACGCACCTAGTCCTGGAGAAACCTCCCACCGAAATAAGTTCTTGCCCTTGAAAAGCCGGGTCTCGGGTGCGATGGTTGCCCAATTCATTGTGAAAGGATAAACAAGGGAAGTGAGAGAGTGGAAAGAGGAAGATAGAATCTATTTGAAGTAAGCTGCCTGTATGTATTCATAGCTTTCCTATTTGAGCGTAAGGACGGAAGCTTGGGTAGAGGATTGGCACGAGACGGGCGGTGTGGTTAAGATACAACGGATTCGAGATCGAATTCAATTGTGGTGGACGAGGGTGGAGTGCAAGGTGGTCTATAGAAGAGACTTACTGTCAGAAGGTCGTCGAGGGCAATTGAATTGCTAAAGCAAGATCTGTTTGTTGCAAAGTGCTGGACAGTCTGGATATTGTGCGTTGGCAGATGTCGGCCGAGATGATACGCGACGTTGGAGAGCATGAGGTTAACCTTAAATACAGTTACGTGGGAGATGTTTTGGTTTTGCCCAATTGGGGTCGCGTCGGCCTCCTCGATCCCGAGCCGCTGGGAGAACTTCGGCGCTCACCAGTAGAGCTAATAATACATACAATCCACAGTCCGTCTTCAAAAGTGACGCGCAGATCAATGTCAAAATAACATTTGGGATAATACAGACTCTTAGAGTGACATATGAGATGGCATCGTAATGTACTTGACACTTCCGTTTGCAAAAGAGTCTTTCACACCGCTTCTCAACGCTACTGGCATTGAGACGGCTGCAGACATTTTCACAAACAGTCTGCTGCGACTAGCTACTATGCTAAAGTTATGTATATTTGAAGCTACCTTATCACTGTATGAATTCGTCGTAAACTTTCATTATCCAAGCCCTCGTTACTCATTACTAGCCTAGACTGGCAATATCAAATTGATTAAAATGCATCATCAAGTTCTCTGTGCATGCACTTTAAGAAGCTTTTGATGGGTTTGTGCAGGTTGAGCTGCTAAAAAGAAGACACATTTGCAGGACCAGTGTTGGACTGGGCATGTCATCTGCTGGTACATTGCGTGCAGTAGCTTACAAGTCGCGGACTAGACGAGCTCCCGCCCAAACATACGGATAATTGCGTTGATACCAATTGACGCTTTCATGGTAAGCTTCGTTCAAATTGAGTGTTCAAGGAAATTCTTACAAAGTTCTCCTTCCTGCGATACGGGGATGGGTTGCCCAAGAACCGCCAAGAACAATATTGTGCTTGCCATCGAAGAAATCGGCTAGACCAGTTAGACATTTTCTTGTGTGGGGGCTGGATGCTAAGCATACCGGTGTACCCAGGGTAGAGTGGCATAGGCTCAAAGCCGTCATGTTTTGTCAGTGGAGAGCTAGTCCACTCCCACACTCCTCCCATATCAGCCTGACCAGCCAGCATGTTACCTTTGCTGGTTACAGCGACTGGATGCCAATGTTTGAATCCAACATTGGCCCCCTCGAGGTTGGTGAAAAGCCCATGTGTGCTCTCACCGGTGTGCAAGGGCTGGGATGGTGGGGTTTCTTCTACACCATCGTTGCTGAGATGACTGATCCAAATTTAGCTTCCAAATTCTATGTCTCATTGCAAATTTCATACCCATTGACAGCGGGAACAGTCTTCCCCAGATGTTGTTCAGCTTCCTTAATCTGCAGGCCATCAACATGACTGTATATGCTTCTGGCTTCCTCGAAAGTGGGAATTCTTCCACCCATCCAGATTGCGCATCCAGCAAGTTCGTCATACGACGTAAATACTGGCCAGTCCAGAGCATACTTCAGAGGGACAAGGCCGTATACTGTCCTAACTGATTTGCCTTCAAGATACGCTTTCGTCAGTACGTTTTTGCCATTATGGTGGCCATTGGAGGCGCCGTTGGTGTATCCATTAAAGTATCCATTCGAGTAGCCATTGCTGTAGCCGTTGATTTCGATTTTAGACTCAGTCCAAGAAGCGGGGATTTTCGAGTTGTGGGTTTGCTCGAGGTAAAGAGCATACTACTGTCTTATTAATTAATGACTTACACAAGGAATAAAAGCTTACGTCTTCATTAGTGATAGGTCGACCTTGAGCCTCAAAGGATTGCACGACTACGGTACGTAGAGGTTTTTCATTATCCCTGTAACAACCTATGTTAGCAATTTTCCAATAAAAGAAAAGGATATCACCCACCATCCAAAATGATGATCCGGACCGGAATTGTCCTCCGGATCATCAAGTCCTATGCTAATTCTTTGCTCGGGAATGCGGAACCATTGATTGGGCACCCGAGCAGCTTCGGCAAGCCTAGCTGCGCCCTCAAAGTCGGGGACGTGCTTGGTTGGTGGCACGGTCCTGTCACTTTGTAGCAACATGTACAAAAGAGTCTCCAGGTGCATGATCTCATGCTCAAAACCGATCCAGAGTGCTCTGGCAATGTGACGTTGCAATTCTTTTACCTGGGTAAGCTTTCGGACCTTCTCTCTGACTCTGTCCTGGTAAATAAGGATCTCTTGCAATGGTGGCCATTCGTCTGGAATCTCTGAATGAGCATGGCATTGCTCGGGATTGTCCACATCGGGATCAATTCCTCGTTCAAAAATCTGAGGGTAATGAGAGGGTTCCGTTGGTGGCTCTTTAGTAGCTTTCGTGAGCTGAATATCTAGAAATGTAGGAATATGTCCGAGGTAGAAAATGCAAGCATTTCGAAGCTTGATTGGCTTCTCATGCATTTCTGTTTCAGGAATCATTTTTCTGGTGACAGTATCCCATTCCGCCCAAAGTCCCTTCCAATCATCCAGAGTCGGCACAACTGTTCGTGCATAGACGACAGGGTCAGTGTTGAAACCCATGTTGTTCTTAGTCAACAAGTGAATATCTAATTTTAGACCAGAATCAGCTGACTTTCCCGAAAGTCTGTTCAGACACACATTAGGCTCGGAGGAGCTAGTTAATGAAGTAAAGGAAGACCCGATGCAATTCGGCCGTATAGGAGATTTATGAGATCAAGCCGATGGCCAACGTGGTAGGCCGTACATCAAAATCGGGAACAGCGACCAGGACCCCCACATTTTCATGGGTTAGAGGTCAGACGACGTTCGCCTTGACTAGGAGAGGACCATGATTTGAGGCGGATTTCCCCATCCGGATAGCCTTGCTGATACCACTTGCGCGAGAGAAAAAAAAGCAAATAATTTAAGCGGAGAGACTACTTACTGTAGGCGTCGGATGAGGCTGACCAGCGATCAACTTCACTCAATCCAGCCTTTTGCCACAATTGAAGTGCTTCTTCGGTCGAGTATTTCAGGCTTTGTTCGACCTGGATACGCTCCCCCGCTTTGAATTGAATATCTCCGAACCGAATGTCGCGAATCGGAGAATAGAAAGCTTGGTGGCGACCACCTTCGCCATCATATGCATATTCGCCAATCACTTTCCAGTCTTCCAGGTTGAAAACCTGCTCTCCCTGAACTTCATTTGCGTGCAACAATCCATTAAGAATGAACCTAGGATGACTATTAGCAACATTAAACTAAATGTATAATGGCATAGGGATGCTATACTTGTGAGTGATTCCTTCGCGATCTGGCATTGCTGTTAGTGTCATTATAAGGTGCTATTGCATTGAGGACCAACCGTTGTAAGCATGGCTATGTTAATCGATTAGCTGAATGTTTGATCAAGTTGCAAGAAGCTGATATGCTTACAAAACTTTTGCGGGATCATTCGTTGCGTCCAGTCCAATGAGCATGGAGTCCGAAGGCTGCAAAACATTCGAGAAGCCCCCCAAGAAAGAAGCTGCCTCATGACGATGGAAGTTGCCTTTTATCATTTTGTTAAAGAAAACGAAACATTGTTGTCATGGAAAACTTACCAATACTGGATCCTAAGGACATGATACATTTTTGGCGTGCGGCATTTTCTGGCACTTTCAGCCATTCAAGACCGTCGTCATATGTCCCATGCAGCCCATGACATTTCACATGTTTGAGGGGAGGGACTTGTTCCAGCGTCCGTTTCAATTCCTTTAAAGAGAGGTCCAAAGCATAATAGTCGATACTTTTGCCAAGGCTATCCAGTGCCTGCAACAAGATACTTACCTTGCGTAAATTGCTGCTATGCGTTAGTTGCAAGACATCAACGAAACTCTCTGACAGTAACCGACCCACTCCCCAGCTCAATAACCATGGAGCTAGATGGTATGAACTCTGCAATGCGGTGGGCAGAGCTCTTGAGAACGTCTATCTCCGCATTGGTGAGATAATATTCATCCAAATAAGTGATCTGAGTTTCATGAGCATTTGCAGAGTTCTAGGACCGATTGTCTTAGACTCGCCTGCTCAAATAACTGCAACCCCCTTTCGTCGTATAAAAGAAGTGTGGGGAGCTGCTTGGGTCCTTTCTGTGGTCTCAGCGACGTCAAGATTTCTTCCTTTAGATTGAGCTCAACCGCATCGTGTCGGATGTCAATGATATCGACACTCGGGATTTGCTCTGAATTCGATACTGATGGCAAATCTAGTATTTTGGCTCTCTGGATAGTCTTTGCTGTGATGAGGTCGAGAGCACTGTTTGATGTACCAGGTATGGCCATAATGATGAATTTGCAATGTCAAGAAACGATATATCTCTCGAAACGGAAAAAATGAAGCTTGATGTGGGATATGTATACTTCGTAGACTTGTATGATGAAAGACAATCGTGGAAAAGGCACTAAATAATATAGTGGCATTCGACAACAGCCGGTGTAGAATCCTGAGGCCGGCTGGGGCCTCATTTGCACCTGGATCCATCAAACTAGTCTGTGGAATCAACTGAAACGGCGCCGCAAGTGAAGCCTAGATGGCCTAGAGGTACCTGAATGGGAGAAAGGTCTGCAACCTTCGCCCCGCAGTCAGCAATAGCGGACCTGCTGCGAGTAGCAAAAAGAGCCCCCCACGCCCAAGTCGGCCAAGCGTGACCTCATCATTAATAACTCATTCCCCTCCCCGCCGAATAGGGAACCATTAATGCGGAGTGGACAGCTTTCTAATGACGTCCGTCGGAAGCCCGGGTAAGAGTGTCGGTTTGACATTTGGGGATTTCTCTGCATTGTGGTTGAGATTGAGTTTGCTGGTAACCACACGTCGGAAAGATCGCCCAGATTTGGGAATATGATATGGAATCACAGACCATGGCCCGTGCTGAGAGGGCAGATGGCCTCTCTCAGTCATCGCCAGGCAGCAGCTAGCATCGGGACCTGTCAGGTACAGAGCTCAGTCTGAGCATCTCAATCTCTGGTCATCGATGAAGTCGCGCTTCCCAGGCGTCCAGGCGTCCAGGCCTGGGGGCTAAATGGCCCGATGCATCTCTCTGCATTGGCCGTGGCCGTGGCGAAGAGGGTGTGCACGCCGTGGAGGGGTAACAATTCAAGAGTCAGGACTCAGGACGGAGAGGAGGCGCCTCTGTTGCAACTTGCTGGATGACGGAGAGACTGGACCCAGGACCCAGATGTACTGCACTTAGGACTGCACTATTCGATGCACGAGATCCCTGCACGCTTGTGCCGGTCTTGATTGTGGGGAGAATCCCGAATAGGTGGCGTTGAAGTGGCCTGTTCTGGGACGCCCTGCGGCCTTGACAAATATCGGCAGGTCAGCAGCTTGTTGTCTTGGCGGGTTTAGAGAGGCGTCGTTTGGCCCTAAGCTCCGTTCCCGTCACATGTATGTAAGCGTTCTTTGAAATCATGCTTGATATGAAGCCTTTCGTGCATACGAATTGCCCCTTTCAGATAATGCGAGGCTTGGAAAATGCAGCTGAATTGCGTTTCCCCGAAGGAGCTTGAGTGAAGTCAGTACGGTTGAGGAAGAATCACATTGATGCACATATCCCATCGTTAACACCCATGACAATCTTCATCTCCCGGATTTTCATCATCCTTTGTATACAATAAGGCTGCTGCAATATTCTCTTCTCGATAATATTAATAATTGCAGATGATGAATGACAAGCAAGAAACGACGGAAGTGCCCCTGGAACTACGATCTGAACTAGCACTGAGAATCTCTACAAGTGACTCATTAAAGTCTATGGTATGAAGCCTTGTTCAATATTATATTTGTAATGTGGTCCTTTACTTTATAGTACATTCACCGCTCTTTGATCGCGGAATAATATATCACCATGATAAACTGCACTTTTGTCCTCGACTCATCTCTCAAATAGCAGGACTCGCAAGTGGGATGTTGACTCATCCCTAGCGCACATCATTCTTAGAATTCGAAAGGGAGTAAGTACCGTACTCATAAGGCTGTGTACAATAAATATATGGTAACATGACAAAACATGGATTCTTTTTATATCATGCGATTGAGAGAGTATGAAATGCATTTGGTTAACCGTTTGGACTTTATTTAAATCATCCTAGTAATCACAGGAAATCAATAATTATCTCTAGGTAAGAAGATATACCTCCGTAAAGCGCGTTGCTTAATAGTTTTTTGCTGCAGTGATGTGGACTTGGACTTGAAATCTGATGCGGCTCGGCTGGTGGCAAATAGTGCTTGCTCGCTTGACCGGCGCAGGCCGTGTTGATGTTGTTGACTACGCAACGGATTGGGAAATGTAAACAACCCTGGACTTTGCGACATCACAACCCAATCTTCATGGTCTCTACAAATTTACGAAAGCAAACTGCAAGATGTCTTACAATCCTAGAATGAGCATGGTTCCGAGCTCGCAACAACAAAATCGCACCAAAAAGAAGGAAGACGACAGCGATGCATTCATGCGACTCGTGAGTTTCCTTAACTGCTCCTTGGAGCAAATACTGATTGTTACAGCCTGACAAGGAGATTGTGGGATGTATTAGTGACATTGGTGTACCATTCACAGTTGCAGATCTCCAAAAACCAAACCCATTGCAAATCCAGATGATTTTCGAATGGTTCGCGGAACTTCTCATGAACGCGACTCGAGAAACTGTTGATCCTGCGATGCGCGCAGCGGCGGAGGACATCTGTGGAGAGTGGATGGAGATCATACCGTCAGAGACGCGCAATCTGATGGGCTTCTATGTCAGTCTGCGCAAATTATTGATCGAATGCGGTATCACGGATTTCTCGTTCCAAGACCTATACAAACCGACACACGAGCGCTTGGTCAAGATCTTTTCGTACATCATCAACTTCGTTCGATTTCGAGAAAGTCAGACTGCAGTCATCGATGAACATTTCAACAAAGCTGAGACGACCAAGGTCAGGATCGAACAATTGTACATGGAGAACCAGGAGATGGAAGCCCGACTCGAGGAAATGAAGCGGAATAGAAAAGCAATGGAGGCACATGTTGCAGAGAAAGTGAAGAGAAACGAGGAGCTCAAGAGACGACTTCTAGATCTGCGACAAAGCCAAGAAAAGGTCACGTACCGACTCGAAAATGTCAAGACGAAGAAGAACGAGATGACCACGATCCTGAAAGACAAGACCGCTCAGACCATTGCTTCGCGACAAGAAAGTAGTAAGCTACGGCCTTACGTTCTACAATCACCAGCGGCACTACAAGCGTCCTTAACAGAGCTGAGCAATGCATTGAATGGTGAGAAGACTCAAATCGATTCTCTCGATCGACGAGCGAGGGGCCTACAGACATCAACAGACACATTCTCTGTGGTGTCTTCGGACGTTGCTTCATGTATAAGATTGTTAGAAGAAATTTCAGCAGAGCTGGCCAAGGAAGACGAGGAGAATGTACGAATTGCTAAGCAACGAGATGCTCTGGGAGAACGGGGCAATAATGTGCGAGAAGTAGAGAGAACAGAAGGTCTGCTCCAGAGACAACTGTCGAAATGGCTCGAGAGAACTGAGAAGCTACGGGAGGGCAGCAAGGAGAAAGCCATGAGCGCCAAGGAGAGAATGGAAGAACTTCGTGCAGTGCACAGGAAATTGACAGAGGAGAGAGCTGAGAAGGGCAAAGAGATGGAGCGGAGGAGGGTGCGGATAGAACAGACGGAGAAGAAGGTAAGCTCCCCCATTATACACGTAACAAGCAGGTACTAATATGTTCTAGATGGCGGATCTGAAGGAAAACATTGAGAACGAGGTTCACAGTGCACATGATGAATTCATGAAGATGGACTCTCATATTAAGCTGTACATCACGGAGATGGAACAATCCATTTGAGCGCGTTATTATATGTGTTATGTTCGAGGCCTGGATGAATAATTCTTTTCGGTGGAAATGGCGTTGGGTATACCTGTTGATATAGCATGATAATGACCTTTGCAACGCCAGAAATGATCCCAACAAGCTACTCTTCAATGTCCCAATCTCCTTTGCCAAATTTAAACCATCTAGCAAAAATTCTGCCCACTTCAATCGTTCTTCCGCTCCACGCAGAATCCTCGCTCTCAAATCCAGGCCGCCTGACACTCCCATTCAACATGGGAACTCTCTGCCCCCACACTTTCCAGCCAGGTTTTCGAGTCGGCTGATCACTCTCCTCTGCTCCATGTGCCACATCCACACCCGCATCACCCTCTTTCTTCCGTTCCTCGATAACAACAATTCTTCTCTCTCCTTTGCATCCAGCCTCCACTAACCCTGCAACACTATTTCCAACCCCTTGCGCGCTCCACTCACTTGTATCCCTATGCAAATCCACAAGTCCATACACGATCAACAACGCCGCATTCTTGCCCAGCTTATCAACCTTTAATTCTGGTGGTCTCCCATCCCCCTCTTCATCTACTTGTGAAGGAAACACGGAGAGGTAAGCTCGCAGATGAGAGACAGTTGGTATAAACACTAGTTTTATTTGTCTGGATGCCGTGATTTGATGGAGTGTTGGGATGAGAAGTGGATGTCGTTGTGATTCTGGTGGAAGAGAATCGTCATCTTGGGGCTCTGGGTGTCGATGAGGGTTGATGGCATGGGCTGTTTGCCGTGATATTTGGTGGATAGGCTGTGGAATTGTGGATAGCAGCGTCGCGAGGAAGGTGTTGCGTGACTGGCAGATAATAAGGGTCGTCGGGTAGACTTGATGAGCGAGGACGTAGGTGAGAAGTTCTGAGGGAAGTGCCGGTGTGAGGGCGAGAGGTGGTGGATGCATCTTTGTCGTGCATTTATATAAAGAAAACGTTTGGGCGATGACGATTTGGAGGGGTAGAGTTGGCTGCTGATGGAGAATTCATTTCGTGCTCCTACAATTAGCGCTGTGTGTGTTAAAGAAATATCAAATTATCAAAATCATCGTATCATATCAAGGCAGCTTTGTCTTCGAAGTCAAGGTATCATGTGTTGGCTGGGATTCCCAAGAGGAAGCAGTACTCGCTCCAAAAGCTCCATCGCTTACAGAGATTCTAGCCCCACCACCAAGCTCCCATCCATGATGCGCCTCCTACGTCCATGATTATTTATGGAGTCAATATCTAGAATATCCAGCTTGCTGGAGAGCGGTATGTACTATCTGCTGCTTCTGTGAGACAGCTGTGCGACGAGTGATGGCTGACTGTCTCTGCAGCGAGAGAGCTCACTTTGGACGCCGCCCAATCTGCTCGGAGCTCACGAAGCTCCACGAAGACATTGCCAGCAGCCCAGATTAAGAAATTACTTGACAGTCGGAACGACCGGGATGTCTTGGAGGGGCTGAGGAAGGTCATCTCTGTACGTTCAGCTCTGTATCACGAACACGTTTGGCAGCACGCGACAACTCCACATTTTCAATTCGAGATATGCTAGCCATGGTGGAGCTTTGCTAATAGGTGTAGATGATGTACCGATCCCAGCCATGCCTCACATTCTTCTCATCGGTCGTTAAGAACGTCGCATCGCCCAATATCGAGATAAAAAAGCTTGTTTACATCTACCTCCTCAACCATGCGGAACAAGAACCAGACCTCGCGCTCCTCTCCATAAACACTATACAAAAATCACTGTCTGATGGCAATCCTCAAGTCCGAGCCCTCGCGCTCAAGACTATGTCCGGAATACGAGTGCCTGTCATTAGTCAGATCGTGTCCTTGGCAATCAAGAAGGGTCTGGGAGATATGAGTCCATATGTTAGAAAGGCTGCTGCGCTGGCCATCCCGAAATGCTACAGGCTAGATCCGAATACGCTTCCTCAGTTGCTAGATTACCTGTCAACACTGTTAGGAGATAAGCAATACTACGTGGCTGGAGCAGCTGTGAAAGCATTCATGGAGATATGCCCCGAGAGAATAGACCTCATCCACAAACATTATCGAGGACTGGTCAAGAAACTTGTCGATATGGATGAGTGGAGCCAGCTAGAAACTATGAGACTTATGGCAATCTATGCAAGGAAATGCTTTCCCAGGAGAACAAAGAAAGTCAAGAAAAGCAATGGTACCAAAGATTTCTACGGAGATGAGAAGGACGTGAAGGACGAGGAAGAAGACACCGGCGAAATGATTCAGATCCTCGATCCCGACCTCGAGCTTCTCCTCAAGAGCATCAAGCCTCTCCTCCAAAGTCGAAATTCGGCAGTGGTAGTAGCTGTTACTCGATGCTATGTCAGTATCGGTACACAAGAGTATATCAACGCCTCAATCGGGCCTTTGATAGCACTGCTACGAGGACCACAAGATATTCAACACATCGCGTTATACAACATTGTTTCTGTTTGTCTCACAATGCCGGAAGCATTCGTCAAATATGCATCTTATTTCCTAGTTCATTCTACGGATCCGCCCCAGGTCTGGGAGCTAAAACTAGAGCTTCTTACAGTGATATTTCCTCATGGCGACGCTTACCTCAAGAGTCTCATCTTAAACGAACTGGAGCATTTTTCCCAAGGTTCTGACAGAGAACTTGTCCGAGAGTCCGTCCGTGCTATTGGAAGATGTGCACAGAGTGATGCGCGAACATCAACACGGTGTCTTCGACTTCTGTTGAAGCAAATCACCAGCCTGGATGGCAATCTTGTAGCGGAGTCTTTGACTGTGATCAGACATCTGATCCAGCAGGATCCTGGATCACATTCCAACACCGTCGTACGGTTAGCAAAGAACCTTGATACCGCCACGAACCCTCGAGCACGAGCATCAATCATCTGGCTGGTAGGAGAATTTGCCGGTATCGATGGCGAGAATAACATCGCCGCAGATGTACTTCGCATCCTTGCCAAAGGATTCTCGGATGAAGCAGAGCCAGCAAAATTGCAGATCCTCTTGCTGGCAGCAAAAGTCTACCTTCATTACCTCAATCGCGAGCCTCTAAAACAACCCTCGGACCCTACCTCGCCGCCACTCTCACACGACTACTCACCGGCAATTGGCAACGAAGGCTTTGCGGAATTCGACGAAAAATCACAATCTACTTCCATACCACACCAACAAGCAGAGGATGACCACCCAATTATCACTCTCTGGAACTACATCCTCCTTTTAGCACGTTATGACACATCCTACGATCTACGAGACCGCACAAGACTATACAAAGCTCTGCTTGCAGCACCGTCTTCCACCCAGTTGGCAAGTCTCATGCTCCTTGCTCCAAAGCCCGTCCCGCACACACCAAGCCCATCGGAAAGTCGAACCGGCTTCACGCTCGGGTCAGCGAGCCTTGTTGTTGGCGACACAGGTGGCCTGCATGGCTTGAGAGGCTACGAGGCATTACCAGATTGGGTAGAGGCCGGGAGAGAACCCGATCCGTCATTGCGAGAAGCCGATACCACAAAGATGGAATATGATCCGAGCAGGCTTGCGCCAGCAGGCGAACGTCTAGACAGTGCTGTTAGAGACTCGAGCTCGAGGTTGGGAACATCGCCATCGTCGACTAATGGCTTCGGTAGTGGGGTTGCGAAGGAAAAAACACTTGATGATTGGCTGGCGGAAGGCGAAAATGAGGAAGACGAAAGCGATGAGGAAGAGAGCGAAGAAGAGACCGAGGAGGAAGAGTCCAGCGAGGAGGCATCAGATGCTGAAGAGAGCAGCGAGGACGATGAAAATGAGCATGATAGACTTGTCAAATAATAGGTGGTAAATAAGGCGGCAAGATTGCTTCGCGTTAGAAGTAAAATATCATGAAGCCCAAACTACGGAGCATTTTAATTGCACCGATAAAACACATCTAGTCACAATAACATTTAATACAAAGCCATGAAAGAGAAGCTTTTGGCATTTGACTATCAGCCTTCAGCTTGCAGTGAGCCTGGCTCGTTACTATCTGAATCCGCCTACAAACAAACAATTGAAGTCAACTATTTTTGGCAAGCATGAATGTGTGCAACGCTGTGGCCTAGCAAATGATGACTGATGAACGCCCTGTAGAAGCCGACTGTCTGCTCTAGTCCAGCCCTTGGAGCGGTTCCGACCGCAAAGAAAGCAAATAAATAAATGTACAACAACGACAAAGTGCGCCTGGAAGAATCACGAAAGCTAAAGCAGTCTCGAAAGCGTGTGCAGAACGGTCTAGGAGCCTTTCCGCAAATTCGAATGACCATTGAATGCATAGTTGTACAAAAAACACAAAGTAACCCAAGACCAGTGAGACTTGAAGGCTTTTGCTGAAATCGGGAGGCTGGACTGCAACACTAAATGCCGTTCGCCTCATAAAGCCAAGAGAGCGGCCAAGAATGGAGAGACTGAGTAGAAGGAGTCGGGAGGTGTAGGCTGTACGCGTTCACCAACGGCGACTGTTTTATTTAGGTTAGCGTTATGACTTATGAGACGATGGAAGAGACGAGAACATACCTGTATGCTTCTGCTACTACAGGCTGAGGTCTCTTCTTTACTTTCCGAACCGAGGCTTTATCTTGACCCGCAGACTGAGTCGCTTTTCCTTTGCTCGGCTTGCGCACCAATTTGCCAAGGATCTCAGCTGACGTTGGGCTTAGCGGCGTGCCGGGACTGCTCTCAGCAGCCTCATTGCTCCCAGCGCTTTCGTTGCTGTTCCCTGAGCTCCCAATCTTTTGTTGGCTCGCAGGATCTTGAACACTACTACGCGCTGGCTGCTGATCTGTGGTATCCGGTATCGGCTGGCCTTGAGGTGGTTGAGTTGGATCTTGAGGATCACCTTGATTGCCGAGTCCATTTGGGCCTGAGCCACTACTGTAAGAGCCACGAGCACTAACATAGCCAGAATCTTGACGGGGAGGCAGATGACTGTTCGGAAGATTGCCGTATTGTGGCTGATTCGGAGGCATATTAGGGTTTGGAGGCATGCTGGAATATTGAGTATTATTTGGGGGGCCAACTGGCGGACCAGTCCCATAACCACCAGTAGGACCATTTTGATACTGAGTTTGGTTAGGGTAAGGAGCAGCACTATATGGGATATTTTGCGGTGGTCCATATTGAGTTGGACTAGTCTGTGTGACTGGACCATACTGGCCTGGCATTGGTGGCGCAGCTCCATAAGATGGATGACGAGGCTGGTTGTACTGTGGAGGGCCTTGAGAATACTGGACAGGGGCCGCATTTCCGTACTGATTGGCAGGGGGTCCATATGGTACACCGGCATAAGGTGCGTTTGGAGGTGGTCCATACTGGGGATACTGCTGGGGAGCAGTGTACTGAGCTCCGTTGCCAAACGAGGAATTTCGCTGAGGACCCCATTGAGGTGGACCTTGTGGAGGACCTTGTGGATAACTATTGGGCGGTCCGCTGTTATATGGAACACTGGCAGGAGGACCGTACTGTGGAGGACCATTCATATTGTGAGGAGGTGCATTTCCATAAGGAGCATTCATCGGAGGTCCATATTGAGGAGGGGCTGAATGGTTGTACTGCGGAGGCACTTGAGGGTTGTTTATAGGCGTACCTTGACCATAAAGTGGATTTGGTATGTTCCCATTCGAGTAGGGTGCATTCGCAGTTGGACCATATTGTGGATTACTTTGTGGAGGAGCGACCATAGGGGGGCCATGATTCTGGGACACACTTTGTGCATTTGATCCAGAAACATTGACAGATGGCACTTGAGCAGGCTGATGAATTGTTACCGGCGTGTGCGTTTGCGATGATTGTGGAGAGCGAGTTTGCTCTTCCTTGGACACGTATGGGGGAAGAGGCTCTTGCGAGACAGGCTTTGGAACACCAGAAACGCCTAAGGAAGCGAGCAAAGTTTCTGTGGGATCCGCAGGAGACGTCGCACATTCACCGGGTTGCGGGGCCCACGCATCATCGGTCGTAGCAAGGCACGGTGTCCCACCTCTACCATCGATAATTGGAGTTCTACCACCAGGCGTCCTCATGATCTCGTCTGGATCTTCAGCCTCGTCGTTCTTTTGGCGTTTACTTGGTGGTTCTTCGTCCTGTTCCTCAGTAGCCACTTCGAGGGCAATTTGCTGATCAACGTTCTCCTGCTCGTCCTCCGTTATATTTTCTGCTTCAGACCTAGTTCTCTTCTTTGAAGCTGGCTCACTGTCTTCAACTTCATCGACAGTAATCGTTCTACCGTGATGTATATCCATCCAAGCAGCAAGTTCGCTCAAGGGTATCAAATCACCCTCATCGGTGATCTCAGCAAAAGCTGGATCTTCTTGAAGGTAGCTCCATTGTGGTGCGGATCGGACACTTCTAATAAACTCCTTGAGATTTTCTTTTCTAGCATACCGGGAAATAGAAGGGACGTTAGTCGTCCAGGCTTGAACCAGAGGAACTGGAGTTGACTCGAAGCCTGCAGAGAGAGGTTGAGCCAATGCAACTGTTTCGGCTGCGGGGGGTTCTTTGAAAATATGCTCTAATTCCCAGTTGAAAAGCTCCTCCTCATCATCACCTTCTTGGACTTCACCTTCCTCAGTTTCTTGCTCGGGTAGTATTTCAGAAGCATCCTTCTCGGCGGTGGCAACTTGTTCATACTTTCTAGTCTCAACATTGATGGTACTTGTATAACCTATCCGATTGGTTGAATTACTAGCCGGGGTAGAAGGAACTGAGCCGATCTGAGGCTTGACCGGAGAACCTTGCGAACTTTGTCGTGGGGCATGCTGGATTTTGCCAGAATTTGAGGACGGAGTTTGTGGTGTCTGATGGGGAGCTTCGGAACCATAATCCAGCTGTTGCGATTGAGAACGCGGTGGCTGTTGTTGTTGAGAATGGTGACTCGGGGTTCCGGAGAATTCTCGTTGGAAGCCTGAATTGCTCCGCTGGGGCCTTTGGAAAGGAGGCTGCGAAGATGACGGTGTGTTGTTCCATTGCTGCGGGGGTGGCTGATAAGGCGCAGGCGCAGGAGTAGGGGTAGATGGGTAACTTCCATGATAACCAGTATTTGGTGGCGCATATGTATTCACGGGAGCCTGGTACTGTGCTGGGCCACGAGAGTTGTACTGAGGCTGTGGAGGAGGTTGGTAGACCGGAACGCCGAATTGTTGACCGCCACTATTTTGATTATATTGGCTGTAGGAGGGTGGCTGAAACCCGGATCGAGGGTACTGCTGATTTGGGGGTGGAGCGGAATAAGGTTGCTGGGGTTGGGTGTATTGGTACTGAGGTGCTGGGGGGCCATACTGCTGATTTGGAGGATATGGCGGATACTGAACCGGACCACCCTGTGCGAACGACTGAGGTGGAGTTGGGCCCGATGCCTGCGGGTAGGGAGCAGGCGTAGATCCAAAACCCCTGCTTCTGTTATTATGATGCCTTGAATGCTTGCGGACCATGTTTTGCGATGTGAATGCAAAGTAATAGCAAAAGCAAAAGCAAAAGCAAAGTCATGAGAAGTGGGGCAACGCCACTAAAGCGCAGTGTTAGGGTTTATTGTTATACGTTCTCGACGCCCACCAGCCTATCGTTCGGGGAGGTACTGTCGGTCACGTGTGCATTTGCAAGACCAGCTAGGTCGAGGTTGGTGCCTCCTGTCTGCCCTCGTTTTCCATGCAAAGGATAGCAACGCAATTCAAAGCAGAACGGACCGGAGTGCAAGGACGGGCACGACTTACGCAGGGTTTGTTCGATTAGATTGTGGGCAAGCCACTAAGAAATGTTCTCCCCCACAGTTGAAGCAGACCGGAGGAGGATTTGTATTCTTACGCACAGGTGGCGGTGCCGAAAGCTGGTGGACCGCATTACCTCCCATCTGAGGCCGGCCGTCATGAGACCACGTCGACGACATCTTTAGTAGGGAGACGGGTTATCAGGGTGCCAGAGTCATCCGGGTCGCAACCGACGCGACATGCGCCGGAGTAGATCGAGACACCACAATTGCTTTGGATAACCAAAGGGTAAACCTAGAAGTCTGAGTAGCAAACAGCCCAGCTTTTGTAGGCAAGAGTCGTGGTTGCAAGAAGAGTCAAGACGCTGCAGTGAAACGTATTCCCAAATGCAGTCAACCACCACCTGCGCTCCGCGACGGCGTAGACGTTCAGGAAGGAGCCAGGAGCAAGCAAAATTAAGTGATCAACTGATCTCTGTAAAGGGAAAGACTTCAAGAATTTAGTACAATAGAGGATCGGGACTCTGAAGGAAAAGGCAACGACATAGGACACAGGTGCTAACGTGAGAACAAATTCATGAATGAAGAAAGTAAAGTAATATTGTAAAGGCGCAGGGTTCATCGAAAGATCCGAGATACGCTACTGTATGATCTAACGGGATGAGGTTAGCACTACGGCATACCGCAGGAGCTCGGAGATCCTCTGGCAGGTGTCTAATTCGATCGACCAAGCGACGCCTCCAGAGCCTTGATAATCGAATTTCTAATTCTAAGGATAGTCTTGCGCTGATGTTGAGACAACGAGACGACCATTTTTGTCTGGCTGCTTCGCATGACCTGAGCTAGTGCAATCAAAGCGGAGCGACCATGTTGTTGCGCCAGCAAGAATTATTGAAAGAAATCGCATGTACTTGTACAAGCTCGAACCCTCCTTCAACACAAGAGCTTCGCGGCGCCTATCGCTGGAAATAATCCAAAGAACCTGGCAATATGCCCGGCCTGCCTTGTAAGTTGAAGTGCCTTTGAAGCTCTTGGAGTCTATACTGACTAAACTTTGCCTCTAGCATCTGTCGATCTTGACGAATGTATAGAAAGCCTGTACAAGAAGAATCTCCTTGCAGAATCCGTCATCGAAGCAATATGTGCCAAAACCAAGGAGCTCTTGATGCAAGAGAGCAACGTTGTACATGTTCAAGCACCCGTTACCGTTGTGGGGGATATTCACGGCCAGTTCTTCGACTTGATCGAGATCTTTAAGATTGGAGGATTTTGTCCAGATACCAACTATCTTTTCCTTGGTATGCCACACCATTAGAAGGATCCCTTCTTACAGTTTACTGACTGTTCTAAGGCGACTATGTCGATCGGGGCATGTTTAGTGTTGAAACGATTTCCCTTCTTGTTTGTCTGAAGCTACGATACCCGCACCGAGTGCATTTGATACGAGGAAATCACGAATCTAGAGGAGTCACGCAGTCTTATGGCTTCTATACGGAGTGTTCGAGGAAATATGGGAATGCCAATGTGTGGCACTATTTTACGGACATGTTCGATTTCCTTACCCTAAGCGTCGTTATAAACGATCAGATCTTTTGTGTGCATGGAGGTGTGTTCATTCTGCTCTTCAAGCATCTTCCTGGCTCAATGCTGACATAGTATATCTCAGGCCTATCCCCTTCCATCCACTCAATCGACCAAATCAAAATCATCGACCGCTTCCGCGAAATCCCCCACGAAGGTCCCATGGCAGATCTTGTCTGGTCCGATCCCGATCCAGAACGGGACGAATTCTCCCTCTCCCCGCGTGGAGCGGGCTACACCTTCGGCGCCCAAGTCGTGAAAAAGTTCCTAGAAGTCAATAATATGTCGCACATCCTACGCGCCCATCAGCTCTGCCAAGAAGGGTATCAAGTCCTCTATGATGATCGCTTAAGCACTGTTTGGTCCGCACCGAACTACTGTTATAGATGTGGGAATATGGCGAGTGTGTTGGAGGTTAGTGATACCGGGGAGAGATTCTTCAACGTCTTTGCGGCCGCACCGGAGAATGATGCCCATAAGGAGAATATGGGAGGTAGCCAGGATAAGATTGCAGACGGGAGTGCCTTGCCGGATTACTTTTTGTAGACGTGCGAAGGAAAGATCTCCATGAGAAATGAGCAAAGAAAATATGTAGTGCGGTCTTGGCCTAGAGTTTCTTGTGGATAGACTCAAGAATACCTGCAGGCAAAGAAACGGTCATACTTGACTTCGACTATTATTTGGGCCACTCCAGCAGACACAAGTAAAGCGTGAGACGTGCCTGCAATGAAATCCTTTTATTGATCATCATCGCAATTCCATCGCATCGTAGACTTATTCTCAACGCTCATCATTCACACCCCATATCTCATGCCGCAAAGAAAGAAAAGAAAGCCAGATTTTCCGCCGTGGTAGTAGGTGCAAAGCACAGTCATGATCACAACCACATCGATATAAACTTGCTAAACTAGTGGTCTATCTACTTTTGAGGTTCGAAAGTGCAAGTCGAGAGAGACAGAAGACTACCAGTCCTTGGCGATATCGAAGGACCACTCAAATTCAAGGTGGCGTTTCTTGTCGTCGTCGACGAAGGTGCTGACTGCGGTGTAGTGGCCACGGGCAAGCATGCCGGAAGGAGCATCTTCCTCTGCGACTTAGAGCTTGTCAGTTTCTGATCCCTGGTGCGAGTGTCCTTTCGAGATATAGGGGAACATACATCTCTTCGTATAGACCGGATTCTGCTCAGTGTTTGGTGCGTAACTCCCAATCATCTCTTGGTCTTTGCTGACTCGAATACCCTTTCTCTTCACAATCTGAACATAGTGCAAACCTGAAAGAATTTCATGCTGAACTTTGAACTTAGCAGTCATAGAGAACTTGGCTCCTTCCTTGATCTTGAATGGCTTGTCTTTCAAAGTGGTTTCGGCACCCTTGGCTGAGAGGTCGATGGTGACGGGGTCACGGCCTTCGGAGTCCATGGTGAGAGAGAGGATGATGCAGTGGCGGGGATCATTGGGGTCAGATATGTCTTTACCACCACCGCCAAGGCCGAGGGACGCTTTGTATCGTTGCATGGCCTCATCGTCAGCGTCTGGTAGGAGGAGTGTTAGTAAGTGCTTCCGACTAGGCGGTTATGAACAGAGTGGAAAGGAGGACAATGAGATTTGTTCGGTAGGAAGAATATGTATTCAACGATGGCCGCAGTCAGCACAAAATTTTATGTCGAAAATTAGAATTGTCCCAGATGAAAATTTTTAAGGATCTTGGATGCTTATCTTGGAATGCTTATGAAGAGTGCAACTCTGTGATTTTTTGCAAGACTTCTTACTCGCCGTACAGTCTAGTGTGAAGGATCTCAATAATCCCTTTTAGAAGAGATCTCCGCTAGGATATTGCAGTGAAATTTGAACCAAAGAGTGTCTTTGTCACGTGTGATCCTGATGTTTGACTTCGCTGACGATCTCACACGTCTGCCAGGAATAAGGCTTATGGCTCCAGATCTTTGGCTTAGAAAAGTAGGTCCAAAGTGAAGAATGAGAAGTCAAAAGCCTCCAAAACAGATCGCGCATGAAAACTTAAGTATACTCAACGTACCAAGCTGGTTGTACTCATCCATCGTCTTCTTCTGTCCCACCTTGAATCCCTCAGTCTGATCCGGCAAGAGATCCTGCTCATTGGAAGCCATGTTTGCTCCTTTTCTTAGTGTATGTTGAAGTGAAATCTGATTAAATAGAGGTCGAAAAAGACCGGTTTTTTCTTTCGACGTTGCTAGAGCGGTAATCAAGATCGAACGAGGCTCAACCTCGAGCTGTTTGTTGTCCTAGTGGGGTTGTTCGAGACCCTGGTCACCGCCTTTCAAGCGGGTTCTGCAAGGTACCTACCTACCTACTATCACACGAGAAACCACGGAGTTACTAAGATCTGAGTTGTGAAAGAAAGGCATATAAATCAACAGCCTCAAGGTTTACTTCCAATTCACAAGTTCCTATAGAAGCAGAGCAGCCCACAGTCAATTATTTATAATCACGTGACCATGAAATCATGTCTTCCATAACAGGGACAGGTATGTCCTGAAGACGGATAAAAGTTTTTCTGTTAGTATTACAGCTCGACTTTTCCTTCTCTGTAAGCTGGGTCTTTAAGGTGGCCTCAATTGTCATGAGGAGAAGTTGTTAAAATCAGGTGACCAAGGGGCACACCTGCATCAGTCTAGCACCAGCTGAAGAAGACACCCAACGAAATGAACGAAATCGTTTCGGACATTCATCAATAACCGTTCATGGAGGCTCCCAATGTTAAATTTTCCTCCTCATCCACGACATTATCGAGAGTCCAGAGCGCTGACAGAGGTAGGTAGCTGCTGCCAACGCATACTCAAAACGGAAAGGCCCGCTCTTCCCGTTATTACCCCAGCCTCCGATTAAAACCACGAGGTCTGAAGTCGCGACCTTAAGGTTCTTCAGGGATCAAGTCCTCATCCATATCCTTGAGACATAATCGCATTATTGCGCCTGCGACTTTATTCACAGGTTCACTCTTATCGCCATTCCTTCGGGGTTCACTCCTTTGCCCGCTCGCATTGTCCTGACTCCAATCGTTTCGGTTTCGATAACGTTTTGCGAAGTCGGATTTGGGATCAGCTTACCGCAATCGCGATTTTCGTTCACCTTGGGCGCAAATAGTCAAGATTGGTATGTCGTGCAGAGTCTTTCCAGTCGGGAGTGTCCTGTTGAAGTTCGGGCATCTTTGATGTTTTCAAAGCTAACTTGCTGTGCTTTCTTTTTCAGGGCGCGCTGTGACGAGAACACATCACGGCGCTATCCGAGACTTGACAGCATCATCGAACTCCATATTTCTCTCATACCATATAATCGCGAACATACGTAGGCGCAATGGCACCAGACCGTCATCTTCCCGAGGAGTCGAACCCTCTCATGACGAAAGAGATCAATGTCCCACCATGTAAGGACGCGACAGTTCCGACAGCAGTCAGCCAATTAACACTTCATAGATGAGACTCTCGTCGCTCGTCGTCGCCTCGGTCAGACCGACCTGGCAGTGAAAGCCGGACAAGTTGGAACCACAAATTCAACAAAGGCGAAGAACTTGGGGACTTTTGATTATGCGCATCTGCGAGCTCCCCTACCGAAAGGAGTGACATCCGGCATTTTCAAACCAACGCCGGCTTCTTACTTCCTCATGCGACGCAGTCACGATGGGTATATAAGTGCTACAGGCATGTTCAAGGCGACCTTCCCATCCGCACAAGCATCAGAGGAAGAAGTGGAGCGCAAATATATCAAAAGTCTCGACACAACGAGCCCGGACGAGATTGCTGGCAATGTCTGGATTCCGCCACAACATGCGCTGCAACTGGCCGAGGAGTACCAAATACTACCCTGGATCAAGGCGCTGTTGGACAACACTCCGATCGAGATTAATCCCACCAAAGATTCAACTCCTAAAACCATATCTCCGCCTCCTAAGTTCCTCATGCCACAAGAGTCCTTGACAGCTCCTACGCCAACGCGTGGTCGACCTCGAAGATCTGCATCACCTAGTAAGATTGCTTCGCCCAGAAAGGTTACTGGGACACGATCACGGAAAGCCAAATCAGAATCTGTCAAATCGGAGTCTGTTGAACCAGTGTCAGTCAAAACTGCAAGCAAGAACTTGCAGGAGAGCTTGAAAGCCGCAATGACAGAGAGCGAAGCCTCTGTTACTGAAGTGAAGGACGTCGAAGAGCCTGTCGTCCGTGTTAATGTTGACACCGAAGTCGAGGTCAAGGGTGACGTTGAGACGACACACACCCACGTCGAAGTTGAGATGCCGGCTGGATCACCCGAATTGCCATTGCCCGAAGATACAGCCGCAATGATTGAAAAGGCCAAGGAAATGGTCGAGGCTGCCGTGAAGTCCCAAAATAGTGATGTCGTAAGCGCTCCTAAGAAGCTGAAGCGAAAGGCAGAGGATATTGAGGAGGAGAAAGAGGAGGGTGCTGCGGAACCAGTTCCAGCAAAGAAGGCAAAAACGACCGCGACAACTGAGTTGCGAAAGGAGCGCATCAAGACCCGGGCTCTTCTTGGTATCAGTGCGACTCTTGCAATTGGGTAAGATTCTTAAAAAATCTTTGATGAGAGTCCACGCTGACATGATTCCTAGTGCTGCTGTCCAATATGCCTTCAATATCCTTTGAATAGAGAAGTGCACTAGACCAAGTTTATTTTTTCACTACTTCACATTCCAGTTCGGCGTTCTTGAAATTAAGTCAGACTACATATCACGCTCTCAAGTGTCCGAGTCTCGGTGGATACCCTTGAATCGACACATTTGAGTACATACGAAATCGTTGTGTACTTGAAGAAGTCAACCCCAAGAATGGGTTATGTTTGATAGGATTTTTAATTCATATGATCGTGATGAACGATAGAAAATGCTGTCCGGATCGAGGCGAAATGCATCACGTGATTGGTCGAACGCTCCTTCCCGGTCTTTTCAAGGTTCCCATCGCACTTTCCAATTGAGGACTTTCCACACCACTTGCTCCTACTGCAATCATGTGTAGTAGGTTGCAAACCTCTTATATTTGTATTTTGTTCGTATTGGACTATATCTAATGCAAATCAAGCATCATCCTTCCACCATGGCGCCAGATTCCCCAAAGCCCCCAACACGGCCAGAGAGAGATACCCTCGGAGAACTATTGTCTGAAGACAAGCTAGCCGAGAGGGCCGCAGTTGAAAGAACTCCAGTCCTGACTCGTTTCAAGCTTCAAAGAGAAGAGAGACGAAAGCAAGCCCTCCTGCGTAATGGAAGTCTACCTCTTCATGTCACCAAGCCAACTTCTCATCAACCATTAATGAAGCTTGACAGAGAGACAACCCAGAGCAAAGCTACAGCACAAGCGGTTGAAGACTTACAGCCACAACACATGGCCCAGCCTCAAAATGCCGCAATCGAAATTCGTCCCCAGCTTGATAGGTCTAACCCTCCACCAAAAGCCGAGTCCTTGACCTCAGTAGCACGACCTCTGATCAAGGAAGCAGCAGAGCATGCTAGCATCCAAAGGAAGCGTCTACGCGTTTACCAGAATCGAGCAAAGCCCCAAGCCCTGGAGTTCCAAAACGTCTACCAACTATCTGGTGATAATACAAATAGTAGGCCAGCTTTAGACCGAGTCCAAGCTACTTGCTAACCTATTTTTGCTTTAGATAGCAAGCCATCACACATCGGGCCAAGAGCAAGCAGTTCCGGGTGCCCATCTGATTCGCACACACCTGGGAGCCCGGAAAGTGAAACCTTGGAGCAATGCGTCAAGTCAGTGTTCCGCGCCAAAACAGCACTCGATAAGGGGCCACAACGGGAAAATACGTCCCAAATCAATAGAAATGCCTCCGACGATGAGAAAAATGCAGTTGAAAGGCACTTACACACAAGTCTACATGAGTGAGTCCCAAATCTTCACACTGTAACAGCTTTACCAAGCGTTTCTGTGCTTTCGAACCGCTCTTTTGTGATATTCATAGCAACACTTCCGTATCATGGTCCGTCATTGACCGAAGATAATAGCGAGTCTCTTGATGAGTCAAACGCCGCAATCCTCAATCTTCCTAGTGATGAGAGAATCCTGGCGAGTCTAAAGTCGCCTTCCCTGAGCATTCCCAAACGACCGCGATCTTCAGCACATAACGAACTTACCGACTTCCGAACTGATGACAATGGTGATGAGAATGAAAGTAGCGAGAATTTCAGAGCACCGCCTTCGAAGAAGCGACAACGTAGCGATCACAGAAATGTCGAAACTGCCCGCAATGAAGTATTGCAGGCGGCTCTTGCCAGTCGGAGGAGGTCTAATTTGACGTTCACGCGACCTCATGGCAAGAGTGCACGAAATGAGTCACGGCAACCACATAAACCAAAGAAGGGCCGTTGTCTTCCTGTGAACGAGCTCGTGACGGGTCCCCATAGACTTCAAGATCGAGATCTAAATGATCATAATAGTAAGCTTCAGTCTATGCTTGTGAGATATCCTCTGATTAAGGCAGGCCCACCACTTGAACTTTCTCAGGATCCTATCTCGCAAGTATCCGAGGGCAGCTTTAGGATCCACAGTAAGGTTTCTATTAAGTTTAAAGTCCTGGCAAGACCAGGTAAAGGGATCGGCCACATCGATGTCTCTGAATTCCGCTTGCCAGACCGTCCATCTCCACGTTACCGACATAATGGCCTGCGACGACCTTCATATTCCGATGGGTTCGAAGGAAATGAGGCTAAGCCAATCGGCTGGACTATGCCGGTCAAAGGTCCAACCCGTCATAAAGAGGTTCGTCAAAAGATTACAATCAAGATACCTGCTTTGACAATCATAACTGAGATGCAACCCTCGTCACTGAATCCAGCTACTATTTGCCGTCAAAGAAAGAAGAAACGACAATTTGCTGTCGCGCCTCAAGCTCCAACTCAAGCGGAAACACATCGCGATTCTCTTGGGAGTTTACGAGACGATCAGATACAAGGGGCCAAGCAGCTCGGGCCTGATGAAACACATGATGATACGTTTGGAACTCGGCAAACATCGGAGGCTCATCATCCTGTGATTGAAGAACAAAATGATCCGATACAAATCGCAGATCAGCCGGAGCTTGGCGAAGCACCTAGCAATAAACCAAATAAACATCCTGCTACCTCTGCCTTGCTCAGTCTATCGACACCACTACTTCTTCCAAGTGATGATAAAGACTTTGAGCATCACGCAAGCACAACGTCACCGCTGAAGCGGAAACAAGAGCACAAATTTCCCGATCGACGCGATATCAGAAAAACCATCAAGTTTTCGAAAGGTCCAGGCAAGATTGATAGTGTAGAAAAGTACCGGCCAGTCTCACATATCCTTGCATGGACTCCGAAAAAAAATCTGAAACAGATTAGAGCTGAGCTCGAGGCCATGCACGAACTGAGTATGGTATCGGTAGCGAGGCGGCAATTATTAAGTGACGATGAAGATGAAAGCGCAAACGAAGAAGAGGAGGAGGATGAGGATAGTCATAGTAGAGATGACAATGACTGTTCAAGCTCTGCCGAAAGCTATGAAGACCCAACAGAGGCGACAAGTGATGTATCCGGGTCAGACTGGTCAACTGAACAAGAGTCTGACAAAGGACACATCGAGCAGGAGCTGAAGGATCTCGAGCAGTCGCTAGACAGCAATAGCAAAGAACAGGATGGAGATTTACTACCCCTAGTGCAAGAAGATGGTATCGACGACTACGCTTCGGGCGAGCATCTTGATGTTAGGTCTCTCCAAAATCCAGCTAGATGGGTTCCAGCATCTGGTGCTACAGACAAGGCAACGAGATCGCAAAACGAATCTGGACCTCTAGTTCTTCTCCAAGAGGAGGATATGCTTGCTGAGGACCAACGATTAGGACCAGACAAATGCTACAAGGGTCAACGCCACAGATCCTCGACCCCTCCGAGATATAATTATTCCCTTGATAGCTCGTGGAGGCCTCGAGCACCCCATTCAAGCAGTATTCCTATGGAGGTCGACGAGGAGATCCACGACAGTCCGCCCCAATCTTCTAGTCATGTAAGGCTGGAGAAGCGCATATATCCAACCAGACATCGTTCGCGAATTGCAAGCCGGCCTCTACCTCTTGCTCATTCACGCCCCGAAAGCCCCATCTCCCAGAACTCTCCGGCAGACCAACATGGGAGCCAAGGATCTACAATTCTTGGGGAGACGCAGAACTTCGTCTTGCCAGAAGTCTCGATACCAGAGACTCAGTTGTATGACAAACCCGAAGTGCCGCGATCACAAGTCTATGATGCGTCAAGCTACCTTTCTCAGGCTTCCCAGGACCTGAAGAAACCTGTTCACAAGCTTCGCCTTTCGAGGACACGATCCTCGCCAGCACATGTTATTTTCGAACAGGCCCAGACTAGTGTTAGCCTGATTCCCCCATCTACAGTATTCAGAATCAATGTGTCGCCATTCAAGTCAGCTGCTCGGCTGCCAAGCTTGTTAGAGAAAAATCCGACTCCAGCTCCGGGACTAAATGCATTGACAAGGAAAGCTAGTATTGGCATGGGAACTATGCCAGTGAGTGCAAGCAGGAGGATGATGTCAGCTCCATGGAAACCACCATTCAAGAATGCCTCAATCGGCGTTAGGAGTACGCTGGCTTGAAAACTCCCAAAACGGTATAATCCGAAGGATTTTCGTTGATGTACCCTTGCTTTAGCTTAAACAATTTAGACGAGACAAAAGGGTGACCTAGCTAGGTAGTTGTCAATTAGTGCTAATTTTCTAGCCAGAGCAGGTCATTATATAGCTTAGTAGAATCAAAGCTCCGGTTAAAGAAGTTATGAGAACTGAACTTGGATTTAACTTGGATTTAACTTGAGTTGCCAACACGCAAATTATTCTTTTTGCCCTTGGTAAGTAGTTTTGTCTACAATGCCTCCTGTTTCCGCAATACAATCAGCCGCGACATCTGTCCGTTATCCTGGTTCGAAGTAGTGGTGACGACAATCGTAAATATTTCTTGTTGAAGGAGAAGCGCAGAAATGATAGGGAGAACACAGAATTCTGAGGTGGAACATTATTTACTTTTCAGAAAAGAATGTCTGGTTACAAAGTCCAATTCTTCAGCCTACCAAGAACGCCATGCTAAGAGTACACTCACATCTCATACATTCTTCTCTTTTCCTTTACTTGGCTCCCTTCCCCTTCGCTTCCGTATCGCTCAGCTCCCGGATGTAGACATGCGTTGCGCCCTCTCCACTATAGTCCTCCTGTCCATTCTCAAAACCAGGACAAACACCGACTGCAAGATATTTGCCATCATTATTGAATGATAAAGCAGCCACACTGGCAGGATACTTCTGATACTGTCTGATTCTTCTCTTCGCTACCGCGTCCCATAGAGCTACGATTCCGTCTCCACCTCCCGAAGCAAAGCTGCCGAACTTGGGATGGAAAGCAAGTGCGTTAACAGGATACACAATATCAGTTCCTTCTCCTTCCGGATCGGGTTGACGATGGCATTTGAATGCATATTTTCTCGCCTGTGATTCAGTTGAAGGGTCGAACCACTCGACAGCGACTCGGCCTTCAATACTAGACGTAGCATAACCGTCATCATTCGGCATACATGCCACAGCCCTCGTCATGAATTTGAGTGATGATTCGCGCTGTTGCCAAGGCTTAAGTTCCGTGACGGCTCCATTGGCTTGCGAGGCGATGAGTGAGGTGGCGGACAGCTGGTAGATGTAGACTAGGCGGGAGGCCATGGCAACTACAAGTTTTGAGGCTGTGAGGGACAGGGAATGTGGTTTTGCGGGGAGGGTTATCGTGCTGTATGTTGAGGAGGGGTTGTTTAGATCGTGGAAGTGGAGTGTCGAATCCCAGGAGGAGGAGATGAGGAGTGCTGGGGATAATTAGCTGATTGACTAGGAAATGAGAGAGGGTAAAGCGTACAGTGTTCTTTGCTGTAGACTACTGATTTAACTGGTGCGCCATGCGCGCTCATGACCGTTTGTTCTCCCGTCTCAAGGTTTATCCTGCAAGCATAGATGTCAGCGAGTCTATTCCTCTTGTTCAAGTAGGATGGTAGATTACTTCTTCACTTGCCAGTCCATACCGGCGCTGAAGGCTTCATTGTCGTCGGCTCCGAAGCATACATCGAGTACAGGTGCGCGGTGCTCGTACTTCTCGATCAGCTTTCCGCCTGCATCTTGGTCTTGTGTATCATACAAGTAAACATGCTTATCCCAGGAAGAGACTAGTAGTCTTGTTGGAGAACTTGGTGCGAATTTGAGAGAGGAGACCGCGTCCGTGGGGGGTTGCGACAGCTCGAATTGTATCGCTGCACAGAATTAGCGGATGCATGTTTTCATGTTGAATTTCAAGCAAATTATAGGAAATGTTCACGCACCTGGAGCCATATTGCGATGTTTCCGATTTCAACTCTTCTTGCGGAAACAAAGCTCAGCCAGGTGCTGATTGTCGATTTGTGAAGAAAAGTATTGTCATCTCAGACCGCCTTTAAATCGCCAGAAATAGATAGTTCTATGATCTCAAAGCTCTTGAACTTTTTAGAACTGCTTCGCGACATTCTACAACTTTGGTCATTTAAAATTAGAGACATATTTTACAACTTCAGGCTTTGTTAAATACTACTA
This sequence comes from Mollisiaceae sp. DMI_Dod_QoI, assembly GCA_009613015.1. NCBI lineage: Eukaryota > Fungi > Ascomycota > Leotiomycetes > Helotiales > Mollisiaceae > Mollisiaceae sp. DMI_Dod_QoI. The sequence continues at coordinate 57,181 of VXCB01000039.1, read as the reverse complement.
GGACATACAATTTCCATTCTAGATCCATAAACGACATTACAGCAGCTCTTTTGCCCCTCAGGTGCATCCCACATTGCCCCTCACCTCCAACCCTCGAACGCTCGCTGCGATGCCTTTCGCACAGCTTGTTCTCGGCAGCCCTGGCGCTGGAAAGAGCACATACTGCAATGGCAGTACGCTAACTCCTCTTCCCATCCTAAGATAACTTCTTACGAAGCTTTAGTGCAACAGTTCATGTCCGCTATAGGGCGGAAGTGCTCCGTAGTTAACCTCGACCCTGCGAACGACCAAACAAGTTACCCATGCGCAATAGATGTACGCGACCTGATAAAGTTGGAAGATATCATGGAAGAAGACGATCTAGGACCGAACGGCGGCGTACTATACGCTCTTGAGGAGCTTGAGAATAATTTGGATTGGTTAGAGAAAGGACTGAGTGAGCTTGGGGAGGACTATGTGCTTTTCGATTGCCCCGGCCAGGTCGAGCTTTACACACATCATTCATCGTTGCGGAATATCTTCTTCAGGTTACAAAAATTAGGATATAGAGTGCGCTTCCACTCTAATTGCATGAAAAGCCGGGCACTGACAATTCTACAGCTTGTAGTCCTGCATCTTTCCGACTCATATTGCCTGACCTTGCCTTCGCTGTACATCTCCAACCTCATTCTCTCCCTGCGAGCTATGCTGCAGATGGATCTTCCACATCTCAACGTCCTAACGAAGATCGACAAATTATCTACCTATGGCGAACTGCCTTTCAACCTTGACTTCTACACGGAGGTCCAAGACCTTTCATATCTCCTCCCACATCTGACGAACGAGTCGTCCGTCATGCGGAGTCCCAAATTCGAAGGTCTGAACACCGCGATAATTGAGCTAGTCGGGAGCTTTGGCCTGGTTGGTTTCGAGACTTTGGCAGTGGAGGACAAGAGGAGCATGATGCATCTCCTACAAGTTATAGACCGAGCAGGCGGTTATGCGTTTGGTGGTGCAGAGGGTGCAAATGATACCGTGTGGCAGGTAGCTATGCGTGAGGGTGTTACCACAATGGACGTGAAAGATGTTCAGGAGCGGTGGCTGGACGCAAAGGAGGAGTATGACGAGAAAGAGCGTTCGGAGTGGGAGGAGCAGGCCAAGATGCGGGATCAGGCGGAAAAGGATGCCGCTGAAGGAGCTGGCGAGGATGATGATCTCGAGGATATGGCTATGTCGATGCCGCCAGATAGTGGTGTTAAAGTTGTCAGGAAGAATCGATGATACCCTTGCTTTCAGCCATCACCATCGCTGTCCACACCTTCCTCTTCGCTGTCCAAATCTGCTCTGTCTACCATCAGGGCATCTTGTGCATCGTCCTTATTCCCATCACTCCCAAACATATCTTCCAAAGTTGGCTTTCCTTGATTCCCAAGATCTCGTTGAGCTTTCAAAATGATCTCTCGTGCCCGCCGAATAGCTTCCTCTTCCGCTTTCTTAACCGTTCCACTGACACGCACGACTTTGAACACGCAATTCTTCCCACCCTTGACAGGGATAGCCTTCATCATAGAAAGCGCCGCCCAGGCGATTTGGTAGTGCGCGCGAGAGACTCGGAGAATGAATGTCGAGGTTGCCGGAGATAGATACTTCACTAAATAACAATCTTTAGCAGGTCAATTCACATTCCACAACTTCTCTTCTGCCTTACCAGAAAGACTCTCAGATACAGCGCCCGACCCATAATCACCAAACAGACTGGAGACTTCGGCTCTTATGCCCCTCAATAGTGCCTGTGGACTAAGCTCATTTGTCGTTGGTTGATTGAAGACCACGATATCGGGAATGTCGGATTTCAATTGGCTTTTCTCGAGCTCTGGGTAGAGCATATTGACCAGCAGGTATCGATTTTTGAGGCGGACCATTATTCCTATTACTGCTGAACATTTGCCGGTCTCTGGAACTGTGTGACGCGATTTGGCAGAAAAAAATGCTGGGGAGACGCGATGCCTGCTCGCTTCCGACGCAGCAATCATCAAGCTGATGGTGGGGGTGGGGTCATGAGCCTCCTCAACCCCAAGCATCAACCATGTCAAATCTGAAAGCAGCAATTCTTATCATTTCAACAACTGCTTCTAAGGATCCGTCTACTGATTCCTCAGGCGGAATCCTCAAAGATGTATTTGAGCGAGAAGGAGGCGGACGTTGGGAGGTAGTTGAAACCAAGATAGTCGGGGATGAGGTGCTGGACATTCAAAGGACTATTACAAGTTGGGCAGATAGAGAGGAAAGTCCGAATGTGATCATCACTACAGGAGGAACGGGATTTGCAGTGCACGATAGTACACCGGAAGTCAGTGTCTTTGAATAATTTCTTAATCCTGTGCTGATTATGAGAAGGCAGTCACTCCTCTGCTTCATAAGCAAGCTCCTGGATTAGTGCATGGAATGCTTGCAACTTCTTTAGCAGTCACTCCTTGTGAGTCTCGGTATAACTTCGAAGGATGTCGGCTGACAACCAGTAGTTGCTCTTATGTCAAGACCTGTAGCAGGAGTACGGCATAAGTCCATTATCTTAACTCTCCCCGGCTCACCTAAAGGGGCCAAAGAGAATCTTCAGTCTGTTTTGAAGCTACTGCCCCATGCTTGCCTTCAAGCAGCTGGGGCTAATTCAAGAGCTCTTCATACCGGAGGCGTGAAGAAGTTGGAAATGGATGCTGGCGTTAGTGTTGGCCCAGGACATTCCCACAGCCACGCTCATTCTCATCATGCACACGCTCATAGTCATAGTGGTGGACATGCCATGCCGATCCGTCATACTGCTCCTGCTGAGAATCCTAAATCCAATGATCCCAGTCTTGGACCGACGAGACGCAATCGTTCTTCTCCATATCCCATGCTCTCAGTTGAGGAAGCAATTAAGCTCATCAAAGAGCACACGCCATCTCCAAGGATTGTGAAAGCAAAGGTTGATGGTACTCTAGTTGGGTGTGTTCTAGCAGAAGATGTCACTGCTACTGAAGCAGTGCCTGCATACAGAGCAAGTATCGTAGACGGATACGCCATCATTGCGCCCGAAGCTGGTGGATCGAGTAAAGGCGTCTTTCCTGTCGTGTCAGTATCACATGCTACACCGGGCGAAATACCAGAGCTGAAGCCAGGCCAAATTGCCCGCATTACCACGGGAGCTCCGCTTCCTCCCGGCGCAACAAGCGTTGTGATGGTAGAAGATACAGTCTTGAAGACACTGACAGAGGACGACAAAGAAGAGAAAGAAATTGAAATATTAGCTGAGAATGTTAAGTCTGGAGAGAATATTCGAGAGATCGGTAGCGATATCGAGAAAGGATCCATTATCCTTCGGAAAGGAGAAGAGATTTCTGCAATTGGAGGAGAATTAGGTCTCCTTGCCTCGGTTGGGAGAGCTGAGGTGACGGTATATAAGAAGCCCATCATCGGTGTTCTTTCAACTGGAGACGAGATTGTAGAACATAGTCGGGATGGAGAGCTTCGATTAGGAGAAGTAAGGGATTGTAATAGACCGACTATCATGTCTGCTGCTCGTGGCTGGGGATTCGAAGTCGTGGATCTCGGTATTGCAAGGGACAAATCTGGACATCTTGAAGAGATGTTGAGAGATGGATTGAGGAAGGTGGATGTTATCATCACTTCAGGAGGCGTTTCTATGGGAGAATTGGATCTACTGAAACCCACGATTGAGAGAACTTTGGGTGGAAAAATCCATTTCGGACGAGTGTCGATGAAGCCGGGCAAGCCGACCACGTTCGCAACTGTGCCAGTAAAGAATAATGCTGGGGAGAGGATGAAGAAGGTCATCTTTTCATTGCCAGGAAACCCTGTGTCGGCTGTAGTTACGTTCCACCTCTTCGTCTTACCGTCTCTGCATCAGGCCTCTGGCATTTCTCTAGCAGGTTTACCGAAGATTCAGGTAACTCTCGATCATGAATTCCGCCTTGATCCACAGAGAGAGGAGTATCACCGTGCGATCGTTACGCTAGGAAGCGATGGGCTCATACATGCTAGTAGCACGGGTGGACAGAGGAGTTCAAGGGTAGGAAGTTTGAAGAGCGCCAATGCGCTATTGTGTTTGCCTGCTGGGCCAGACGCACTAGAAAAAGGGACGAAGATTGAGGCGTTGCTGATGGGGAAGCTCAAAAGCGAATTTGATGTTTTGTAGGATACTCATTAATTTGCTTTCTCACACCCGCCCTTGTTTTATTTCCTCTGCGATCAATATTGAACGTAAGCTTTCGAGGTTGTAAGAAGTGCGCTCTGCCTTTGCTCAAGATTCTACCCATCAACATTGCTGCTGTTGGTGCTTGAATGCAGAGTATCAAGATACGCTTTTCGACCTGTGGTTTAGGTGTGCGAAGGGAAGCATCACTGCTTCTATGTTCTGTTTAAAGTTATCCAAAATCTATCGTAGGGTATCAAACGCCTAGATAAATGCCATCCTGTCACACATTTTTAAGACAACAAATCTTGACTTGCACCACCTCTCCTACCCCGCTGGTGGAGCTCTTCATCCAAAGCCAAATCCAACACGTCCTGCTCCTCTTTCCTTTTTCTCTCCTCCAAATCCTCATCGAGTTCTACTTCCTCTCCAACTAATAGACCTTCTCCCTCTTCCTCGCCTCTCGGCGTCTCTCCATTCTCGGCCCTCTCGTGCGCATCAGCCTTCCCCTCTCCTTCATCTCTCCGACCAATGATCACATTACCAGCGACGAGTAATGCAGCCCCAAGAAACCATAAAGGAGGCAAAGATTCGGAGAAAATGAGCCAACCGAGAACAGCTGTGAGCATGAAGTTTGAAGATGTATTGAGGATGCTGACTTGCGTTGTAGATGTCCCGCGAGCAAGAGCCTTCGTGAAAAGCGCCCACATGATACCGTTGAAAATCAGATTGAGGCCAAAGAATATCTTCTGTTTGTTAGAATCCATATAAAAGAAATACTTCACAGCGAAAAGAGAATTAGGGATGAATAATTGATGCAGAGTTACGGAGCTTGCAGCACTTGTACAGACGCACAGTCGTGTATCTTCGATTCTCAGGGGATGATGTCCAACAAAAAGGGGAAATTAAGGCACGTACAGCACGAACAACAACTTCCACACCTCCCTCTACATTGCCCAGCCCTACCAGATTCGCGACCCAAGTCGCGAATTTAGTCGTGAGTTCCGTCGTCGTCCTTATATCTTGATTAGCCAAACGAACCTCGCAAGCATATCACCACTGCGCCATTCCCGCGCGATCGGTGCCGTCACCGTTGCATGAAAAGACATAGAACAAGGAAGGAAAGGAAGAAACAATTATCTGGAGAGATGCTGGACTTCATCTCTTTCCCTTCCTTCAGAAGTATATCCTCACTTCTGTTAGAAACGGAAGACATTGAATACTCGGAATTCTCGGGACATGAAGGAAATAGGCGACTTGCAGTTTTGCGAAAACTCCATTGAATGCTGCACATCCACCGCTGGCAAGGGCCAGGACGATCCATTGCGACTTCCGGCTCAAGTTCTCCATGATCTCTTCTCCAGCTTCTGCGTCGTCAGGACTGGAAACTGCAGGCGCGGGAGACGAAGCATGTTGTTCAGATAAAGCTTGTTGCTCCTGCTCCGCTTCCTTGGCAAGCGCGGTCGTGGAGCCCAACAGGGGCTGCCGTGGATCATCCACATCAGCGCCTTCCATAGCGGTAGCTCCTGCCGTGCTGGAATTGGATGCTGTGTTCCCGAGACTCGGCTTCTGTGTCTTTAGGGGACGTTGGCGTAACATGAAGGCACCTTTTAGGATTGTGCTTGCGTTATTTTACGGTACGTCTACGGAGGTAGGAAGGCTTGAGAAGCTAGAACAATGGAATGCCTATTTTTAGAAAATACAGGAAATGCGGGAAAGCAGAATCAAGAAGTGAGATTCGTAAAGTCGAGTGTTTGGTGTCAATTTCGAAGGGCCTTGAAGCCGCACAAAAGCGGATGGCTGGTTTCGGAAGGTCGACCCTTACAGGAATTGGCTTATGAGATGTAATGGGATGACGAGCGGCAGACCGAGCAAGACCTCTATACTCAGACCAATCGTCAGTAGTTGTCAAAATCTAGGGCAAGTACGCTGTGTATTTAATCCAATATCATATTTCATAACGTCCCTGCATGAAGGGACATGCTCGCCTGCGGCATTGGCTTTATTGAACAAGTCAGCCGCTTCTACGAGGAAACGTCTTTTGCAAAAACAATAAAACGCATAACTTGATTTTATTTTTTGCTTAATGTTTCCGATCAAGTACGACCGCTGTTCCTCCACGTCCTTTGTCCTTCCCGACCTGTCTCAACGCCTTCCCGTAAACACCGATTTATGCTACCTCCCAAGCCTTGCCGTAATTCCTTAATCAAATCAGGTATCATTCTATGTGCATGTGATCCGCACAGCAAAGATTAAAAATCAGATACTGTCCTCCTGCAGGTTGAAGGATCTTGCAATCTTGTATCCATAATCCCGAAGGCCATTCTGCCACTATTGAGGATCGCCAGGTCTCTTGCTGTTGCAGCTAACGATCTTGACTTTATCTGCCTGCACAGTCTGACTAGAGTTCTCCATCTTGAAGGTGACGTCCTTGATCAAGAAGGTCCAGACTTCATCGCAGAAACGGTAGGTATCAAGATGACCCTTCATGACGTTAGCCTTGCCCCTCCTCAGCCCTTTGCTCTATGTACCTTGAACGTCAACCTCGCCTTCACTTTATCCGCCAATGTCTCAGTGATACTCCGATCGAAGTTCGCCAGGATCTTCATCGCCAGTTGAGGCTCGATGCGACGCTCACTAATGAGGTCGTCGAGAGTGTCCGTGAGCGCCATGCCAATGCTAGAGAGGGAACAGTCAGTAAGGAGTAGCAAGTTGCGTGTAGAGCAAAGAGGCACAGTACCTGCTACGGCGATAGAGCTCGTAAAAGGACTGTCCGGTCGCCGCCATGATGGTTTGCTGTATGCGATGCGACGATGTAGAGGGGGAGTTGTCTTTGTTCCAAGGCAGATGGGATATATCCCCGGCTGAGTCAGCTGAGCCGCAACTGCGCTAGTGGGCTTTTGTACGGAAGCCTGGAGCTTTCGCTTGAGCTTCTGGTGACGAGCGACGAGAGCTTTTGGTCTCCCAACGATTCACCAAGCCGACCAGTACTCGACGTTCAATTGAGCCATCAAGATGGGCTACTCATACTCATATGGCCTTGGAGGTGCTACGACGGCGTTGGCGGTAGTGGGAGCTTGTGAGTCGGGACGAAGCTCGGGGAATGGTCTTAGCTAACCTGGACCAGATATGCTCTTCACCGGGGATGGAGAAGCTTTCAACGTATGCTTGAAATTCCTAGGGTAATGGGGAAGATTGACTGATTTGTGGGCTTAGTTTGGCCAATTCCTTGAGGATGTGTCTCCATATGCATGGGCAGACATGGGCATTGGCTTGTGCATTGGATTATCGGTTGTTGGAGCAGCATGGTACAAGGCATTCACACATCCTAGATTGCTTCTCGTCTGACTTTCGCATAGGGGCATCTTCATCACAGGCTCCTCGATTATCGGTGGTGGAGTTCGGGCTCCCCGAATCAGAACGAAGAACTTGATCTCGATCATTTTCTGCGAAGTCGTCGCTATTTACGGCGTCATCATGTCGATCGTGTTCTCCTCGAAACTCAACTTTGTAGAGGGAGATGGGATTTACTCTGGCAGCAATTACTATACTGGATATGCATTGTTCTGGGCTGGATTGACTGTGGGCTTGTGTAACCTTATCTGCGGTGTCTCGGTTGGAATAAACGGTAGTGGTGCTGCTCTGGCAGATGCTGCTGATCCAAGCTTGTGGGTATCACGATACGTTGTAACGGGACATCGCTAATGGAGAAACAGATTCGTCAAGATCTTGGTCATCGAGATTTTCAGCTCCGTCCTAGGCCTCTTCGGCTTGATTATCGGATTATTAGTTTCAAGCAAAGCCGCTGAATTTGCTAGCCCCACCGCATAGGCAGCATCCAGTGGGCCAGGGACTCGCTATGAATGAAACAAAGAAGTGTTGTGTACGTGTATATCCATCAAGTGGTATTGGAAGGGGCGTTCGGGTAGACGCGGATGTCAGGAAGTTTTAATGCTGCATTGCAATAGCATAATCGAGCGAGACTGGTTGTATCATATTTGCGATTTTTAGGATCGCAATGCCTTCAATAAGGTGTCTATTCCTGGTGATTATCCCAGTACGAAATAATGCCCTTACTGCCAGATCACTGGAATAATATTCCTAGATCAGCTTTGAGAATCAAATGCCTTTGTCTGGACTGACTGTTAGTTTAGAGTGGGATATTTCATTTTAGGAGCTGATCTTATCATAAGTCTCGGCAGGGTGTCTTGATTGACGTGGGCGAACGTCAACTTGGGTCCAAGCGGACGGGCGTTCTCCCTTTTGTATTTATGTTACCATACTGTTCTCAATGTCTCGCTTTCTTCTGGGAGTGGAGTACTAGAAGCAGAACCTTTGAAGAGTAGGCGACTATCTTCGAAAGCAGAATGTTACTCTGGACTTTCCCGAAATAAGGATTTTTCACGGACTGTCCTGTAACAGGTCCTACCCTTGAAAAGCTCTTCTGTGCTAGTAAATATTGAGCAGCATTTGATAAGTTCATCTAGTGATGTTGAAGTTTCTGGAACAACAATGGCCTTATACAAGACCTACAGTCTTAGTTCTCTGGACTGCTTACCATTTATCACTTGATTCTCTTCTTTTTCTATGTTGTTCTACATAATTGGATAACCTAACCATGCTGCTCTTGCCCCCAAAACAGTTTGGTCATCCATCTCATGAGATTCTTCAAAAGTTTATCGGTCAAACACGAGCACTCGAAAACACAGAACTTGTATCCATGAGTCTCACAAGCCAAACCTTGATGGCAATATCAGATTAACAATCAAATCGTAATCCCAACGTTCGGCCAAACCTAGACATTACGAGAAATAGCACTTTTCTCCATCAACTCGTTGAACTTTTCTGTCCGAATGTCGAAGCAATCGAGGTCGGCCAGACTCGCCAACGGGAGAGGATTTCGCTTAGACGCGATACGAAATCAAGATTAGATCTTGAAGGAAAAGCTATACAGAAATGCATATTTGCCTCGTTACGTGATATCAAATTAGTCATCTGGAAATGCAAGATCTATCCTACTACGCGGAACCTCCCTATAGTGGTGTTAACAATAATATAGGGAATATACCAAAAACGATGAGAGGAGGTGTATTGGGGCCTTACTTTTCGATACACGGTAGAGCGAATCGTAATATTACATAGGTAGGCATATCTAAGTCTTGTGGATCTGAACCCAAGCTCTCTATCCCCTGATATGTCGGATTTTGTAGTCTATTTTTATCAACTCTAGTAATCGACCTACATCGCATTATGAACAGCTTCATTACGTAGGATTGGGCGTGGCTCCGTCAATTTACTCTTCCTGACTGATGAATAGCTGAGTAGAATGAGTTGTTGATCTCGTATTAAGTTACGTCTCACCTTGGTTGACATGTTCCAGCACGTTGCTTATTGCACGATGCACATAGCACGAGAGGTCAGAGCAGGATAATTTCTAGGTTCAAGGCTTTAAATCATCCAGAGCATCCCATAATTAACTCAAACTGAGTTGCAGCTAGAGTATGTACATAGTCAAAACATCACAAGCAAATAATCCATGCGAATATGGAGCCGATGTCCAGCATCACCTCAACGTTTATCATTTTCCAATGGTAGTTTCCACACATATACCCGCAGACACGTTCTCGGTATATGTGTCAAAAGCCCTTCCACACGTCTTCTTCTCGAGCATGCAATCGATCAATCAAAGATGTATCCTCATATGCCTCATACCTCTAATCCCTCTATCCCTGTGGAAATGACGAGATCTCCTTGAGAGCGACTGCTTTAACTTCTTCTTACCGCCCGCGGCTGCTATACCAGATGGCTCTACTGCCGTATTACTGCTGCTACTAACAGTTACATATTGCGCACCTCAAAGTCCGAAGCCATTCTCAGGTGCCTTGCAGTGATCAATGCAGTGAAGTGCGCTTGCCCCGCACCAGCCAGCACTGCTGCAGCAGGGTCCAAACTGGCTCCCAACGCAGGTTACTCCTGAATCTGCACCACAATTGCCATTGGCGCTTGGTGGAACGCTCGTGGAGGATGCAGATGCGGATGCGGATGTGGATGAAGGAGGTTCCGTGGTTAAGGAAGATGGGCTTGCAGGCAGTTCGCTGGCGTCCTGACTGGGCAGAATAGTAATGACAAGAACCGTATCTGTCGAAGATGTTGAGCCGGCCGTCGATGTAACTGATGTAACTGATGTAGCTGATGTAGCGGATGTAGCGGATGTAGCTGATGTAGCTGATGTTGCTGAAGATAAAGTTGGCAGAGGGGAAATCGACAGCGCGCTTTCTGAGGAATTGATTGATGGATACGAAGTTGTGCGTAATAGAGAGACTGCCGTTGTTGAAGAAGATGCAGCGGAAAGGGAAGTTGAGGAGTTGGTCGCCAAAGATATGCGTGAAAGAACACTCACTAATGTCGAGAGATGGTCAGAGGAGGAGGAGAGCGGCTTAGACGCGGTGCTTATCGAGATAGTAGATATTAAGCTTGAGATCGTTGAATTAGCAACCATGATAAGCGTGCTAAGAGCTTGTGAAGCGGGCGTAATGGCGGTGCTGGTTCCTATAGTTCCCTGTGAATTGTTTAATCCAGGACCTGCAATAAGATACTGGCTATTGTAGACCTGACCAGAAGTCAAATTTGCAGCAGCTGGAATTGTGTATTTCGTATTGTCCGGTAGAGAAAGCTGTTTATTTGCATTCGGAGGTCCGTTGAATATGCTAGCATTGCACGCAGCCTGGATATCATCGCATCTACCTTCCCATACCCTGCAACCTTCATCGCCTGTGGGCGGCGCTTCCTCGTAACAACTTGTAGTTTGGTTGTAGCATAAACTGCTGGCCTAGGAAATATTAGTTTCTATTAGAGTTTGAGCTATTGATCACTGAGAACTTACATTCCAGCATCCATCAGAAGTGGAATACGAGTCCAATTCGACTGCCCACCAGTTTGCGTTGGTTACAATAGCGTTGCTGGGAACGAGGCCCACTTTCTGGAGAGTTACATGAGAAACCTGGACGGATGGACGAGTATTTGTATATGGCGGCGGACCAGCATCGTATATGGCCAATTGGGAGTGTAGACGTTGAAGTTTACCGAAGGGTCATCTGGCTGCAAGTAGCCAGGGATAGACACAGTCTCTTGAGGGATGACTCCATCGCTGGTTTTGGGCGGACCTAGGAAAATTTGAGCACATCCAACATAGAATTGCGAGTCTGGAGGCGTCTTGTCTGCATTCTGCAATGCAAGAAGTTCAGTGCGAACAAAGTAATAACCCCCAGCTAGGTTGTTGGGTAATGTGACAGAAATGAGCCCATTGTTGGCAATGAGCTTTTCTGTGCACCATTGTGAGGATGTTGTGTCATAACCTTGGTCCCAGATCTTGAACCATGAATCCCCATCGGCGTTAACTGTGGGAGTCTGGACGTACTTCATATAGACCGCGCAAGGGCCTTTGTGCGACGGATCTATGGATCCTATGGCAGATCCGTTCGGTGTTGTGCGAAACAGGAAGCTTAACTTCGCTCCATTGCCAACAGAGCATGTTCTGGAGACATAGGTACTCCCTCCATTCCCTAGACTGGATTAGCTTTCAACAGGAGTCTGTTATGCCTTGCGAGTACATACCACAAGCCATTTCCACATCTCCTATTGCGTTGACAGGATCCGTGGCATTGCTTGGTGTCATGGGCATGCGCACGCAAGTACCATCACCCTGATTGACGTCATTCACAAAAACTGTAGTAAACAAAACATGCGCAGACACTGCCTGCAGCGCTACGAGTAAGATAGCGAGCTTGAGTTTCATTGTTGTGTAAGACTAGGTAGTTGTTGCCAGAGTCTTTGTCAAAGCATAGAATATGTTTTGTACTACAACAACCACCTTCAAGAAGCACCGACTACTTATGCCCTTAACGTGAATCGAATCTGCGTGTAGAACAGTGGACTGAATCGAAATTGCGTCGTAGGCACAGCAACAGGGTTGCTCGAATATTCTGTGATTGAGAAAGTATTGGGGTAGAACGTGTTTAGATGTGAATCGAAATGACCACAAGGAAACCCTTTGGACCCGTATTTAGTAGATGACAGTGGGAAAGCCTCTGCTATTGCTCTATAAAGGCGTTGAAGGTTGGATGCGTCATAGTAGAAATGTTTACCAATTGGAGCAACAAAAATATACCTGGATCTATAATAATTTACCGACAATAGGAGCCGACTTGTTCAAAGTGTATCTTATCTCCCAATTTTATAAGGCTTTGAAAATAACCACCCTTAGGACTTCAAGCATTAAAGGGAGATAAAGATCTGAATAGTTCTCGAAGATATAAAAACAAATTATTGAATTGTAAACTAGAACATGATGCCAAAACACCAATTCATTGCAGTTGACAGTTCCTTTTGGCCACAAGAAATGGCCACAAAAAATGACTACTGGAAGCTGGTACAGCACGCGAGACTTTTTGGAAGGCTTCTCAATGCAAATATAGGAGAGAAGGTATCTGTTGTGGACATTTAGAGAACATTGCAAGATAACCGCTATTTCTGAATTTCGTCGCGCCGGCGTGCAGGCACAGTTCTTAAATATAAGCGACTGAATGGTACTTGCCTGTGACTAGATCATCTTTCCGTGATGCACAGACTAGAAGTTTCAAAGCTGCCCTCCATGACAAGGACAACTGACAGTCATGCAAGTCTGAAGAAGCACTTGTTCCACCATGCCTTTACGTCAGGAGTCCTAATCATGAACTAAGCCTATGACTAAAGCGGAGAGCGGTTTTTTTATTGCCGCATCACCACTCATTTCCGCTAATAAGCAAACTACACAGACTAGAATGACCTTATAAACACTCTGTCGGAGCAAGACTCGGAAAAGAGCAAGCAAAGTCAAGAACACAAAGAAATGCAAAATGGAAGAGAGGAGATTCATATTCATGCCCAGTCCAGCAGTAAATTGCCTGCCAGCTGGTCCATCCCCATCATACACACAACTTTTCTCAACCTCCACCTCTCATATTCTTCATTCATGCAAAGTCACGTTCACTCCCCCGGCTTATCGCTATGCAGTATTGGTACAGATCCGTATAATACACCTCGACCCACTTTCTAGTATCATGCATCATCCTCTGAAATCGATCCGGCGTAGTCATCTACTCATTAATCTTGGCTAGGATGCTGTTCGGAGACGTGGGGTATTAGTAGTTGTACTTGGCATGACCGAGTCATATGGGGAGGAGCGTAAGACTTACTCATGATCCCGGAAAAGTGAATACTCCTCTTCTCCAACCTTTACTGGTGATCCACCATACTGTTAAGACCACACGTCAGCAATTTGTTCACAAGACCAAATATCAATCCCGTAAATTCCATAAACAAGCGTGATCCAGTCATCTTCCTTGCCTCTGTTGCTTCATTCCGCTCTTTCCGTTGGGAACACGCTCAGTTAACAGGAGCCCGAGATATCCGAATCAAACACCTCACACCCTCAATATACACACTCCATCATCCAAACACAGCCCAGACCTGCATCTCCTATCCTAAATCCACAGCCATACGTACCTGAGGAATCAAAACCTTGTCGCCTGGTTGCACACTACAAGCGATTCTCTTGCCATCCCTATCCAATCCACCGGGTCCCACGGCAAGAACTTTCGCCTCGTTCAATTCCTTGACGCTGGATTCCGGGAGATAAATGCCTGATGCGGTCTTGGCTTCAGCCTTGATGCGTTGGACGAGGACGCGGTCGAGTAGGGGAGCAAGGGACTTGATTGATTTGAGTGCTGTAGACTGTAGGAAGGATTAGTATGATGCTAAATTTCAACGCTCAAGTTCGTAGGAATATGTAGAGTGGAGGAAGACTAAGGCAAGGACTGGTACAAAAGGCGTGAAAGCTCATGGCCATGAGCTGACAACCAACACCTGTTTGAATTATACATAATCGGTGTAGACGTACCATCTTGACGAGTTTGCGAACAGATAGCTTTGAAATAAGAACAATTGGATATCTGCAGGGGATTCGAGATCGTGAGTAGGAATAGAGAAGAGTGTTCGTTTTGTTGCTCGCGGAAGCTTCGAAGAGCTTCGGGAGACTTTTTTTCGGTGCACGGGCCCGGGAGCTCTGGTGAATCACGTGGGGTGAACTTACCCCCTGAGAATCACTTGTGGGAGGACGCTGGTTTTTGAACGTATTCTATCATCAACAAGCGTTATTTTCTTATTTTATTCTGCAGATAGCCAAGCCACATAAAGTATTTAGTGTAAATAGTCAGCTGCTGGAAACATACCTAGAATGATTCACAAGCATAGAATCGACCCTCTCTTGTTCTCTGCAGTCTCCGGCTACGAGTCAAATATTCACATGTTACGATTCGCGATTAAAAGTTTTAATTTGTAAATGCAATAGTAACTAGGCGTAATTCGTAACACCGTCCATCCGGGAGCTCTCTCGAACAACCTTTTGCAAAAGGGGCATAAATCTCTGCCTCCGGTTGTCGGAACCAATCCCCGAGAAATACAATCTACAACGTCTTCTCGACTATATAAGAGAAGATATTCTATAAACAGCACAGCCAAGAGCTCAATAGTCCTAATTGCCCAATCTCTGCATGAATCCAACCCAAACTCCACCGTCAAGTCAATGACAATCCCAATGCCAATCCGTAGCAAATTTGAATGAGCCGATCACTTCGCCGGTGGCGCTTGCGATGCAGGAGGTTCAAGAGTATGCGTATGTGTTGGTGCGCGATACACATCACCTCCAACTTGACGGCAAATGTTGGTTCCAGCAACCCAAGGGTCCTCTAGAACTTCGGCCAAAGTTGCTCGCTTCTTAGGGTCAATTTCCAGCATTCGTCCCATAATATGTCGGCTTTCTCGTGGCAATAAACGTAATAATCGCCAAGGCCCTCTGATAACTTCTGGTTTGACTGGCGCAACCGCCCCATTTGAAGTGTTCACAGGCAATTCGGCCTTTGGTGGAGCCTGTTTCGATTCAGGAATAGCATCCCTAGCAGGCACGTCCAAGTCATTTGTTGACTTGGATGGGACAGGAGTATCGGACAATCTCCTCATATCTGTTCCAGGCGTCGGAGGGGACGCAAACAACTTATAGGAGTTGTCCGTCATTCTTGGCATCTTCCAAGGGAATCTGCGGAGGGACATGCAGCAGAAAATGATAGCAAGGGACCAGATATCAGCAGGTTGAGGATCGTATTTCCTTTCGTCATATACTTCAGGAGCTAGGTAGGGATCGGATCCGACGATACCTACTTGTAGTTAGCGAAACTTTCGGAGGGAAGTAACACACCAAAACCTACCACTAGCAAGTGTGATCCCGTTTTCAAATGGATACTTGAAAACGCTTGCACTGCCAAAGTCGATAATCTTCATGATCCCATGCTCGTTCACAACTACGTTATCCAGCTTCAAGTCTCGATGTGCCAGGCCCATACTGTGCAGATATGTGACACCACTCAGGATTTGCAAGAAAGAGCAGCTGACTTCCTCTCTTGACATCTTTCCAGTCATGACGATTGCGAAAAGATCGTATGGAGCGTATTCCATCACCTCGTACCACTTCCCTTTTTCGTGAACAATGTCTAGTGTCTCAATGATATTGCCATGATGTAAAGTCGAACCTACACAAAATTCTGCCGTAACTTTCTTGGCGTATTCTTTCTCTGTCTCATAAGAATGTCTGGCTCTGAATTCCTTCACAGCAAAAGTCGTCCCATCACTACTTCTCTTCATGAGACGGACTGAACCTCCAGCGCCAGCTCCAAGAACTTTTCCGAACTTGCCATATTTTGATTGTAGGCCGTGATCATCACCAAAAGGCAATTGTTGTGGAGTCTTGTGATGCGGAGGTGTCTTATTGCCAGATTTTGCTGACGGTGTAGGCGAAGCTGATCGCTTTGACTTGTGATGCCCACCGATCTTCAAAAATCGCTTCAGTTCAGACATGGACCCGTGTTTGCTTTGAAGCGTCGATGAGCTGTCATCGTGAATGTGTGAGAGATGATCTTTGTGGCCCCCGCTAAAGATGTGGGAATGCCTCTTCTCCGAGTTGCTGTTGGTCACATCGACAGCACTCCGGGAGGATCGGGGAAGAGTAGTAGTAGATGAACTTGGTGATGCTCGACTTTTCGAGCCCAGGGCAGTGAACTTAAACCTTGGATCTATGGCATCCAGATTCCTAGATTGTGGAGGTCGTTTATTCGCAGCATATGGGTCGTTAGCGTCACCAGCAGGTGTGAAGGGTCGGCTGTATGTTGGTGCTGTTGTTCTGGAAGGACTTGTCTCGCGCGACACCGGGACTGAAGAATCATGAGTGCCAGGTCCAATTGAGAAACCACCGTGTCTCGACGGGGCACCGGATTCTCCTGACAGGCTTGTAGGTCTTGTCGTCACTCCTGAAGAACCGGGTCGAGATTCGTCAACGTTTGTAGTTGACGGGGATGTTCCAGGTGGTGAGATTTGTGGAGTGACAGCTGCCGGATCTTCTTCTGCCTCCACCTTCTGCAGAGGCGCACCCTTTGCATTCCCTTCCACGGCATCCCGCGATCTTGTCGCGGCAGGCGTAATAGGCGGTGAGTGCATCGAAGAAGGTCTAGGACTTTGGTGCGGCGACGGCCTGCCGGAAGAAGTGTGTGTATTATGTCGGCTTGGTTCTCGTGAACTATCTTCGTTCGAGGCGACCTGCGTGTTTTCGGATCAGTCTCGAAACCCTTAAGATGAGCAAGAGGGGTGTGAAAAGAAGTATATAGGAAAATGCAAGAAGGTGGGGCATCCCGGGAGGCTTTCCCATTAGTGCGTGGGGGTAGATCTGAGAATCTCATTCTCATATGCACAATGCAGATGAAAGTAGGTGTCTGCCGGCAAGCAATGGAAACGCTCTAAACTTGCAAGCTTCTCCTGAAGGACAAAAAACTATGTTGCGAACGATATGCTATTGTTGCTTCACTTCCTCGTCCGGATATCTCGGCAATGAGCAACGACGTAAGGAGAACATACGTACCCTGGAAACAGGAAGAGAGACAGGCTCAAATGCGAAGTGGCTCATTCGACGCTCTTGAAGATGTGATCCATGGAGAGTCTTGGACAGTTCCTTGAGTCTCTCCTCGTCCTGTCCGGATATCTTTTCTGGGGGCACGGCGTCAAGAGCTTCAACACTCTGCGGCTCGATTTCCTCCGTGGCAGAAGCAAACCGAACTGTGGGAGAACCGGCCGATACGTTCTTGGGGTCGAGGTGCGAGGGAGAAATATGATCGGAGCCTGCTAAAGAGGTGTTTGTCAGAAATATGATTATCAACAATCCCGTAGCCGGGACATGGCGTAATTGAATCAAACTGAATAGTAAGCGTGGACGTACCAATGGGGGTAGCTTGGAGCTGGTTCTCTTGTGAAGCCATGGTGAGGGGTATGAAGCAGATAAGAAGCCTTCAGCAAGGCACTATGTGGGAGGAGATCCTCGAATTGCGGTGGATGCAATGATGTGAGATCGTGGAACAGAAATTCGCACTTAGTTGTCGTGGTGGGGCTAAATTGAAGTCTCTTGAGCGGAACTGCTAGCAGCGACCGGTGCCCGATAAAGCAATGCGCCAATGGACAACGCAAGTTGCATGCAACAGCAATGGTGGGTTGGTGAAGGAAGGCTGCGCAACTCGTTGGTGAAAGGATGGACGCCTTCGAGTCTTGAAAGAGCTCTGGCACGCCAACCCGTGGTAGGCCAGCTATCGCCCCTAGGTCCAGTAGTCGAAGTATCTCTATCAAAAAATGCAGATGACGGAGCACGATTGCCGCGTGATTCCCGTAGGCTCAGTAACGAGCTGCAAGTCGCCTAGTAGGCCTTGTTGGACGGTGTTAAGGTTGATGCTGTCAGCGGCCGGCCGAGCCAGTGAGGGCACCAAGTGACCGCGAGTCGTTGGTGACTGAGGAGGGGTGCGAGAACAAGAATGAGGCGAGATGAATAATCCGTCTTTGACTCGATTCATCATCTACAACGGCTTGATTGGGCGGCAGACTGATTCTTTACAGAGTCTTTCATGTGCAACACAACCCACGCCGCCGTCTCATGCCAGGAATAATACACGAATTATGCGCAGTCGGACGAATGCAAAGTGGGCTGCACCCCTGTTCAGACGGGATGCTCAAGATTTCTGACATGCTCGGGAGTCGGGAATGGGATTTTAAAGTATCCGATTTTCCTTTCTGGTCCGGTCAGCGTCATAAGAGTTAAAAGAGAGCGAATCTGCTGTCTTAGATCAAGGAGTTAGGAGCACGCCCTTCCACATCGAGAACCTCGGACATATATCGCTCTGGATATACCGTGGATCTTCCGCCGTAAAGTCGGAGTGGGGATCATCGTGATCACGTTTTCGAGATGTCCTTGGTTCTTCGTGGTTGACTGACTGAAAAAGGGTATCCGGCATTGAGGCTGTTCAAGACTTGTTTTGTCTACCGAGGTTTCTTTTGGAGCATCCGATGCCGGCTGGCCTCCAAGATGCATAAGTAGTGAGCACGTGACATACTTCTCTTACTGACCTACCTACCTACCTAGTAGGTAGGGAAATACCTGTAAGAGGGATGCTACAGTAGCTAGACATCCCTCCTAGTCTTGAAGCAAGAGCATGGAGGCCCAGGCAAACAGGGAGGTGTCAGCTTCGATGCTACCTGCAAAGTCCTGAGGGAAAAGTGTGGCATCATACCTGGCACCTCAACTTAACAAATCTTTGTACATTGCAAGCTATCCACTCTGATATTGGAGTAACCAAGTCCAAGATGGGATTCCGATATTATACATGTTTAGAGATCCTCCATAGTATACAATAGGTCTGCAATTATGCCTTCGACATGCAATTCTCCCAAACGCCGCCGCAATGTTGATCACGACAATCCAAGGCCCAGCTCTAGAATACGATCCTGGCAGGGTAGAACCTCTTATTCTCACTGTGGTATCCGTTCCTCACAATCTTCAGGACGTCAGGATAGCGTGCTCTCTGATCATACTAAAGAACAACATCCACACCCAGTCCAAACCGAGTCTCGAGCCGCAGATCTAGCTTCCTAGCTATGTCTTCTCCAAACTCACAACCGCCCTAATCCTAAGGTTTAATAGCAACACCAACAGTTTTCGCCTGCGCAATGACGGTCTTGCACAACCCTTCGAGACTCAATCCACTTAATCTCAATTCACTCTGCTTAATCTTCGCAATCTCATACACATGCTTCAAACTAATCGTCCCAACAATCTCATTTCCACTCTTTCCCTTCAGCTTTCCCTTCTTCAACTCCACATCTGCGGCTTTCAATAATAGATAGGCTGTAGTAGGAGTACGAATATCAAAGTGGAAGGATCGGTCGGGCCGGACGGTGACTCGCGCGGGGATTGGAGTTCCTGGGATCATGTGCGCTGTGCGGGCGTTGAACTCCTATATAATTGTGAGTATGTAGTGAAAATTTAGGCTAGGGTATAAGGCAAAGGGCGAGTTGGGGAAACGGGTGAAGAGCTACCTTGCAAAAATCCATTGATTTAACGCCTTTGCTTCCCAATGCTGGACCAACGGGCGGACTGGGACTTGCCTGTCCAGCACCGACTATCAGTTTCACTATCTGATCGGTTGCTTGTTTTGCGCGCGACATTGTGGGTGCCGGTGTTGAGGTTGAGAAACCTTATGCGACTTTTCGATATTGGGTTTGACAAAATCTTTGGTGCCAGAATTGTGAGGCCAAAAAGACACGAGATCACGTGTAATACTATTTTGTATCTGAATAGAAATTGGTAGCTGGAGGTTTGATATGAGTAAAATTAAGGCTCGAATAATTGATCGCTATTATCATAGCAATTGTTTTCATGATTGCTAGACTTACTGCATTAATAAACTTCCACGGCTGATCCTTCAAACTCACCCCCTTTTTAACCTCGCTTATCCTCCTCCAGAGTCATCTTAATGCCAACATCATTCAGTTTACTCTCCTAATAGGGACGCAGATATCTTTTATTATAATACTTGCCATTAATATCTGCTAGATTCGCCCCACCATGGATTGTCAATTCATTCCTCTAGTCATTACCCCCCTTCTCAACAATATTAATGCAAAAGCAAGAAGCCAAATCCCGAAAATGACAATCAACACGGCAACTACGAAGTCATAATTGCTGAAAGCCCATGACCTAGCTAAGCTGTCAGGCTCAATTTCGTACAATAAAATGTCCACTCACGAAATGACAATGTCATAGTCTATGAGAACGTCACAATCGGTAGAAATCCTGCGACCATAAGATACCAATATCCATTTTTCATATTGGAGTTAAAAGGCAAGACAAATTTATGCTCTTAGCATACTGCCAACTTTGCTGATGCTTCTGATGATAAGAGCTCTCTCTTCAGTATCTCTGGAGCAGATTCCATTTACCCCAGTACAGCAATACAAAGTTGAGGAAGTTACGAGATGACTGTCATGGAAATATACACCCTCTGTTAAAACAGTGAATTTACTCTAGTAAGCGCTCTACGTAGCCAGACCAGCGCCTCGAAGACATTGCCGAAGGGAATATCATTTGCCATGATCTGAATAGCGATAAAAGACACTAAAATAATCAGGCCCGAAGAAGCCAAGAAGAAAGCGAAGAGTATAGAGCGAAGGAATATAGTGGAGTCCAACGTCAGTAAATGGGTAGTTCCCGAACATACTTCCATAGAGGCAGTCCAGGGATTTGGTTGGAACTTTCCCAACAAAACTCCGCTCAAGAGTCTACCACAAGAGATAAGGAAAGTATAAGGATAGTTTCAACAAGCGCCTAGCAACACCGGAATGCCGTGCTGGACATTCGACGATAAGATGTAGAGGAAGTCGGTGTCAAGAACGTGCAGGGAGCTTGTATTCTCAGCATATTGACAAGCTACCGCTCGTCGTTTGGTTGAGCATTACAAGGCTTTCGATCGCCGGGATGTTTGATGGAAGCGAGGAAGATAACGCAGCCTTGATTCGAACGTTTTGTGGGGAAATGTCAAGGTTACTGGTTCCGTTTCAGGGAAGGCTTAAGTTTGCAGGGGTGGCATCCGAATGACTCGCACGGTTGATTTGAAAGCCGATTGGCGAGTCGTGTATCTTCCTTCTCAATACGTATTGCTTCTCTCTGTCCTCAAGTTAGGCTGCGGTTGAAAGTACTCATCTACCATACACCCAAATCTCGCATCGAACCTCTACTTGGCGTGCTAGACTTCAATTCCCTGCCATAGAAGACTGTGACCAATTACAGCCCACCCTGTTCGCAGCATTTCGAGAGGAAAGGCCTCAAGATGGGAGGGGAAACTATCATCGTATGCCCAAGAAGGCCATCTAGATCACGAGGGACAGTATCTAACAACTTCTCGTTCATATAGGCTGTCGGCCAGATGTGCTCTACATCATGCATGAAGCATAATTTGGCGCAAGTCCGAATTCTGGTTCAAAAAGCAATCGATGCAGGTGCAAAGGTAGGAGGAGAAGTCCAATAATCATGCTTGTTTAATTACTGTTATTTCAAGCGTATATACTTACCATCAGATGGAGAGTGAAGGCACTTTTCCTCCCCGAAGCATCCGACTACATCAGTCATTCTCCTGCGGAGACAATGAGTCTCGTGCAGTCGGCAGAGGACAGTGTATATGTGAAAGGACTTCAGAAAGAAGCCAAAGATAATGCGATAGCTATCAATGCCGGTATTCATGAACCTGGTGACGAGAAGAAATCCGGGAAGATAAAGAATACGTCAATATGGATCTCCGACGAGGGTGAGATCATTGCGAGATACAAAAAGCTTCACCTCTTCGGTACGACTTATACTCATACTAATTCGCAATTTCATCTATGAGAGAGTTAAGCCATGAGTTGTCTTATGAGCCGTCATACCCGTTTGTCTTTGTGTCTGCGCTTTAATAACAACTTTTGACTCCAAACGCCTCTTTTAAACAATGTTATTTCTACAATGCTAATATGATAGTAGACATGAACCTCACCGATGGACCCCAAGCACATGAGAGCGAGTGAGTACCATCCCAGTCCGAAGGAAATGCTTGACTAACGAACCTCAGTATTTTTGAGGAAGGGATGGAGATAGTTCCTCCTCTTCAAACACCAGTAGGCTTGGTCGGTCTGCTGATATGTTTTGATGTAAGGGATCTTCGTTGGTGATCAAAAGTCGATGCTAAATGTCATAGCTACGGTTTCCAGAAGTCCCCTTGTCACTGAAGCGACAAGGAGCCCAAATCATTACTTACCCGTCTGCCTTCACTGTACCGACAGGCAAGGCACACTGGGAAATTTTATTGCGTGCTAGAGCGATTGAAACGCAGTCGTATGTCGTTGCAGCAGCTCAAGCTGGTCAGCATAATGAGGTTCGTGTGAGCTATGGACATTCCATGATCATCGGTCCTTGGGGAGATATACTCGCAGACTTGGGAGGAGAATTCAATGGTCCCGAGATAGCGACTGCTTCGGTCGACCTTTCCATTGTGAATGAGCTGCGGCAGGAGGTGCCGCTGAAGAGGCGAACAGACGTCTACCCAGAATTGTAGTTCTAAAACATGACTCGCCAAGGAAAAAGCTCCAAAAATGATCCCGACCCAGACTCAATGAAAAATCCCCAGTAATGAAATATTCCGACTTGATTATGGAAGCTCCGAGGAATATAAAAACTCGACAGACACAAAGATAGAAATAAGTCGACTCTGTTGTGAGGTCGGTGGTATAAGCACAGCCACAATCAAGCTTGTGATACAAACACGCCCAAGATCTGACGTAGAGAAGGCGCCACACGCGAAGCGGTGGGGGGAATTTGCAAAGGTT
The DNA here is from genome assembly GCA_009613015.1 of Mollisiaceae sp. DMI_Dod_QoI. Classification (NCBI taxonomy): domain Eukaryota; kingdom Fungi; phylum Ascomycota; class Leotiomycetes; order Helotiales; family Mollisiaceae; species Mollisiaceae sp. DMI_Dod_QoI. Next base: position 34,197 of record VXCB01000039.1, on the reverse strand, counting down.
CGACAAACCTCAATAACACAAATCTCAACACAATCCTAACAGAATTCTCACCGTAGATACCAACGATGTTCAACTGGGCTAAGCAAACGTACGTTATATCTCCATGTGCAAGTTAATGCGCGTCTAACTTTGTACGATGAAGTCTGGCCAACGTTGCCGGCACTCCAGAACCTATCTATGGGCCCTCGGCCATCCAATCCGTAGCCAAACAGGCTGAGACTACACCATATACCGAGTTAAGCAGAGAGCATGTAAAATGGGATGCCATGGATTCTACGTGCGTCGAGACGCAAATCTTTTACCTCTTCTCGGAATCGGGATACATTGCTTGGCTGCAGGTCATCTACAGTAATGTTGTGTATAGTACCTCTCATTCCTGCGCATAGCAATAGCTAATGTGCATACAGAGGTATCAAGACAACATGTCAATTTAATTCGAAGATCTTCTATCCTAGGGACCAGAAGAAAGAGAACCTCTTCTGCTCGGATCCACTGAAGGACGTCGACTTTAACGAAGACAAGACAAGCTTCTACGCCGAGAATTGCGCTGTGGAGTTATCCGAAGATGGCAAGTCGTACTCGATCAAATCCATGGTCAACGAAAACTCTCTCGTGAACATCACCGTCACCCAGGCTGCTCCAGGCTTCTGTATCGGCGAAGACGGGAAATCTTACTACGGTACAAACCCAAAGGAACCATGGGGCTACATTAAACACGCCTTCTGGCCAAGAAATACTGTTGAGGGATCGATTGTGACTAAAGATGGACCTCTCGACTTCAAGGGTACAGCGCTGTTCATTCACGCGAACCAAGCCATGAAGCCTCACCACGCTGCCGGGAAATGGACTTTTGCGGATTTCCAGAGCGAGCACTATTCTGCCATCATGATGCAATATATTACACCCCCTTCCTACGGTTCCACTAAGGTCACTCTCGGAGGTTTGGTTAAGGATGGCGAAATTATTTGTGCTAACGCTTTGGGGACTGTCACGCATACAAAAGTCAAAGGCGACTCTTACAATGATTGGCCGGAGCCAGAGTCTGTGAAGTTCGAGTGGGTAGGAAAGACCAAAGACGGGAAGACTCTTGAAGCAGTCATTGATGGCCCACTTGACGAGAGACTGGACCGAGTGGATGTGATGGCGCATGTCCCAGGATTTGTGAAGCAGATTGTCGCCGCATCTGCCGGAACCAAGCCATATATCTACCAAGTACGTGAAATTAATTCAGTCTATATTTTGTGCTAACAGCCGCACAGTACTCACCCGAGAAGTCAACTTTGAAGATCAAGGTTGGAGACGAAGAGACAGTCGAGGACGGAGTTCTCTATGCAGAGGCTACCTTCATTTGTGCATAATCGCCACGTGTTTCCCATTTGCATCTGGTTTTTTTCATGACAGTCAAGGCGTTGGAAGAGGCAAACACATTCGTTGGCATATGGTAGAAGCATCTGCAAGGCTTTCGGTAGCGCGTAATAATAGAGTCCTGGTTTTGGGGGCTTGAATCACATAATTTGACCTCTCCCACCAAATCTTCTCAATTTTGATGACTCCTTTAACTACTCTCGCATTATCGTGCTATGTTAATAGTGATTCGCTTTCAATCGTATATCTTCGGGGACTAGTGAACACTTTCTACGTAAGCGCGCTTAAGCTTCTGGCTAGAGTCGGTCGCGACGCCAACTTCGAGATTATTTACAAACGCAAACTTGATAACGCCGACAATAGTGTCTCAGGCCACAACTCGAAAACAACGCCATAGAAATAAATTTTCAAAAATCGTGTCTCAAAGTTCGTGTGTCTATCCAAGAGAAAATGCCCACCTACAGTTCACCTGGCGGTCGGGCTCTTGAGGCTCTTGGAGATCATAGAGCTCGCGTTCAAGCCTCGCGCAATGGCGGGCTTGGAGGCAAAGGTGTTCTTGGAACATCTGAAAATGGACTTGGGAGGTCTGGTCTCGGCGGCAGAGGATTAGGCAAGACATCCTCCAGACCATTGAAGCGCAGCAGGTCAGTAGTCGTGTGTTGCCTTTGTCTGTGGGCTGCAAGGCTGATAGTGGGCTGTTCCAGAAAAGTTCAACGCGATATGATCTTGGGAGTCAGTAAGTTGCTTCGAACCTGAGCGTCTGGAATTACTGCTAATAGCGGTAGCCAAGGGAGATATTAGGTAAATTTTGGCCCAATGCATCATGGAGTCGCCTGTCGAGAATGCCTACGAGGCTGCGTACACACTACAAGCTGCTTGCTGATTACGATCACACAGACGGTTAGCGAGGAGAGGAGGTGTTAAGAGAATCGCTGGCACCATCTACGATGAAACCCGAGTAGCAATGAAGGCACATCTTGAGATGGTACGATTATATTTTATTCCTACTTTCCAAAACTCAGAAGCTGATATTTTAGATCTTGAAAGACGTGGTGGCTATTACGGATTATCAAAACCGAAAAACTGTAACGGTAACAGACGTGAGTATATTTTGAAACAATTGGCAGATTCCCAGTTGACCGTTCCAGGTGATCTTCGCTCTCAAACGAATTGGTCGACCGATCTATGGCTTTGACAAAGACACGTATGATCCTTCAGCTAAGCTACCAAAAGTCCGACGTTGAGAATTTCGAGCACCATGAACGAAGTTGATGTTATGGATACGAAATCCTATGTATGATTCATACTACAAATGAGAGGTTGGGTTAGGCAATGACCTCTAGAAACTTTCCTCGAAGCAAAGGGCTTGCTAGTCGAGTAACAGCGAGCATTGGGTTTGCCCGATACGGCTAAATGGCGTATGATAATCGTCACCTGGCGTTCGGAATTCAATGTTGTCATGTACATGTATAGAAATGGGTTTAGGGCTGTAGCTTGCTCGATGCATACCTCTGGCTAGATATTGGCAAGGGATACCAATATCACGAGCTCTAGGACTAGATAGCCACACTTCTCCAAATGAAATAGGACCATGCTCCGACGCTTTCTTGTCAAATGCGGTCAGATCGTTCTTTTGATGAATTCGGGAAGTCAACATCAATATCATCTACATCCTCCACCCTTGCACCTTAGTCATCTCCCTTCCATGCCTATCCCTTATAGAATTCGCTCTCATTTCCACCGTGAGACTACCATTTCTAGTGCTCGCTCTCTTGCTCTCCCTTCTCCCATCCCACGCTCTTTCCTCCCCGCTTCCTCCGCCTCCGCCTCCGCCCCCTACCCCACTTCCCCTCCCGCTTCTCCTCTCCGCCGGCACTTCCTTCCGCCCATTTCTCCTATCCCCGACTCCTCTCACCTCCGCTATGCACTTCTCCTTCCACAAGTCTCTTATTCTATCATTACTTGCACCTCCATTGATAACCAAATCGCTGTAAATAAGGCTCTTCCTTCCGCCAGGATATCGTCCTTTTCGAACTTTCCTTTTGCGGTTAAAATAGGTGCATGAAATGTAGAAGCCGTGTAGATGTCCTGGGATCACGCCGGCGAGGAAGAGAAGCGTGTTGATCAGGCAATCTGTGCCTGGTCCCGCTATCTTAAATGGATTGACATTAGTTTTGGGGGATTGGGGCGAGAAACTAGAGACTAACAAGCATGACTGAGAGAGGTGGACCTGAGGTTGTCAGTTTAATTAAATGTAAAGCGGAAGGGGGGAAATGGGATGATTAGACTTATGGTTCTAGGACATACAGAAAATATTAATCGAAAAGATCATTATTCGTTCCAACATCTTGACATATTGTTGCTTTGAAAGTGGTTCAAAGTATGAACATGAGAAAAAGGAGAAAGTAGCACAAGGCATACCACATGGTATTATAGCAGAGAGAATGAACTTATCTTATCATGACAGGTGATTATCAGATCCAATGCTTCTCGCAGCTCGTCCATCATGACGCTGCGGTGCATGGACTCACATTAAAAGTAGGAAACCCTGATCAACACGGCGCCAAGCGAGATGGCTTCTGTGGCTTGACCATGAGCCACTTATTGCACAGCCACAAGCCACCGACCCTTGATCGACACGGTTTGAACTCACTCTATCTTTCTGGCAGATCAAGGTTTTCCAATGGTAGTCTGAAGGTCTTGTTCGAAGCTCGATGGAGACTCTTAGAGCCCTTTATAAGATTAGTTTCAACTGGACGTTAGGGTCCCGTTCATTTTAGAGAACGTTGATGTGCTAGCAGCCTGGCAACGGACGGCAGATGTCTCCCAGAGAAGCGCTAGAAGAAGTGCTATATTCTGGTAGCTGTTGGTAGCATGTTCTAGATGTTCCAATAGTATGTTGTACTTAATTTTCTGTTTGAATGAATTCTTTTCAGATACTTATAGTCTGAGAAGTTGGACAAAAAGTAGTCGAATGTACTGTACCATATAGAATTTCAGGCGACAGTTGGAAGAGAGAGAGCTAGTTTAACTATTAGAACTAACTCCCTCCATCGATTTCGATACTCAATAGTTTTCAACACTTCCTGGAGACGTCAGCTGGAACGATAGTACAATCCACGTGACTGATACACCCCTGGAGTAGCGCGTCCTTGCAGATCAAAACAACTACAACGCGTCTCCAAAACCCACAAACTCATCAAACAAAATTCCGTTGACAGCTGAATCACTCGTGATACATCATGTCGAATCTTGGAAAGCGCACAAGTAACTGGGTCGACCTGACTGGCGACGATGATGAGAATCCTCCCCCACATCGCAAGCAGGCTCGCGTCACTGTGAACCATGCCCGCCCTTCCCAACCTCCCCCAAGCCAATCGCTGAACAGCAGCTTCTCCTCCTCGCAGCCCGAGCGCGACTCTTGGGTTGCCAGCTCAGCTCAAGTTGGTGAGGAGGATGAGATAATTGACTTGAGTCAAGATCATGACGAGGGTTTCGGATGGGTGTGTGTCGGCGTTATCGAAGACAAGATTGTTGGCGTGAGATTTTACAATGGCTACGCGACACCAGGAGAGCAGGTCATGATCAAAAGAGAACCGGGGAACGCATATGATTCTAATGCCATTCGCATCAACAATGTCCAAGGAGTGCAGATTGGACATATTCCTCGCAATTTAGCCGCCAAGCTGGCTCCGTTTATGGTGAACACCCTATTTCTCCCTATTGCAGCCTGCTAACACGTGATAGGATTCGCGAGCTATTGTTCTTGAAGCTATATTGTCTGGAGAGAAAGCCTATTATGATTGTCCTATCCGTCTAAGAGTCTTTGGCCCTGCTGAGCCAGCCGCCCGCGCTCGGCTTGAAGCAGAGCTAAAGGCGAAGAAAATGCCTCTGAAGAAACAAGGAGTCGCAGCACCAAAGCAGCCAAAAACCGCGGTTCGCCCTCCTCCAAGGAAGCAACTAGGCTACCAAAGCTCCTCACAAGCATCAAGCAGTCAGCCCGAGCCTGTTCCAGAAATCGACATTTCGCATTTCGTCCAGAACAGCGAGCGCTTCCGCCCACGAGACGCCGAGAAAATCGTCGAAGCTTGGGGCCTCGGCGAAGATGCATTGTCTAAGATGCCAATGGCTGACCAGCCCGAAGGTTTGTATTCTACGCTCTTGCCATATCAACGCCAAGGTGTTGCATGGATGATCGAGAAGGAAAACCCTGTGCTACCGAGCCCAGGATCCAAGGATATTGTCCAAGTAAGCCTATTTTCGTTCCGATTTTCTCTCTTTGCATGTCCGAGAGCTCCAGAACTGAGAGCTGTTTTGGAGGCTATCGCAGCCCTATCCTTCATCAGAACTCTTGAAACAGCTCCCGTCTCCAGAGCTCTCTTCAGGAACGACTTCTACTATACTAATAACATGCTAGTTATGGAAGCGTTCGGATCAGCGTGCCAATGTCTTCCAGAACATCGCCACCCAGTTCAGCACTTCTACTGCTCCAATCCTAGCTAAAGGTGGCATTCTTGCAGATGATATGGGGCTAGGAAAGACCCTTCAAGTCATCAGTGTCATCCTAGAGGGAGGTCCTGGCACAACATTGATCATTGCCCCGGTCAGTGTAATGTCCAACTGGGTACAACAGATCGAGAGACACGTGAAGAAGGAGAATCAGTTGAAAGTTTTGACGTACCACGGAAGTAGTCGCAAGAGAATGACTTTCAGAGAATTCAGCACGTACAATGTCGTTGTCACAAGTTATGGTACTTTGAGCACCGAATGTTTCCCACGAGGAAGAAAATCTCCTGAGCAGATCCCACATAAGGAAGGTCTTTTCTCCATGACTTGGGCCAGAGTCGTGCTTGATGAAGGTCACTCTATCCGCAACCCATCTACTAAATCTGCTGTTGCCGCTACATGTCTTCCAGCAAAAGCCCGCTGGGTGCTCTCTGGAACGCCTATTGTCAACAGTATTAAGGATCTGTACTCTATGCTCAAGTTCATTGGTATCACAGGAGGTCTAGAGCAATTAGACATTTTCAATGCCGTCCTCGCTCGGCCGTTAGCTCATGCAGATCCCAATGCCGACCTCATATTGCAGTCCATCATGAAGACCATGTGCCTGCGAAGGAAGAAGGACATGAAATTTGTCGATTTAAAGCTTCCAGAACTATCCGAATACGTGCACCGCATCACTTTCCGTAAGGATGAGAAAGAGAAATACGAGGCATTACAGTAAGCCCAATGCCTAGGGCTTTCATTGCAATGCTAACAATACATAGAGCTGAGGCCAAAGGCATGGTTGATAAATATCGATCCGGTAGAGCAGAGAAAGGCACCAATATGTACCGCCATGTTTTGGAGATTCTCCTCAGAATGCGGCAAGTCTGTTGCCACTGGAAGCTCTGCGAATCCCGCGTCACCGACCTTCTCGCTCTTCTGGAAAGCGACGAAGTCGTCACACTAACCAAACAGAATCGTGCTGCTCTTCAGGTTCTCCTACAACTCAATATTGATAGCCAAGAAGAATGCGCAATTTGTCTCGAGACCCTCCACAATCCAGTCATTACTGCATGCAAACATGTCTTCGGCCAGGATTGCATCGAACGCACCATCGACCTTCAGCACAAGTGCCCCATGTGCCGCGCTGAACTCGCCGACAAGGAATGCCTCGTGCACCCTGCTATCGAAGAGAAAGCCTCCGAAGAAGTTGAAATTGACGTCGACACGAAGAGCAGCAAAACAGAAGCACTAATGAGTATCCTGACGGCCAGTCGTCGAGACCCACTATCCAAAGTTGTCATATTTTCTCAGTGGACCAGCTTTCTAAACATTATCCAGGTCCAGCTCGAAGAAGCGGGCATGAAGTTTGCTCGCATTGATGGTTCGATGTCAGCTACCCTCCGAGACTCTTCCATGGCGGCGCTTGAGACAGACCCAGATACTCGGATCTTGCTGGCCAGTTTGTCGGTTTGCAGCGTCGGTCTGAATCTCGTTGCTGCAGACACTGTTATCCTGGCAGACTCATGGTGGGCCCCTGCTATTGAGGATCAGGCGGTTGATCGTGTTCATCGACTTGGACAAACGAGGCCCTGTACCGTCTGGCGCCTTATCATGGAAGACAGCATCGAGGAGAGAGTCCTTAGCATCCAAGCCGAGAAGAGATTGCTAGTGGGCAAGGCATTCCAGGAGAAAACAAAAGGCGGAAAAGAGAAGGTTACGAGGATGGGCGATATCTTGAAACTGTTGGCTTGAGCTTTTACTCATTAGGATGTGGAAGTCTGCTTTTTACGCGGGTGGAGTATGTACGATGGAGTTTTTGCTGAATGTGCGTGCTTTGAGAGCTATGGCTTTCGCTTACGTGTTTTTGTACCATAAGATAGCTCTTTCTCATACTGTTAAGACTGTAAAACTAGTATGTTCTAGACTACATACAAGCGCCTCGCTGGCCAAAAGTCTATTTTAAATCAATATATATACCTTATTAGAGTCTGCATTCTTTGGTCTTGCTCAACTTCTTTCTAAGTCTCCGGGTTCAAATATTTCTATGGCCGAGTGCTTTTCAGTGCTTTCGAATTGAACATTGCAGCCACCTTCCTTTCTGATCTTTGAACTAAGATTATGTTGTCCTTGCCCTTCATCCTAATTTCGACTATAAAATTCACGGTTATAATTCTGTCGTTTTGAAGAAGTTCTGTCCCCAGACTTCGTTATATCTCAAGTCAAAGTCACTTTTAGTATCCAAATTGGCATGTACGATTCTCATGAATAAATAGGACCATCTCAGCCTTTGTAATATGAAGCCCAGAGCATCCTCAAGAGTGGATATGACATAGAAGTCCCTCGTCAAATCCCCTAAGGAAGTACGAGACGAAGCAAGTTGTTTTACACAGTGGGATAGAGTAAAAAGCTAAGCTCAAGCAAAATGAAAAAGGTGTTAAAAAAATCACAGAGGAGGTTGAGATGCAGGCTTCGATATGACGATACGCTGTGGTGAAGACTGTTTCGTGGCTGAGCGGGGACCGGCAGAATGCTGCATTGCTCGTTGAATGACTAGAACAATTGATCATCGAGAAATCTAGAAAGAGACAATGTGTTGAGATAAAGGAAGGGAAATTTGTCTATGGCCCTTAGGGTTGCCATCTAAAAGTTTGAAATATTTGTGCAACGCTTCTCAACTATCGAGCCTGAAGCTCGCTTAAAAAGGGGTGACCCGAGGAGGCGGCAACACATAAAACTTTGCTTTGCCCTGGCTCTGCTCTTCTTTCCTCCTTTCACTTCTTATTTTGTGCCATGCTTGCAAGGAATGTGTGATTTTAAAGTTCATATGCGCTCAATTTTCCCCCAGTTTTTCCACTACAAATATCACAATAAAGAACCAAGTAATGACTCAAAACGGCCCCAGAGCGATTTCTTGGCAGCTGTGAATGGTCTCTCCTCTATTGCTGTAAACTTTTGCTCGAGGGCTTGCTCTCCAATTAACAACATCCATGCAAGAGTAAATGAATATTATTAAACTTCCACCCCACGAAGATCCTGTCGCAGCGAAAATAACGGTCAGCAAAACTGCCTACTCATTTGAAGAACCAAATGAGTCGTCATTACCTAAAGAGCGAGAAGACCCGGCAGGAAAGTGTCAGAAACTGGACAGTGTGAGAATTGTTGAATGTTGATCAAGTATTGTTGTTGCCAGGCAGCTGGCGTTGGACGTGGGGTGAAGTTTTGAAAAGGGTTGGACTTTAGAGCGCAAGGATAACTGAAGAGAGACGTTTTGTTAGCATGTTTTTATTTTGGTAAGTTTGTTACCATATCCTCGGCGCAATGAAGTGAAGGCGAAGATCCAAAGCTCTCATTATCGTCGACACCCTTGAGCTCCTCCAAAACCGCACCAGCACTCTCATATCCATCTACCCAACACTCTCTAATCACTCGACCCATATCTCCCGCTTTCTCCAAGCTTGGCCATTCACCTCTCCAATATAATTTAACCCTTTCTCTTTCCTCAAATTCCTCCCACAACCTCTTTCTGCACCACATCTCGTAGCATACTGTTCCTAGACCCCAAATATCGTCTTTAACTCCATAACTCCGCGCATCTCTTTCCTTCCCCTTCCCAAACGAGCTCCAGTTTCCGTCCCACACTTCATCAAAAAAGCGGTACCGTCGGGTACATCTCGAAACATTCTCACTTCCCTTACCATGCAAGATAGAACTGCTGAAGTCGCATATGACGATGTCGAGGTTATCCGTGATCAATGTGTTTGCTGTACTAGTATCGGTATGCATGATTCCATTCTCGTGCAAGAACCTCAATGCGGAGGCGATCTGCTCTGTCCATTTCAACCTCTTTTCCTCTAGCACAATGTTATCACCGGCTCTAAAACCGGAGTCTCTGATTCCATGAATGAAAACTCGAAGGGAGCCCATCCGATGGTAGTCTAGAAGAAGGCCCGATCGAGGCTGGGATGGTAGTCTCCTTGGTAGGTAAGAATGTGGGGATGCTGACAAGGGAGGGATCGAAGGTATGCATAGATCTCGCGTTCGTGAGCAACTGCTGAGCTTGTATTTCCATATTTTCGGTGGGAAATAATAGTGGGAGTTGACCTCGCCACTTAGGGGCCCTCACCCTAAGTGGGCGAAAGCGAGTTGTCCCGCGAAAGCGAGTTGTCCCGTTTTCCATACAAACTTGCGATTTTCAACACTTAATAACTTATGCAATATAATACATATAAGAAATCTGAAGAGTGCAATTAATTTGTACGATCTCATTCTATAATTGCATCGCTTATTATTAAATATTTAATGTTATTGTTGAAGAGTTATTAAGAAAAGTTGAAAATTAGAAGTATTTGCGACGATAAATTTTGCGATTTTGGAACGTTGGATTTTCGCGATTTTTTTGGTGAGGGCGCCTATACAAAAAACGGGACAACTCGCTTTCGCCCACTTAGGGTGAGGGCCCCTAAGTGGCGAGGTCAACTCCCACTATTATGTGGAACTTTGAGAACAAACTTTGATCGGAAGAGAAAAATGATCCCTGACTGGCCCGAGGCAAGCTCAACTATCTCATCTTCGGCAGGATCCTGCGGTTTTGTGCTTCGCATTTTGGATATTCTTGGCATTCTTGTAGGATGAAGGAAAGAAGTATTCAAGTATCCAAAGTACGGGTAAGTGTACAATGATTGTTCGAATCTTTGACATGAAATTGATTGTGAATACAAGCAGGAATAGACAATCAGTAAGTTGTCGACATTTCGCCGCTGACTCTGTATGTGGTGGCTACCAGCTACCAGTTTAACACCGCTTTGCGGCAAAGTACTCCTCGAAAAGATATCAATAGACAGGAGCTAAGACATTCTTCGAATAGGATCTTGTTGAAAACCGAGAATATTCCCCACCAGTATTACATGAAAACCGCAGGCTTCCCAAACCTGGATATCCTAAACGTCTTTTCAAATAGCCTGCCGTGGGTTTCAAGATCTCAACGTAATCTTCTTAAAGCGTTGAGCGAGGCTGAGAGACTGTAAAGTCCGAGTTTACTTTCTTGTCGGGGCCGAACCATCATCCAGAATACTAGATTTTCTAGGCTTAGGGACAACGAAAGTCCCCCGCCTGGGTATGGAATCTGATATCCTCAATAGCCGTCAATCTACAATAGACTGCATTTTTCGGTGCCGCCACAATTGACCCCGAGATATGAGTGTCCGGAATAGGAGTGAGTTCAATCTGGTTCAGCTCCTTCCACAGCCGCTCCTTAACAGCCAAAAACTTCAATTTCTCTTTCAGCTGTTCATTCTTCTCGAGAAGGTCACGTGCCCAAACTGGGTGTAGATCTCCGCACAGCCACAACGTATCGGCCGTGAAATTGATGTAAAGGGGCATGCTACAGGGGAGACCGAGCTGACCCGGCGAGAAAGTCAAGGTAGTGAAGAGAGATAGTGCAATGGAGCGTGATTCGGAGCAGATGCGGAATATGGCAGGAGTTTTGCTGTGAGAAAACCATCTTCCTTCTGGCAGGTGAGATGCAGTTGGGGTGCAAGTCAACTCGACTGTCCTGGGAGTGTTGGCAATCACTTGCCATATTTGGAGACGCAACTCGGACGGCAGGAGTGGGAAAAGGGTGAAAGACTCTGGCGATGGATCGGAGATCCGTTCTTTTGCTGAGGTACAGTGTTGGCAGTGGTGATACATGAAATAGATAAGTCTAGAAGCCATATTGAAACAGGAGAGTTTCTGAATATGGTTTCCTTTGGCGAATGAAAGAAAACAGAATACAGACCGAAGTGAATAGAAAGAAGATACTCCGAAAATTGAAGTTTATATATCTTTAACGGCTCTCACGTCAGACAAAATAGATAACAGCAGCGAAAGGAATCCTAGACATATATTCCAACATGAATAGATGCCCTTATTGGAATATAGATCCGAGAACTAGACAAACCCTCCAGGTACTGAGTCGTCGCAAAATGTACGTAAGCGGTAACTCGTAGGGAGCTGAGAGGTCAGACTCGGGATGAAAGCTGAATCCGAGGTCATGCAGAATCTCCCTAGGTGTTGCACTAGCAGTATTGCCGTATAGGCTGTCAGCCTTGTCGCAACTCATCTCTGATCATTGGATAGAGCTGTTTAACAGGAGTTGCTCAAGCTGCGCTTGATTCGGTGCTTGTTGCGCTACGTGTGAGTTTAATTGCCATTGGGTAGAATGTGGCGCTTCGGCGTTTCTAACCAGGCTTGCGATTTGCGTAGGTAAAGAGTTTTCTAAATCCTAGCTCGTCTTGTGTCTGTAAGGAAGAGTCGAAGTGATCGAAGCGAAGCTTGTCGGAAAGGGGGTTGAGGTGAGACTCCGCTAGCGCCCGCTCCGGCTGCCCCACACATCTTTTGAGCCCCTCCCGAGGAGATATTTCGAGTCTAAGGGTATTCACGACTGCATTCATAATGGCGCACGAACCATGGTCTTTGAGGCGATTCTTGCCGCTGGAAATTGCTGGTAATTTGACATTCTACTTTACATCATAAGAATTATAAATTTACTGACACCCACAACTGCAGACATTGTCGCATTATGGCATACCTACCGAGTCCCCATAATCATTACGACCTTCACAATCCTTATAATTTTTCGAACGATCTTACATCTTCGAGTGCCGAGAGTCAAAGTGACTGATACACCGCCGCTCTCACCAAAATTATCAGCTAAGAAAGAAAAAACCCCTCTAGAGGATAAGAAGACCATCACAGAAAAAGTCCCAAGAAGGATAGTGGGAGGCGTGAAGAAGTGGAAATCCTCACAGGATGAAGTTATACCAACAAGCCAAAATATCCAAGTGCTCGTATTCTTCTCATCCCTGACTGGCACGAGTGAGAAGAGAGCGAAAGTCTTCACGGAGGGATTGGCACAAAGAACGAAGGAGCTTGCCGAATCGACATCTACGACCTTTGCCGATCCTCAACTACTTGATCTGTCATACATAGACTACGACGATTATTTTATCACACCTCCAAAAGGAGATTCAAACACGCAATACTTCTACCTTTTGATACTCCCGTCATACAATATTGACACAGTTCTCGACAATTTCCTCGAACATTTACAAGAAACACACAATGATTTCAGGATAGACACAGCGCCTCTATCGCCCCTATTGGGATACTCAGTGTTTGGTTTCGGAGACCGAGAAGGATGGCCGACCGAGGAAGAAGGTTTCTGCTCGCAAGCTAGAGATGTCGATAAATGGTTGGCAAAGCTGACTGGGAGAAAAAGAGCTTTCCCCCTAGGAATGGGAGATTCTAAGACCGATGCAACAGAACGATTAAATGAGTGGAAAGAAGGAGTGGAAGATGTCTTGAGCCACATTGCAAGAACTGGGGGCCTAGGTGAAGGAGTGGTGGGTAGTGGGGATGCAGTGGAAAGTGATGTGGAAGATCTAGACGATGAAGACGAGTTGCTATTCGAAGAGCAGAAAGTCGCTCAACGAAAGACAAAGGCGCAAAAGAAAGATGCTCTGAATGACCTCGAAGACATCGGCAGCACGCTGAATCAGCCCTCATCCGTACCCGATGAACCTCTTGAAGTAGACTTCACAACCTACAGCAAGAAGGCTAGATCCACACCTACTACAGTCACCAAAGAAATGGTGCCCAAAAACTCACCTACTTACACCGCACTCACCAAACAAGGCTACTCCATTGTCGGTTCCCACTCCGGGGTCAAAATCTGCCGTTGGACGAAATCTGCCCTCCGAGGCCGCGGCTCTTGCTACAAATACAGTTTTTACGGCATTTCCTCTCACCAATGCATGGAAACAACTCCTTCTCTTTCCTGCTCAAACAAATGCGTCTTCTGCTGGCGTCATGGCACTAACCCCGTAGGTACAACCTGGCGCTGGGTCGTCGACCCCCCGGACCTGATCTTCGAAGGCGTGAAAGCCGGCCATTACAAAAAGATAAAAATGATGCGAGGCGTCCCTGGAGTCCGAGCTGAGCGGTTCGCGGAAGCCATGCGGATACGGCATTGTGCTTTGAGTCTGGTGGGAGAACCGATTTTCTATCCGCATATCAATGAGTTTACTGCTATGTTGCATAAGGAGCATATATCTTCTTTCCTGGTGTGTAATGCGCAGCACCCGGATCAATTGAGGGCTCTGAAGCCAGTCACGCAACTCTATGTTAGTATTGACGCGAGCAATCGCGAATCGTTGAGGAAGATCGATAGGCCTCTGCACCGAGATTTCTGGGAACGTTTCCAAGCTTGTCTGGAGATATTGAGGGAGAAGAGGTTCCAGCAACGAACAGTTTTCAGACTCACGCTGGTGAAAGGATTCAATATCGAGGATGAAGCAGAGGGATATGCCGATCTAATCGAAAAAGCGCTCCCCTGTTTCGTGGAAATAAAAGGCGTCACGTACTGCGGCACATCATCATCCGCAGGCGCTGGACTGACCATGCAAAACGTCCCATTTTACGAAGAAGTCTGCGCCTTCGTGGAAGCCTTGAACGCATCTCTCAATAAAAGAGGTTTAGGATATGGGATTGCAGCCGAGCATGCACACAGTTGCTGTGTATTAATTGCCAGCGAAAGATTCAAAGTGGAGGGGAAATGGCACACTAGAATCGATTATGAGAAGTTCTTTCAGTGTCTCGAGAGTGGGCAGGATTTCACTCCTGAGGATTACATGGGTCCTGAGACGCCGGAGTGGGCTACATGGGGGAATGGAGGGTTTGATCCGAGGGATGAGAGGGTAGATAGAAAAGGGAGGAAGAAGATTATGCCCGGTGAGGCGGTGGTTGAAGATGGGAAAGTGGAAAATAGCAAGGAAGATGTTGATGTCGAGTAGTTTTATCAAAAATGAAGCTTGATGTATGAGGCTATAATAAGAAGCTGTTATTGACCCTCGTATGCTCTGTGTAGACTGGAGGAGATCATGATAGCATTGAGAGGGTTGGGGGCTTTGACTATTTGGAAAATATTCTTCATGTGTCAAGATTTTGAATAGATGGCTTGTGGGATGAGCCTCGGAGGAGACATGAGTATTGAAAAACAAGTCAAAATATTGTGCAATTCAGACACGTGAAGATAGTAAATACGCTATAAAGCTTGTTGTATCATTTCATTGGTAGCATTCGTAGTTACGGCAACGTCTCCAATTAACAAATCGAAGGTCGTTTCGAGGCCGTCTCTTCTGCAAGATTTGCAGACTTGTATTTCCCTCCCAAAGCTCATCATAATGCCCAGATCGTACAGCAAATCTCGCCATTATTCGTCAAAAATTCTGCTCAATGGCATCCGAGAACGACAGAACCCCTGCATTCGATCTCGCTAACGCTCGACCTTGACCGGTACGCCCCTTGCGGACCCAGAACGCCAAGTCATGATCAACAAGCAAAGCAAATGACAGAAAGCAACCTTCCGACGCCAGACAATAGTCAAATACCTAACAAAACAAGCAAGCCTGGACCTCGAATTTTCCATCACTAATTGGAACACAGGTGAGAATTCCAAGGTAATAGGCTTTCGTACCATGAGAAACGTCATAAGAAATCTCAGAACGAAATAGGGGGGATAAATGCTCTTTAACCAGAAGAGCTTCCACCATTCGCCTCACCCTCCGCTAATCTCTCTCTCTGAACCATAACTCTCTCATTGCAGATGTCAATGAACATCTCAAACTTCTCGATCTGACGATCCTTGGTCCTAATAACGTCCTTCAATTCCTCAATTTCCTTTCTATGCTTCTCAGTCTGCTCAGCGAGTTCCTTCTGTGCATTTGCAAGCTCGGTTCGTAGATCAGCACGGAGCTTCTCTTCATAGGTCATAGGGGGCTTCTTGTAGAAGGTGGGGAGCTGTTCCATAGCTGTGGCTTCGACACGGGAAGGGTCTCGTTTGATGGCTGCGCGCGCATTATAGATGTCCCGGGGAAGGTAACGGACTGTAGGGTTTTCGCGGTGAAGGATCTCAAGGGTTTCCTTGACAGAGACGCCTGGTTCTGATTAGCTGTATCCACAAGAAATCCATCCAAGTGCCTCACCATTCTCTTCCAAGGCCTTGACAGCAGCAATAGCCTTTGGGTCGAGCTTTCTCGCGCCAGGATGCTCGGTGGGACTGTCGCTTGGGGGATGGTTATGAGTCAAGTGCTCGCCATCGATACGTCCTCTTAACAACCATGCGGTCTTGTTCTCCAGGCCAAAGACACCAAATTCACAACCACACTTGCGAGACTTTGTCTTGCGTTGGCGCTGCTCACCAGGGACTTTCTCCTTGTTGGTTCCTCCACGGTCGCAAATCAAGAAGACCTTCTTAAGTCCCCGGTTGTCGCGCTTGGAGCGGCCGATGACAAATGCGTAGCCGTGTTGCAGGGCATAATTTTGCGCGTAGCTGAAGAGAGCCTCGAACGTGGGGAAACTGCCACCTGGTGGTGGAGATAGCATTTCGCCTTGTGGGATCTCGGGTTCGACCGGGGCTTTCTGAGGGATCAGTACGCCGCGCATGCCACCAAGACTGTTGTGTTCGCTCAGCTGCTGGTCGACTGCAAGTTGTGGATCAATCATGGACAAGTCCTGAGGAGTGTCGTCTGGAGAGCTATCTTGACCTTGCGCTCTTGATCCGAAACTACCATTACCGTTGACCGGAGTTGTGTTCATGGTTGGTCGGGGGGCATTGACATTCTGCATAGCAGGCGAGGAGTTTTGCGATTGTCGCTGAACTTGATTGACCGATGCGGCGGGATTCATGGCATGGTTGACACTCATGGATTGGCTTTGAGGCGTGACATGTGGAGGCATGTGTATTGTGGTACCAAGGGGTGGTGGTCGACGTTGAGGAGTATTGCTGCCAGAGCCAGCTGGATTGCTCAAGATACCCTGAGCGATCTGCTGCTCTGCAGAGACTCCAGCATTGCCATTTTGGCGTGGTGGACCAGGTTGAGCATTGCTTGGAGTGTATGGGGTAGCATAGGGAGATTTGTGTTGCTGAGGCTGCTGACCTGGAGGACGAATGCCACCTTGTGTTGGGCGAGGAAAGGCACGTTGCTGCTGCTGCTGCTGTGAGGGAGATGGAGTTGGGAGGTTGTTTTGGACTTGGAAGACGTGTTGACGTCCACCGTTCTGCGAGAAAGAAGATGGTGTCGACGACATCTTATGAGTTGAGAGCGGAGTGCTTCTATCAATCTCGAATCTTGCGTGAACAGGGACTGTGGGTTGATTTAGAAAAATTGATGCGAACGCATCGAGTGTCACGAGAAAACACGTAAGCAGATGTCTGGAAGCACCAGGGGTTGCAAGAATTCTGTGCGCACGGGCCAAAAACACTAATATCGTAATCGTGAAATCAATAAAAATATAAACAAACATCTTACATCATAACTATGGCTCCACCAACGCGATCAAATCCATTTCGGACTCCTTCCCCTGAGCCTCTTAATGGCAAAGAAGCTTCAACTCGTCGAAAAACCAAATTCATTAACGCATTGGCTCATAATCCTGAAGGCAAATCACTAGCTGCTATTTCACGAGATTGCAAGATCGGACCGAGTACTGGACGCAAATGGCGAGATGAATATAAGTCTTTTGGGGAGAGAGCGAAGAAGCCTATGAGGAGCGAATCTGCTATACTTGGAAGGAAATCAAAGGTCACTAAATCGATGTGTAAAGGAGGAAATGAAGCAGGGGATACAAGAGGAATGGGACAAAATCACGCTAGAGGAGATACGGCATCGGATTGCTGATATGCCAAGAAGATGCGCAGAGCTTATGCGATCAAATGGAGGTCCTATTCGAGGCAATAAGTGGTAAAATGGTTGAGATATTGTAGTTTTAGTTCTAATATTTACATTTGGTGATTGTGGTGTTTTGGCCCGTGCGCACAGAATTCTTGCAACCCCTGGTGAGCACGGAGCTGGTGGGGTTGAAGGGGAGCGAAAGCAGATCAAGTGCAAGTCCACCATCTCTTCCGCTTGCTTTTGCGAACGTACCACAACCTCCGCAGATACAAATGAAGCTCCTCAAACGCGAATCTCCCTCGATATCCCGGTCATTCACCAACGGTGACAATGCGCGGCGGAGAAATTAAAAGCAATCTATCAACGTTGGACCTTGATTGGGGAATCTCTCGCTCCTGTCGAATAGAAGGAATTGAGCAGTGATGGTGCGCTTCTACCCAGATATTTAGTCAGCGATATAACCTGACTACTCTGTAGCATACATCGCGTTCTTAGATTCTACGGCAGTGATTCAGCGAGGAAAGCCTGCTCTTCGAGTGTCTTCTGCGACCATCACATTCTCTCGAAATCCAATTGCAAGCACCTCTTCTGCTGATGTCCACTACCAATATTCCATCTACGAACAATCTATGCGAGCTTCTGCGACATCACCGAACGACCGATCTTCGAAACCCAACGACCGGCCATCGCGTGAACAAGACATACACGGTGTAGCTGCGGAGGAATGAATTTACACCTGCAGCAGATCTCGATTCGATTCAACTTCGGCATAGATAGCTGTCGATTGTTCGACCAAGTCAAAAAGCGTCCCGATACCGTGTAAAGTTGGGATTCGAGAGCGATTCAATTGCATAGAGCGCAGAGAGAAGCTGCGCTTCGAGGACTAGAAGAATGAGGAGGAGCAAGGCCAAACTCCATTTGATGGGATACGAGAGATAACTGTTGTCGAGATTGAATGTCTGTTCAAGCTACAAGACTTTCTATCTAAAGTAACTAACATGGGGACAGAAATGATTGAGGTGGAAGACAACCAATGATCTACACAAACTTTTGAGAAGAGCTTGTTGGACACCGTCCGCAGATGTCTGCAGGAAGGGCAGCACGAACAGCAGGATTACACAACATTGCAAGACAGATGCAAATCTATCAATATTGGGCCAGTCAAGTACGAATTGCCTCGAGAACAAGCTCGGTATCATGGTGAACTTAACATATTCAAGATATCATCCTTCCCTCGATGCATCGACCTGTCTGGAAGTCTGCGACGTCCGGATTGCTTTCAACACCTGAGCGGTGGAACCGATAGGGACATCTGCATCAATGTTGCTTCAGTGCATCGAAACATCTGCTGGCAGGTTTCCGAAGCACTTCACAGCATTCAGCACTAAGACGCAAGTCGATCAACAACGAAGAAATCTATCGATGAGAGTAAACATGGTGTCGAGAGAATTCGAACAGTCAATATCACCCCGACGAGATGATTAGCACTGCACCAGCTCTTGACGAACTCCTGCCCATACGCTGCATTTGGAGCCTTTCCTCCATTGTCCTATCAGGTGAATCAAGCTGGGAAATATTGATTTATTTTCTTCGTCGCACGGGATCAGCATCTTACTGGTGGAGAAACCTTGGCATCTCTCCGCATCGCCGCCCCCGCATTGAGGTTCTGGGGTAATAACTCCTTGTAGTGCCTAAATGACCAGCGCCTGCATTAGTGTCAGGGCAACAACACGCAGCAACAAGGTTCAAAGTCCCGAAAGAGATCTGGAGCTTTCAATTTCGACTCGTCATTCTCAACATTCTTGGGTCGCACATTAGATTGAAGTTCTCTGCACTGCGGTTTCCACCACGACCGTCGTCCACCACATGGCCGGAAATCCTAAGGGAACGGCTTACCGGGCTCAGGAGAACAAGTTTTTCCGGGGAATGTGTGGCTCGAGGCGGGAATTATCTTCCATGCGTGGAGGGTGATCTCCATATATGTCTTGTCGTTGGCATTGTTGAAACTGCAGAAGAATCTCTTCCATCCAATCTCGCCATGTATTCTCCTCTGGCTACTCTGTTTCTCTTTGCCAGCTTCTCGCTGGCTACTCAGACGAAGTGTGTCAATGATGCCTGTTTACAAACCTTCCAAGAATTTGGAGCTATTGCAACAGCATATTGCGTTTTGTACAAAGAGATAGAGAGTTTTGGCAATCTCCCGAGTTTCATGGGGCCCTGGAAAACCTACCCAGCGAGTATCTCAAGTGCCTGTTCTTGCCTCACAGCAACTTCAATAAAATTGACCTCGAGCCCAAGTTTGTTTTGTCTACAATCCCATCGAGGTGATTAAGCGTTTGCTGACTATATTCAGCTATCTCCAAATGCGTGACCACACCTACCACGGTCCTATCTATTTCGACAGTGACAGATCGAACAACAGTAGTTTCGACTGAAATCATCACACAAACTGCAACACAAACGATCGGTTCTGTTTCAACCCAGACTATTACCGACTATAGCACGATCACAGGCTCTACTTCAACATCCTCGGCAAGCTCTAGCTCCTCGAATAGCTCAAGCACATCTAGTAAGTTCCTCTGTAGATGTAGCATTGAATACCCACTAAATTCTTACAGTTTCACAAACGGGTTCGAGCTCTAGCATTTTAACTACCGCTTCGAATCCATGCACATGCACAGCATACTCTCAAATCGCTCCGGCCGTGGCAGCATGTACACAAATTACACTGCAAGATATCAGCGTCCCTACCAACAGCAGTATTAACCTAGCAAGCTTGAAGGCTGGTTCCGTGGTAACTTTTGCCGGAAAAACCACATTTGCCTTCACAAATTCCTCTACCATCAACCCCATCACAATCGGAGGCGCTGGAATCACGATCTTGGGTGCACCAGGGTCAGTCTTGGACGGAAATGGACAGGCGTACTGGGATGGACAAGGTTCCAATGGCGGTGTACCAAAGTACGTTCTCAGTTTAGGATACTATTTTTAATTTTCGCTATTTTATTTTGATTATTCGATTTCGGACATTCTCCCCTCCTCCATCATCCGGGTCTCACATACTGACTTAACAGGCCTGATCACTTCATTGTTCTGAAAAAGATGACGGCCGGCTCAGTAGTCAAGGATCTTCATATCCGGAACTACCCTGTCCATTGCTTCAGTATCTCCAGCTGTAGTAATCTGATGGTTACCAACATTCAACTCGATAATTCCGCGGGAAATACACCAAACGCTATCAGTGGTGGACTTGCAGCAGCACATAATACCGATGGATTTGATATTTCGACCACGAGCAACATGTTATTGTCCGACAGCACGGTCAATAATCAGGATGATTGCGTGGCTATTACCAGCGGGAACAATATCACAGTCAAGAATATGTATTGCAATGGTGGCCATGGCCTATCGATAGGGTCCGTAGGCGGGAAAAGCAACAACAATGTTACGAATATACTGTAAGTTCTTCTTGTTTCACCCCACACTTTCACTAAACCGAGACGCAGTTTCACAGACAGCGCGGTCGCGAATTCCCAAAATGGAGCACGCATCAAGTCTAATTACAACACCACAGGCTTCATCTCCAATATCACGTACTCCAACATCGCGGTTATCAATGTCTCGGTCTATGGAATAGATATTCAAGAAGACTACCTTAATGGTGGTCCGACCGGAAATCCTAGTAATGGTGTCATCATCACCGACATAACCTTCAGCAATGTGACTGGCACCGCAGTATCTGGGGCTCAGGATTATTATATCCTGTGTGGAAATGGAAGCTGCAGTAACTTTACATTCACGGATGTGAGCATTGTTGGAGGCACAGTCGCCAATAGCTGCAATTATCCTCCGTCTGGCTGTCCTGGATCTGGATCTGCCAATTCATCCTCATCAGCAACAGCCCAGACTAGCACATCGTCAAATGTCCCATCTTCTACCGGAAAATCTTCCTGGGCGCGCACATCTCCACCAAGCGGCGCAGTGGTCGTAGATGCGACTGGAGCCACGGCAGGATCGTACATCACTGTCCAGTCTGGCGTGAATGCTTTATCACTCACTTCGACAACACCTCAAGTCCTCTTCATCTATCCTGGAACGTACGCCGAGCAAGTCTATGTCCCCGCACTCAAGTCAAATCTCACGGTTCAGGGCTACACACTTGATGGACGTACGTACGCTGGAAACACCGCAACTATAACGTACGACCTCGCTCTGATTAACACCACGAGCGATGATCTGACAGCCACCGTCAGACAGTGGAACCCCAACACAAAGTTCTACAATCTGAATATTGCCAACACTTTCGGCCACATACCCACCAATGGTCAAAATCTAGCGCTATCCGCCCATACGAGTAATCAAGGTTACTACGGCATGCAACTCTTGGGTTATCAGGATACCCTCCTTTCTAATACTGGAAATCAACTGTACGCCAAGAGCTTGATCGTTGGAGCGGTTGATTTCATCTTCGGACAAACCGCTACGGCTTGGTTCGATCAAGTGGATATCCGCACGATTGCTACTGGATGCGTTACTGCTTCTGGCAGAGCATCTGCGACCAATCCTTCTTGGTATGTGATCAACAATTCGACGGTGGCAGCCATCAATAGTAGCATTGCCGCTGGAACCAATTATCTTGGTCGGCCTTGGGAGTAAGTTTTCCTTTTCCACATTCGTCTCCATGTTCACATTGCACAGGTCTTTTGCGCGTGTTGTTTTCCAAAACAGCGACCTGAGCGATGTCATCGCACCAGCTGGTTGGCGACCCTGGAGCACTGCTGTGAATGGCACGACGAATACGGAGAATGTGACGTTTGCGGAGTACGATAATTATGGCGCGGGCAGTATATTGGATGAAGGTCCCAGAGCCAGTTACAGCGAGCAGTTGACGGAAGCTGTGGCCATTGAGACAGTGCTCGGGAATGCATGGGCGAGTGAGTGGTGGGTCGATGAGGCGTATATGGTGTAGCTATGGAGTCTCGAAGTTGCGACAGACCAATGCTGCAACTGTGTACGAATTAATGTCTGCTCGACGCGTTCCGATGTTTCCAAGTCTTGCAGGGATAGGTGTTGGTATTGGAGCTAGATAGTGATTTATAAGTGAATGCTGTGAAAGCTTTGAAGACAGGCACAAAGTTTGATTGAAACTAGTCTTTGAACCTGACTATGAATAGGAAATTCAGATTCGCGATCTTTTGAAAGAAATCCAGAATTGTTGTGTTTTTCCGTTTGTTCACCATCTAAAATACCCTCAAAGTCGGTCCTCGGATTGGTTTAATGACTGAGGGGCAACCGAGTTTTCGATGTTTAGTAACAGAACAAGCATTCTTTCAATGCCACTCTTGAAGTTGCCATATCTAGAACAGTTTTGCCATTGCTTTTCAGGCGCAGCCATATCTTCCACAGGCTGTAATGGGGCTTTTAAATATATATATACATATATATTTGGATAATTATAATAAAAAGAGTATATTTAATTTGCAAGATACAAAAAGTTAAAATAGAGCCCAGAAGGGGCAAGCGTCAACAGATTATAACTACTAGTATACTGTATATGGTTTAATTAATCGTCGCAAAGTCAGCAGTAGGGCCACAAAAACTGTTGCACAACCTTATGCTCAAAGCGCTCACCGAGGACCGGAACCTGGCACTCATTCGCCAGCTGTCCCGCATTGCATATGCCATACAAAAACGAGGCGCCCGGCTTTTTGCAGCCCGCTTTTTGCAGTGCATTAAAGTGAAAAGAAAAATCTGCCAAGATCCCGAGGTGCAGAATCAGAAATAAGATTTCGGGTTCGGTCAATATGTATATGCCTGGCAGTCTTTGACTTTCTTTTAGCGCCAACGCGATACTACATTGAATGTACCGTTCATATTGTATGCCAAGGTCTCATTCCCAATACTCCATCAGAAAAATGTCTTACTCGGAAGTGAGAACAACTCTGGAGGGGGTGCGATCCCGGATGGGAGATGTTAGCGATCGATGGATTCAACAATTGCGACGAAATAATAAAACTACACCATCCTGGGCTTGTACTTTATGCCCCGACCGTAGGATTTACACATCACCCAGTTCACTGTGGGAACACGAAGGATTAGACCACTTGTCCGAAGAAGAAGAATTACTCCTTCAATGGCGATATCTTCGAAAACTCGAACTGCTTTTGCAGAGGCTGCTACAATTCTTGATAAATTGTAGCAGATTCGGAGGTTTTCTAAATCGCCGCCGGCCGAAATGCACAACGATGCCCTGGGCAATATGGCCGTCACTGGTGGTATTATGGGGTGTGTGTTGGATGTTTGTTGTCCCCTGGAACGATGCCAATCATCTCGACGCCTATCTCGAGGATTATCTCGGCGCAGAACAAGCGCGGCCATTTCCTCTACGTAAGTGACATTGATTCGCACGAAAGGCTTCCAAGCGCTGACACGAGATTGTAGATTTTTCTCTCAACCCTGATTTGGCACCTATTGCAACAAGATATGATCAATTTCTGGACAATCTTGGAAATGAACTTGTACCAAACAGCGTTCTTTGTACGAATTATCCCAACTACGGCATGTACAATGATGTTATTGGAAACCAGTCTGAGCAAGACCTCCCCGCTTTAGTTCCATCGGTGGGAGCTGTCGGTTTATTAGCGGACGTTGGATTGGACTTTGGATACTCATCAAATGACAGGAATCGACTCGAGAATTTGGATCGAGCCATCATCAAAGTCCCCATTGCAGATTCCTGTGCACAAATCCCTTTAAGTCCCAACCAACAAGAAATTTCCTACATTAGCAATTACGATCCGGCACCCCAACCACCAGCTGCAGTGACTCCGGGCGGTTCACAACTGCAATTCCTAGGACAGCTTTCGCGAGGGTCAATTATAGCACCAGAACAGCCAGAAAGTCCTCCTCGGAACGCAGAAGGAAACTACATATGCGTTGGATTCGGATGTAGCAACGAGAAAATATTCGAAATCCGTTCAAAGTGGCAGTACGTCGTTTCTCAGTCCATAATTCCTTCCCATTTTCTGGTTCGGAAAGAAATCTAATAAAACCTATTAGAACACACATAAACCAGCACACCAGGCCTTTCATATGCTCTGTGGAAGGATGTTATTATAGATCCGCAACGAAAGGTGTACTCGACAGGCATAAGAATCGTAAACATTCAAACCTGCATTTTGCATCTTCAGAATTGGCCGGGGTCGCTGGGACAGACAGGTCAGGTATGTTCGAGGTTAGGGAGTTAGCACCAGCGTCTGCTCATGGAAGTCTTATTGTTATGGATACAGATACAGATAAGGGTAAAGCGAAGCGGAAATTTGTTGATGACGAGGTTGAACAAGAAGGAAATGACCACAACGAACAGAGCACTGGGTTAAGAATGGTTCAAAAGAATGTTAAGCTGGATGGCTGGGGTTCTACTCGGCATGAAGAGGAATTGGCTCAAGAGAATGAGATGCTGCGACAAGAATTGAAAAAGGTTCATGAGGAATTAGTAACATGCCGGGCAGAAAGAGATGAGGAAAAAAAGGAACGAGAAACATTGCTAGGAATTTTTGATCGCGTCACAAAACAAATAAAGTAGGGATTTAGGCTTTTGCAATTTTTTCAACGCTTTACCCTTGTGTTCATTAATATGCTAAACGCCAACGGATCGGGCCCGAATTCGCCATCACCTAATCGTACATCGCTGCTAATGCCAATATCGATCCAAGCAACGACAAGCGGTGTTTGTGTCCGGGCACTCTCCTTTCCACCAACGTCCTTTAACGTCTTTAGCTTAGTTGGCTTGCGCTTTGAAGCTCGTGAAGCTGCCATGGGTGGGTGTTGCCGTTGTTGGTTGCGGATTCGTCTAGAACAAGCTGCTACGGACGACATCGTCGGGTCGTCTTGAATGCAGGCATCGATGTCAACACCTGGATCGTGTAATTAATTCTTCGAACTGCCTTTTGCAAGCCACTGCACATCTTTGCTTCCAAACTTGGCCATCGCGTGAAGGAACACCCAAACACATCCATGCGTAACCTTAACCCCGCTATTTAGCGCAATGTAGATCGAAGAGCAAGGATGTTCTGCAGCGCGCTTCTTGGGCAAATGAGGAGATCGTGGGAACGAGATCTACAATGGTTTTTCAGGGGTGGACCGCCAGCGACAACGTCATGTCCCTCGCTCTTCACGATTCGACGCATTTCATTGCTGTTCCGAGTCGATATTACAATCGTTTCATTTGGCTATTCATCATTATCCTGGCGTGCTGATTTGCGCCCTCATTCATCAAACGTCAAGTGACTTCTGCGCATTGAGACATGAGGAGATCTCATCGAAAATCGAGAACAGGGTGCACGCAATGTAAGCGTCGAAGAGTTAAGGTCAGCTTATGCTTCTCTCAATCAAGCACATTATTGATAGCTTCTAGTGCGACGAATCAAAGCCATCATGTTTAAATTGCGATACGCACAAGCTCCAATGCAGCCTAGAATTTCTCACCCCAATGGCCTTACCTCGAGGTAAATCCAGCTCTCCGATACCTAGGACCCAACATAGATCTCCCTTCAGTCTCAGCGCCGAGCTTTCACCCTCTCCATTCGACACTCAAACAGATGAACTGCTCCACCATTACACGACCACGGCTTACATTTCCCTCGCTGGCAACCGCACGCCTTCAGTCTACCGTGTCGCAATCCCACAAATGAGTCTCGCTTATCCATTCCTATTTTCTGGCATCCTTGCTATCTCAGCCTTACACCTGGCTACAATCGCACCGCATCGCAGTCAAGAGCTGCACAATTTTGCCGTAGCGCAGGAATATGTAGCGCTGCCCTTATTCCGGGCATCCGTGAGCAACCCGGAGGCGGAAAATATCCATGCAATATTTGCCTTTGCCGGCTCCGTGGTCCATTATATCATGGCATCGCCTGAGGTTTTGCACGGTGAACAGAAGGTCGATCGATGCAGGATACCCAGCAGAGATGATGATCACCCACATTGGTTTCAGACAATAAGAGGTCTGATGACATTACTCAGTAGCCATTGGCATGAGCTCGCAAGAGGTCCTTTTGCGCCACTGCTAGCCTACGATCCTCGTCCCGTTTACGACAATTCGAACGATAAGCAGCTTGCCAAACTTGAGCAGCTGTTTCCCACTCCGTCGATGTTACCTTCCCATCCTAATTCTTCGACACCGTCCGAGGAGGAAAGCTTTGAGAACTGCAGGGGAGCGCTGAAAGAGTTACGGAGAGTTTCAGCACTGTCGCGTTCGTCCCCAACACTTTGTATCAAGACATCGATTCATACGTGGGCTGGTGGTGTAAGCCCAGGATTCGTAGAGTTGATATATGATAGGGATCCGAGAGCACTGGTCCTCCTTGCGCATTACTGCGTCCTGTTAAAAAACAACAATGATGTTTGGTATTTGAGAGGTCTAGGTCTGGGACTGTTAGAACATATTAGGCAGATTCTTGGGGAAGAGTGGCAGCCTTGGATACAGTGGGCACTTGAACAACCCGTCTCTTAAAATTACATAACATCTGCTTCTGTCCGTGAATCTGTCTGACTCCACCCAATCCTGTTCGATTGATTGAATGTGATTTCGCAGGCTCTGCAACATCCCTATCCCAGGCATTGACATAGAGCCAGATGTGAGTTCATCCTAGACATTTTAATGGAGAAGAGTCTTGATCTGGAGGATGGCACATTGCATGTCGTGTGAGCGCAAACTTCTGATTCTCAAGAACCATCGCTCCACAACATTCCCCATCGGAATTCCAGAGTGATGTATCGTGGATGATTCAGTCTAGGAAGTCTGGGGCCAAAGCAGCCATGTTTGAATTTTGCTTTGCTGCCTTCCCAGGACTCAGCAGCCCAGACGCGTCCTGATTTCAACCATTGTGGACTGCAATCGTTTGCGGTGGAAGATTCCAGGAGTTGCACTGCTGTTCATCCATTCCAGGAAGTCTGAGGCCAATTCAATGAGGTTGGAAATTGTTGTCTGTTCCCCTCAAAGACCCAACAGCGGAGCATCACCTTGGCTCTCGACGACTGTTTATCGCAACCGATTGAAATGCATGTTCCGAAGAGCTGGGGCATTGATCATCCGAACTGGAGATTGTTGGGCGAAAACAGAGAAGTTTGAACTTTTGCTTCGTGCCTTTCCTCGAAGTCATCGAGTATGCACAGTCTTGTATTCGGTTTTTTCGAAATTAATTTATTCTTCCCGAGTAAATATTCAACCCGTACAGAACTGAATGAATGGTTATTTAATAATTCGGCGGTGTTCGAATAAATATTCGAATAACCGTACACGTGATCGTAAAATAGTAATTCCGGCTTCGTAGCTAATGAAATCCCTGTATTTTTTTTCGCTTAGTTAGATTTTTCATAAACATCAATACTATGAAAAATCATCACCAGTTGATTGCCCCCGCCATTCCCACCATTATCACCACCATTAACTGCAACCCTTATAACATCTGTGCGATTATCTGCTATGCCTCAACAAACTCCTCTTACATTTTCTGGCATACCTAAAAGAGAACTACATCCTCGGGAGCCTTTTAATCTCTTTTCAAAGCGTAACAAAGCATCCACTACTACTGATTAAAATGCATCAACTCTCCCACCAAATAATCGTCCCCGTATTAAAAAGGCGCCTTCCCTAAAGCCTACTAACGCTTTCTTATTTACTAGACTTTATCCTTTTTATACTCGCACTATTTACAAACTTAATTATTATATAATATAGGTATTTTATTCATAGTCTAAGTGTACTAACTACAAGCGCAAACTTGTAAATAAATTATTAGCAAAAATTAATAACTACAAATCCCATTACCAAAAGTATTACCTAAGCGTGTTTTTAAATTAAAAGAAGTTAAACGAATTAAATATTATGAAAAAAAGTAGTTAAGTTCTTTACTTCGAAAAGCCGAAGGCAAAGTAGTTTAATAACGAACGTTATTATATGCTCTTCCTCGAATTTATTATTAAAAACAACTTCTCCTTCTCTTTTATCGACTAGCCCGAAATGAAAGCTTTAATCAAATTCCTATTCCCTACTACGAAGTAAATCTTACACTTTACTTTAATAAAAAACTTAAAGATAAAATATAAAGTAGAAGAATTAATATAATATAATATTTTCCAAAGTTATATCGAATTAGAAAAATGCATCTCCTTTATAACTAATAAATAGTTCGAAAATAATAAACTTAATTACAAAGTTATTACGAAGTATATTATTATAAAAAAAAGCTAATATATATATATTTTTTAAATATTATTAAGTTTAAAAATATCGTTTATAATAAAGTATATTTTTGCAAAAAGCTTTTTATTATTATTAATAAGTTTAATATTACGAATTCCATTATTATTATTACTAGAAATAATACTACGCTAAATAATATAATATTTAATAAATTCGAAGCTATTATATAAAAATAATAAAAAAGTATAAACTTTAAAAATTAAACTTTCTATTTTTTATAATTTAATCGAGTAAAAGGGAATATATATTATTACACTTTGTTATAATTACGAAAATTAAAGCTTTAAAAAAGGTAGAATATAATCGAATTAATAATAGAATTTTAAACTAAAAAGGAAAGGGCTAAGGCTAGGGCTACTTTTTATGTGAGGGCCTTTTTCCAGTCGGAAAGGAGCGCACGTGCCAAGGGCTGGCTCTCCTTCGTAGCTGACTAATACACTTTTCTGGTCGGAAAGTACGGTGGGAAAGGAGGGTCCCATACTGTTATTATTATTCATATAGGGAGGCTTTTCATAGGCTTTGTCATGTTTTCATATAATTCCCTACACCGCGTGGTCGTATGCCACGCTTGCAAGTCTTGTATTATCCTTGGACGCTCAGCCCAAAAGCGGCACTTAAAAGCTGCCCCTCACCGCTTACTTAGGGATGTTTTGAAGACAACTCTTTAGCTCTTAAGCAGCTATAACTTAAGGACCGTCGAAGAGCTTAAGGAGCATAAGCCTCGACCTGAAGATCAATGTCAGCTGATCGAGCACCTAGCTAGCTACGATGGCTCTTCCTGCATATACTGCACGTTTTATACTCGGCACTTTTCTAGGATAAAAGAGCACGTAGCCTCTCACAAGGTGAAAGATATAGAACAGAAGAACGGTTTATTGTGGAACGAATGCAAGCTGCAAACGTACTTTACTGCGGGGGGGCGTATTGATTACTTTGTAGTTATAGATAGTAATAAAAAGGAGGGGTTCTTGGCATCTGGCAATGACTCGGCTTTATTAACGCAACCCGAGAAGAAATTGTTTGAGAAATTGGAACAGGACTATAAGGATGTGAAATGTGACTTTGAGGAGCAAATAATTGTAGTCCAGGATATTGGAGATTTAAAGTCGGAAAGGGTGCTATGGCTGCATGACTTGACGGGATTTCCATATCACCTGACTACGCTAAAGGACGAGGAGATCTGGAGCTCGTACAAGCTACCCCCGAAGAAAGAGCTTGCTGCGGGTAGTGAGAATGCTATAAATCCTAAACTTGTTCGAATTTTAGTTGCAGCTGAGGCCGTTTTGAGAGATGCATACCGGTTATGCAGCGACACCTCGCCAAATCGGAAAATGACACAGCAGCGGGCCAATATCTTGAACGAATTCTATGCTGGGGCGTCAGGCAAAGCAGATGGGTTCCGGTATTTCAAAAACGCGTCGACTTTAGTCATCTACTTCACTACTATAAAGCAGCTATTGGTGTACTACTACTGCGTAGTGCATTGTGATAGCGGCCATTTTACTCGGGCTAAGCCAGACCAGATGCTGCCTAGGGATGTTATCCAGCTAATCGCCCAGCAGATTCAAGCCATGGACGAGATCATAGAAGCTTTGGCTGTTGAGGATGAGGAAGAGGCTGAACTAGCTCTCAAGCATGCTGTTCGGCGACTTTACTTGGCCTTGATCTACCACATTATCGGCAGCGTACCGTTCAAATCGCCCGTTTTGAGTTTTTGCGCTATGCTGAGCAGAAAAGTCCGTGGGAAAGGCCGAGGATTATAGGAGGAGCCGGGGAATTTCAACAGCCATTTGTTAGCTTTAATTTGGACTGCTCAACTTGTGCTTTTTGACTATGCTTGTTTCTAAGAGCAAAACGACGAAGATCAAATCCTCGTTTTTCTCGCCAAAATCGGCAAGAAATTCTTCCAGTAGTTAGCTGAGACGCCGTTTGGGCATATTTTGTAGTGGAGGCTATATTTATTTAAGGTTGGAAAAGCTGCAATTGCAAAACACCAAGCTCGATAGCTTTTGGACGGGCAGATAGTGGAATATCGCGGGGTAAAGTTGCAAATGTCGCAGATCTTTAACTTGATGGTTTTTGAATATTAACAAGTCTATGCTTTGCTTTATAATAAGCTTCTATTCCAAGCTAAGGATTTGATTCCAATGGAATCGTGGAGGCTGAAGGACGATTTGGATTTGGAAGATTTTGGAGGCTCGTAGCTTTTTTATTCTAGTAATTTCGAGTTTTTGGAGGGTGCTAAGCTCGCTTTTTTTCGGCGGATCCAAGGCAATACTAAACTTCGGGCTATGTTTTTAACTAAGGCTAAGAATGGGAGCATAGTCTTATGTTTTAAAGCCATGGAAATCTACGAAGCACATGCCCAAGAGTTCCTAAAGCGAGCATTAATGCTATGCTATATTCCATTTGGCCCATCGTTGCGAGAGCTTGAATTGCTATTTGTAATATGGCGGAATAATGCTCGATAGCGCCATTTGCTGATTTGGGAAAAGCTAATGATAATTTATACCCAATATTATAAAGATCAGCAGTAGTCGGGCGCGTATAAAGATAATATTCGCTTTCTACCAAAGGCGATTAGGGATTTATTGCTCTCGTATATTGCATATGTTTTGCCTTTGAGGCAATTATTCCTTCGATGGCAAAAGCTAAGTGCTTTTATCTTTCCCTACTTTTGGGCCAAGCTGGACGGGACAATGTGGGCTGATGGGACACTTTCGGCTTGCTTAACGAAAGCATGTGCTCGTGCCAAAGTGCCACGCCTGCATATATTCAACTAGCGGCAGTTTGCAGCATCGATTACCAAAGAGAAGTTTTCTACTAAGGAATGGGCGAACTTTGATCTTAAAAATAGCATTAGAAAGGATATCGAGAACGAGCTAAATCTTGTTATTTTGGTAGAACTAAATAATCATATTTACTATATATTTAATTATGCGTATGCTGGCATAACGACATTTACTATAAATACTTTACTACATCGAAGTTATCGAGCATTCGATAGCTGGCGTACGTTTTTTCGGTTTAATCACATTCTCCAAAGGAAGAGGCCATGAGGTGCTTCGGAGACATTGTCCCTGCGAATGCTTAATACTTCCAAGCGTAGTTAGATGCGTAAAAGAGGTGCATACTTTGAGGCTAATCTGCTAGCTATTGCTCGCAGGTTATACAATGCTCCGGATATGCAGCTACGAGCCCTAGGACAGCGGGATGGTCTGCTTGCAGTTATGGGACCCCACCCGGCCGAGCAAGTAGTCCTGGTAATAGGGACTGGCTCTGGCAAGTCGCTCATCTTCATGGTAGGTGCGTCGATTGCAGATGCCCGGATTACGATTTTAGTTCTCCCGATGGTTATTCTCCGAGGTGACATGCTGAGACGCTGTCACTTAATAGGGGTCCGGCCCCTGATTTGGTCAGTGGATTGCAAGCAGTCAGCCTCACTCGTTATTGTGTCAGCAGAGGCTGTGTGTACCGAGACCTTTTTTAATTATGCCCGTAGTCTAGTCAGCCGGCAAAAGCTAGACCGGATTGTAATTGATGAGGGTCATCTCATTATTACTATTAGCGACTACCGCCCGTGTATGGCGCAGTTAGGCTGGTATATCCGGCAGATCAGGACCCAAACTGTTTGGCTGACTGCCACTCTTCCTCCGGTTATGCAAAAGCAGTTTATTAAGCATAACAAGCTGGTTAAGCTTAGAATTATCCGGGAGTCGACGAATCGGTCAAATATCAAATATATAATCAATCGAGAGACCGGACTTGGCACTTTGATTAAAAAGGCCGCCAACTTGGTTCGAGCATATTGGCCCCGGAAGGAGATCTTTAACCATGCCCAGGACAAGATTATTCTTTACTATCGGACCCGGGACGAAGTGGCATTACTTGCCAATACGCTAAGGTGCCCATCGTATACCTCTAAGTCCGGATCGGACGAGGAGAAGGCAGCCATCCTCGCTGGGTGGCTCTTTAATCGAGACCAGCCAGCAATTGCAGCTACCTCTGCTTTCGGCATTGGATTTGACTATCCTCACGTTCGCTGGGTAATCCACGTCAATGCACCCGACGAGGTATTTGCCTTCTCTCAGGAGTCTGGCAGGGCAGGGCGAGACGAGGGGAAGGCGTCGTCGATTGTGATCCTGAGCGCCACTTGGAAGCCGCAACTAGACCAGCCCCTGTCCCCGGACCGGGAAGCCATGCAGCTATATTTGATATAGCGGTACTGCTCTCGGGGCGTTCTAAGCCAATTTCTAAACGCTCAGCCGGACTGGCGCTGGTGTATGGCGGGCGAGGAGGTGTGCCAGGTCTGCGGGGAGCTTTATATCGAAGCCCGGCCTCGAGACCTGACATTTGCTCTCGAGACACCAGCAGGAATGGTCTTCATTGGACCAAAAAAAGTCTTGCGGCAAGACTACGCACGGGACCAAGTGCTTGACAGCTACGAGAGAGACCTCCAGACAATGGTCGGCAGTTGCCTTTACTGCAGGGTCGAAGGCCGCAGCTTTGCGCACGCAGCCCGTAAGTGCTCCCGGCGGTTCCATTGGATCAACGCCAAGAATAAAGCCTACCAGACGTGGAAAGGGGAAGACAAGGATTGGATTAAGCGGTATGTGGCTTATTGGAACTGCTATCAGCCACAAGACATTTGTAGGGCAGCGGACCCGAAGCATGAGGAGATGGAATGCTGGTTCCCAAACATGGTAATGCCGATTTGCTACGAGGTGTATAAACAGATAAGCGGTCCTAAGTGGCTTTAGAAGCACTTCCAGCGGTTCTTTAAGACGAAGCTTAAGTATATGCTTTAGCTAGGGGAAACAGCGTCCCTAAAAGAAAACGAGTGTATCCAAGCCAATTGCGTAGCAGCAGTTGCATTAGGGGAGTTAAAGTAAGCTTTGGACTAAAGAGTTTTGTTGCATGTCGTAGAATATAAAGGCTAAAATGTAAAGGCTAAAATGTAAAGGCTAGAATGTAAAGGCTAGAATATAGAGGCTAGAATATAAAGGCTAGAATATAAAGGCTAGAATATAAAGGCTAAAATGTAAAGGCTAAATTATATTATATAATTTAAAAAAGAAAAATATTTCTTAAAGTTATATAATAGTTTATTAAATATTTAATATAATAATAATACATTATATAAGAAAATAATTATTAATAATATAATTATAAAAAAAGATTTAAAATAATTTTAATTATAAATATATATATAATTAATTATATTTTTTAGGGTTAGGGTTAGGGTTAGGGTTAGGGTTAGGGTTAGGGTTAGGGTTAGGGTTAGGGTTAGGGTTAGGGTTAGGGTTAGGGATAGGGATAGGATAAGGGTTAGGGTTAGGATTAGAGATCGCAAGAGCACACGTT
>VXCB01000038.1:0-290422 GCA_009613015.1 Mollisiaceae sp. DMI_Dod_QoI | reverse complement strand
AACCCATGAGGGCTCTAAAGATGTAGTCGAGCTGCTTCTCAAGCATGGGGCTGATGTCAATGCTCAAGGGGGGTTCTATGGCACTGCACTCCAAGCAGCAGCAACCTATAAGGGCTCTAAAGATGTAGTCGAGCTGCTTCTCAAGCATGGGGCTGATGTCAATGCTCAAGGCGGATATTATGGCAATGCACTCCAAGCAGCAGCAGCAGCAGCAGCAACCCATGAGGGCTCTAAAGATGTAGTCGAGCTGCTTCTCAAGCATGGGGCTGATGTCAATGCTCAAGGGGGGTTCTATGGCACTGCACTCCAAGCAGCAGCAACCTATAAGGGCTCTAAAGATGTAATCGAGCTGCTTATAAAGCATGGTGCTGATGTTAATGCTCAAGGGGGGATCTATGGCACTGCACTCCAAGCAGCAGCAACCTATGAGGGCTCTAAAGATGTAGTCGAGCTGCTTCTCAAGCATGGGGCTGATGTCAATGCTCAAGGGGAGATCTATGGCACTGCACTCCAAGCAGCACGATATTGGGGCCATAAGAAAATAGTCAAGCTACTTCTTAGACACGGAGCGACGGAAACTTAGATACACACGAAGTCGAAAGGTGCAAGCAAAGTGGGAACGCTCTGCCAGAGATGTTGCAAGGCCGTTCGGTCGGGTCGGGTCGCATGGGTATCATTCGCACAAGACGACAAGATGGTTACGTCAAGGTGGATGGTGAGGCAGTCCAGGTCTAGAATGCGGCGGGAATAGCATACAGAAACTGCTCAGGGACCTTCAGGCGGTTGATTGATTCATATCCTTGGTAAATGGCAAGGCGTTAGTGTATTAGCTGGGAGCTCTTGGGTAGGACGGTTTGGCTTTGGAAGTTTGGAATTTCGGCGGGGGGAGTTTTGGGTGCAGCAGCTTGAGGGCCGTTCTATTATAATTAACTGGGTCCTTTCGTTACGAGGTGGCAAATTGGTTGTGTTTGTGATTGAGGGATGGAACTTGATTTGATTTGATTTGTTAGATCTTCATTAGAGCATTTACACTATCTACTTTCGTAATAGCTTGCCTTTATGCTTAGTTGTCAAGTGTTAGTAAATCCAAGTAGAACTATCTAAGTATCTGCAGAAGACAACAAGAGGAGAACATAGAAGAAGGATCTAGGCGTTGCCTTTTAGGATAAACGGATTGTTGATGTCACCTAACTACCCGTAAAATTTGAAGAAAGTGGATGATGGATCTCGACATAACCCGATCAAACACGTATAAAGCACTCTAGCTTGAGAATAATTGTTCGAAAAGTTTTTAAAGATTAAAATTGTTCATTAATATTAGTTTTCTTATTGTATATTTAGGACATTTAAACTTGTAATATTCCTCGCGACTAGATGCGATTAGATTGAGATCCACTTTCTTCAAAGTATTCGGTAGTTTGTTTCTAAGGAGCAGACATGTCTTTCGAACGGAGTTCAAGTGTTTACTGGTAATGCAATATAAATAATATGACGTAAGAGAAAGGAAATCCTCTTTTTTTGGGATTTTATTGATGAGCAAGTATATCTTCAATTTTCAAGGTCACCTGATGCCATTGACTGATAATAATCCTTCCTGTCAGCGGGGTTGCTGTGATTAAAGGTAAACCTATGATATTGAAATACTATGAAAATTGTTCCTCCCTTTCTTTTTCAGGCTTTAGCCAATATGGCAAGTATATCTTCATTTTCAATTTTTTCTACAATCACATGATGATAAAATAGTTGCAGCCCCGCCTGCTGATTAGGCTCAGGCAAGTCTGCCAGAGTCGAAGACTCGGGACCGGGCAGATTAATAGTCTACAATGATAGCAGGACATCAATCATCGTGACACGTGATAGAACAATGGGCCATGGCGCCTCATCACGGAAGTGTATTTGCATAACGACTTGAACATAAAATCTTCAAGGCTTTAAAGAGGAAGCCGACTTCAGATATGCAGCAGTCCTGTCTCCCAGTAGGAATTGTCACGTGAAGCTGTCTGCACGCTTGGGCGATCGAAAGGTCTGGAGCGATCGAAAATGCACATCCAAATGTCTTCCTCACTCTTCAACCAAACACAAACCCAACACCCGACTCAATGTCCAAATGAGGCAGCTGTCGATCCCACTGCGATGTGCAACAAATGCCATTCTCTCCAGCTTGTACGAATCGCCTTTCTCTGAGACGGCACGATGGTTAAAAGTCCGGGAAGAATTCCTCTTACCCGTGGACGAGACCTGAACCGAAATAAGTCACGCAGCGCCATCGTGAAGCGCTCATCCAAAGAGGGCACTTCCCAGGTCCAGACTACTTTCCCCCAAGCCATCAATGTCGATCCCGAAAATTACGACATGCAACAAACCCATTTCCAACTGATAATTCTCTCTAAAACCTGCTTCGATTGACTGGGAGGATTTCCAATACGGCGAAGCCGGGTTGTCGGCTTGGGATCGTGGGGTCAGGGGCTGACGCCTCACACCACTTCCCGTGGTCTCGAATGCTCCAAATTATCCCAATGGGGTTGTTAAGCTAGGCGATCAGTTTGTGCGACTTGCAACAGAGTCTTCTTCAAGACTTCAACAGATCTTCTGTTCTGCGTTTCAGTCTGAACTTACGGATATGAGATCTTCCTTAATTGACATGGGTGAGTCTTAGTTGTTAGTTGAGGATCGTCAACTTCACTTTCTGGGTGTTCTGGCTTCCTTGGCGGAGTTGGCGATCTTCTACGACGTGCAACAGAATTCACAAACGTCAAGGGGAGAACCCTATTTGGATCATTTTCTTTAAATATATTGGGTCACATTATTGGTGCTGTACCGCACTTCTGCAGAGGCCATCACGTCTTATTAATGGAGTGAGACGGCAGCAGGAAGAAGCGGACGCTACACGAGATAGGTCCAGAAAGTCGTCTCGAGTGCTCCAAATGTCGACGATCTTTGTACGATGTGCAACAGAATCTGTACATCTTCTTATTTGGGCCTTCGGAGTCAAGTATGGAGGATCTTCCTTTGAGTTGATGCAGACGGCCGTGCGTAGGGTCATGAAGTTGACGATCTGAACCCGCATCCGTAATTCTGGAGCGCTCCAAGATACGGCGATCACCTTGCGATGTGCAACAGAGACGCACTTAACCGCCATATACAACTCCATCAACTTGCTATCGTGAGATGAGCCCAAAATACCCATCTCAGCGTTACATTGTCGGCCGAGAGCGAGTGTGGGGTAGGTGGAAGATGCGAAGGAAGCAAGCCACCGGCGACAGCCTCAAAGCACAATGCATTCTGGACCTGTCAAAGCCTGCGACGATCCATTTTTCGCGACATGCAACAGAAGCCTCCTCATCTTTTCGTGGTATCTTCCTCTGAAATCTCGCTGTCTGGTACTTGACGTCCGGAAGCTCAAATATCCAGTGTCCAGGTTCCCCGACTGAATAAGTTGATGTGCATTGATATCGAGCGCTCCAGACGCATCAGTTGGACCCTGGGACAGCTGGGCCAAAATGCGATCTGCAACAAACATTCACCCTATTTATCCCACTGGCTGTTGAGACGAAAGAGTGCTTTGGGATCTTGGAACTTGGGAGATGCGAGCTGCATGATGTCGGAGGCTAAAATCGAGAGCCAGAACAGCCGCATGACAGACTCGCTCCAATCTCATCTCGAACGATCCAGGGACGGCGATCATCAATCTACGACGTGCAACAAAGTGATATGATCTCTCCTAGTCTCTCATGAAGCGCGGAAGTACCTCCTAAGGCAAGTGAATAAAGTGGAAGAGCTGAAAAGTCTCGGGACGTGCCAGCGAGCAGAAACATCGTCATGGCGTACCAAAACAAAATATCCCCAGCTGAGCATAAAGGGAAGGAAGAAGCCGAAACTACCCACTTCCCCATCTCTTCGCAGAAAACCCACTCTCCTGCATAACATTTGCGAAATGCAACAAAAGTTATGAGCAGCATACCAAAATGTCCTGCAGCACTAAAGGCCGTTCCCATGATCCAGCACCGGACGTGTTTCTGACCACCGTCCATCGTGACCTCATTGCCGAGCAAAGCCCGCAAGCAGCGATAGCTTCCATGACACCTACAACCTTTCTCGTCGATTCTTAGGACCAGTGAACAGCTGTCAGGTCTCGGCGAAAATGCAGATGTGCAACAGAAGCTCTAGATATGGACTTTTCATAGGCAGTCATGTTTTGCATGTTGAGATGCGCTTTGGAAACTCGTGAAGTGCTTTTGCCATGTGCTCTAGAGCTCGCTAAAGTTTACGACACCCCTTTTGGATTCTGGTGCCCTGGCATTTGGTTCGTATTGTATTCTACACATAACTGCCACAGAGTATCTTTACGATTTATTATAGTCTTAGTGCAGTCGTCATACCTGCGGATATCCCCAACTCCAAATTCTTCTTACCGAATTCAAAATCGGTGAACTTCGTGGCCCTATGCAAACGGCGTCTTAGCCAGCATTCCGTCATGATATCGAGGTCCCCCACCAGACCGCTTCACGCGCACCAAAAACTCTCGGCACAGATCTCGACATGCAACAAACTCACTCTTTCCCTCATCCAAAAATTCAAGTTCCTGCCAGTATTCGTTAATAAGCCTGCGTAGCCAGACGAGTGACATCCTCAACCCGGGTCATTCCCGTCGGTTCCGAACCGCTGGTACTGAAATAGTGGACAAAGCTCGGCATGCGGGAAGGGAGCGGATGCCCCTTTCCATATCTCACGCTGTACCGTCAGTCGCCGGGTGCCTTTTTTCGGGAGTAATTGCTGGGCGAAAAGTTCGATGTGCAACAAAGTTCTCTTTTAAGTGATCGCTGACGTAGAATATGGGAATAAGGCGCTGTTGGACATCCGTCTTGGGTGATACGTAGTGAGAGAAAAAGGAAGTCTCGTCAACCCGCTCGCTTAAGCCAAGACCAACCTTCACTTCCCCTTTTGTAATATCCTTCAACAGAAGAACAGATACAGAAATACCTCTTTGCTACATTCTCTTCCTTTTAGCAAGTTGCACATCTCAAACTCAATCTCCAATTCCTAATAATCCATTCAACATCTCTTCTACCGACATCGGCCAACGTGCACACCGTTCGTAGAGAAAGAATCATCTCGCCAACACATCCCCTTCCCCTCATGCCACCAGTCCATAAACACCACCTAGCCTACGCCAACCAACTTGGCACCATCTACGACATGCAACAAACCTCCTGCAAACCCCTCTCTTCTTCTCTCCTGCAGCCTGCTCCAGCGATTTCCATTCTCGCTCGTAACCGAAGCAGTCAAGTAGGAAGAATACTTCCGAAGCCGTCTCTACCGGCTCGGCAGCGGCACAAGGACGGTGAGCGAGGTGCCGACATAAGGCCGCCTCATTTTATATACGGAGGTGAGTGGTACGAAGAGGATTGAATGATTGGATAGATGGAGGCTTGGAGGCCTCGGCGAGGATTGCGATGTGCAACAATTTCGTTCCCAATTCCATGTGGATCATGGACCGTGAATCGTGGTTAGTGGATAGTGGCCTGGAGAAGATGTGAGTCGAGATGAAGCGTCCCCGTTCCGATGCTGGAGAAGTTTCTTGGAGCCAAGATGCTTGG
Source organism: Mollisiaceae sp. DMI_Dod_QoI (assembly GCA_009613015.1). Lineage (NCBI taxonomy): Eukaryota > Fungi > Ascomycota > Leotiomycetes > Helotiales > Mollisiaceae > Mollisiaceae sp. DMI_Dod_QoI. The sequence goes on along the minus strand of VXCB01000038.1, from coordinate 284,825 downwards.
CTGTTTCTACACGTCACTTTCGGAAAACAGAGTTCTCAGACAGAAAGGAGATTCGATGACGTTCATCCCTCTTAAATCTCTAGATTCGAAAAACTGCTCATTAACGTCGAGGCTCACATGCAGCAGCACAGAATGTAGTCCCTACCCAGTTCCTAAGCTAGGTTCATCCCCGCAAGTCCATCCGGCATCTCGACTCCTCGTCTCCCCTTTACGGACGCTCGGCACTTTGTACCACTAACACTATACTCAACAACGTAGCAGAACACACCAAATCAGCTCATTCCACCCATTCAGACACAACGTAACTAGAATTATAGGCCTCCTTCCTTCCTAGTCTCTCGGCATATTTTCTCGACGTGCAACAAATCCTCAACCTTATGCACAAATTGCAAATCATCAAAGCATAAGGGAGGCTAGCTGTCTCCGCTTCACATGCACAAAGTTCTCAACATCAGCTCATTATGCACATCTAGCCTTTTTCACTGCGGTAGAACCAGATCTTCGGGATGCTTAGTTCCTGGGCGGAAATTGTTGATATGCAACAGAATCTCACAAGGCACTCATGACTGGAATCGAGAATGAGGTTGCTCGGATTCATAAAACAAATGTTGATTTCAGATCATTCTACATATCTATTCTACCTTCGTGGAAGCACCTCGAACCTAACGACCAAATCACCAAACGACTAAACAGTCAAATACTCGGAATCCGTGGCCTCCCGCCGAAAACATCGACGTGCAATAACTACTCCAACCTAAAGCATTATCTCAAACGACCGACAAACCAAGGCGAACAAAAGAATAACAATGTGAGAAAGTGAGAAAAAGACGAGAGTGTTACGAGGGCAGAAGGAAAAAAAAGGAAGAAAACTCCGCTAAAGCCGATACCAAGAGTTCTGGCTTGGCATTACATACTTACGTTGACTTGAGGCTGACTTGAGCGGATCGCTGGACTGGATCCTAGAATGTACTATCGAATATTGAGTGCTGAGAATCGAGTATCAAGCAATGAAGTATCGAGTGTCCGTCTCTGTTGGTTCTCAAGATCTCATATCCCTCGAAGGAAAACTTGAAGCATAGCGTAGAAATTCCATTTACATTTGCACCTACACCCACAATTACATTCACTCCAACTCTCACCCTTGCCCGTATACTCGATCTAGAAGCTTGAACAGCGCTTACATTAAACGCATTTCCTTCGTTTTTCTTTCTCTTTGCTTTCATCCTAGATGAACCTAAACTCGAACTCAAAATAGAGAAGAATCTATCACTCATGATATTATCCTTCTCCTTCTCACTCTCCTTCTCATTCTAAACTACTTATCCAATATCAAAGCAAAAGAAAGAGGATTGAAGAGAAAAACCCAGTAATGTACATGACAATTCCAATCATCTAATCCCACTTCTTTTTCAAAATAAAAAAAGGGTAAAGAAAGGAAAACTGAACGAGAGTTCTCTTTTTAAATCTCATAAAATCCCACCTCTCTCTATATACTCCATACCTTAGACCAATGAGAGGTCTATATTCCTTCATACACGGATTCTCATCTCGATTTAGAGTATGAATATCTAATAGATAAGGATATGCGTAAGAGCAGCTTGCTAAGATATGCCTGCCTTGTACAAAAAAGCAAAACATCTCCTTTGGACTATATATATATATTTCTTTTAGCTATAATGAACCAACCAGCACAGTAGCAAGCAAGCAAATATCACAACGCACAACAAAACCCCTACTTATACAGACCATCAGCTCCCCTTATCCTATAACTTCTATATTGCCGATCGACTTACTTTTCGCAATCGCTCGACTCGCGTTTACCGTAAGCTAAAGGCACGCTCGAGTACGATGTGCAACGAAAAGAGAGTACACTCGTAACTCTTTGCAATCGCATAACTCGAGTTTGTCGTTAAGCGCAAATTACTAAAAGCGCGACGTGCAACAAAACTTAGTATAGTCTCGATACTTAGACAAGTCTAGAGGACTCGCTCGACCTTTGTCGACGTAAGCGGTGGACATGCAAAAGTGCGACGTGCAACAAAACCTTGACTGTGAGGCACACTCAAAAAGGGATGGAAGTAAGGCAGGCTTTGTTCATCATTCATTTCATTCCGGTTACTCAGTCCAGTCCAGTCAATTTGCCACCACCTAGCCAAGCTGTCCTTAAAGACTTCTTCTCTCATCGCGTCTCGACAGCCTCTTCTCATCTCGCTGCCACATCTTTCCGATCACTGCTACTCTCGCGAAGGAGATCTAAGCCCTTGTAGCCAGCGCCCTATATGCATGAGTTGGGCTATTCGTCAAAGAAATTACTCCGTGCCTCCCCACCATTCGTCTAGAAAGGAAATTTACAGGCACGATGTATGAAGGCCTGATACGTGAAATCCTCGCTATCCAAACCGTTAATACAGCAGGGAATCAAAGCAAGAAGTGTGAGTTCGAAAAGAAATTGCTCATAGCGATTTGCCGTCACCGTATGCTCGTCTCATGAACACTCGAAAGTTGTGCTGTTACAATTCGTGGATCATGCCGGATTCAAGCACCCTGAGCTTGTGGCATGTCCTTTTCGGTCCTCGGTTTTCGTGCTCCACCCTTCAAAGACTTCACTCGCGACAGAAAGCCGCCGCCAAGTTTCGGAGCAGTAGAAGGTGGCATATCACCACTACCATCAGTCGTAACACGTCTCTCAAGACGCTCGCCGAAGCCTCTTCGAGGACTACTAGGAGCTCGAGCCCGTCCATTTCTCTCTGGCTCAACGATCGTGATAGCTTCTTTCTTGCTGTCGTCACTCTTGGTGAACTCATTGAAGAATGGATTTGCCTCCCCAACTTTGGTACCTCCTGGTGTACGAGCCTCTGGAGAATATACACCCTCGGGGCTCGTAAGTCGGCCAGATGGACCATACTCGCGTCGGGTGTTGACACCTCGGATTCTTTGAGCTAGTGACTTCTTCCGTCCAAGACCACCACCATCAGTCGGAGAAGTCTGCTCGCTTTCTCGGCGTTGCAAGGCTGCTCTTGATGCCGGCGCACCTTCGAGGAAGGTAGATGTACCCAGACCAAGCGTTTCTTCTCCATGAATGGGTTCTACTCTCGTAGTAGCACTCAAGACATTCAACTCTGCCTTCGGTGGTCCAGATCGGATAGCTCCATTGTCGTATGGTTCATACCCATTGAATCCTTGTCCACCCTTGGAGTAATCTTTGAAAGCTTCCTCATTATTGTGGCCCAAGAAAGTTGCGTGATCGGGCCTCTTGTTGAGTGGTCCTCCACCTCCCAGAACATTGTTCAATGAATCCTTCGGAAAAGCTTGCATGGGTGCACGCCTGCTTCCTTGCCGATTACGATGAGGGTTGCAAGCGTCGAATGGTCCGTCATGATGAAACACTGATCAAGATCAACATTAATTCTCCGATAATTTCGGGGACAACTTACGTCCTGTTCCATATATACTGGTTACATCTAATTTATCGATAAGATCCAAGTTCTTCGGTGGTTTTCTGGATTTGGGATCCTTTCCATCACGCTCTTTGCGTTCCTTGCGCTCACGCCGACGTCTCTCTTGTCGCTTCCTCTCTTCCTCGGGATCCAAAGGCCTGCGATGTCCGCTCAACACAGAAGAGTCGGAATTTCTTCGCAGCCTGGGAACTGGTTTCGACGAAGAAGACTCGACTGGATCGGCAAAGATATCCAACTCCTGGCTTGGGTGCGGTCTGCTCGACGAACCGTGGTTGGCAGCTCGGCGCGCACGCATAGCCTCCTCCTGAGATCGAGAGGGGCGGTGACCCGGTGGTCCTCGAGGAGGAACATTCTCGGACCGAGAAGCTGCTGAGTATGGTGGAGGTGGTTTATCGCCAGCGGTATTGGATCGTGGAGGAGGTGGTCGCATGCCATTTCTGGTAGAAGAGGGCTTATCATTGAGGGTCAGGTTGTCCTGCAATGCCATAGTTAGCGAGGCCGATTTATTTGCAGTTGCCATTGTATTGTCGTTGGGAAATGCGGTTCAATTGATGAGATGACTCTGGGACAGGACTTGGTCTTAAACCAAGGTAAGGGGTAAACATTGTTTTTGGGCTCAAATAAAATGACGTACAAATAGGTCGGCAGCATTGCCCGTCAATGCAGGCCTTGGCGGTGCGACAGCCTCTGTTGCGAAAGACATCTTGTCCGGTGAAGTGGTAGGTTGTGCAAATATGTCCTGCGAACTTGCGTCTAGAAATGGATTCCGTGATACAGGTCGTGGAGGCGCATCAAAGGGGGATTGCTGGCCGTTGGACAGAGCAGGAGATGCTGCTCGATTGCGAAAGGGATTGTTGGAAGAAAGGTTAAGTGTCAGGCCTGGGGAAGGTTGAGAGTCTAAAGTACAAACAGGATCTTCTGGTTAGCCGGCGGGTTCATGCATGTCCATGACGGTGGATTGGAGACTTTGAAACAGGGCGATTGCCAACTTGATACGCTCTACATGATGATAAGTGGGGAGGGGGTCGGTGTTGTCGAAGCGCGCCAGAGGAAGATATTGCTTTGAATGGACAAGGAGACTGACCTGCTCGACCTGGTTGGGTGAGCGACATTGTGGCAAAGCTCGCACGCCCAGGATTAAGAGTTGGCGTCGTAATGGATCGTCTGGCGAATGTCGTCGCTGCAATGCGCGTAGATAAGCTCGTCGCAGACCAATTCAGGGCAGAGGAGGTTCAGAAATGTTTTCAGAGTCGGACGAGGGAGCTCGAGCGAGGTCTGTGTTTGCTTTGTCTAGGACGAAGGAGAGGGAGACTCGCGAGCACGACGGCACCGGCAGCGAATTCCTTAGCGACCGAGGCCAAGAGCTAAGGTTAGCAGATCACTGGAGGACCAACGCGTGTGTGCCTCCTGGTCCTGTCCTGTCCTGTCCTTCTTCCAGGTTCCTTACTCCTGTCCTGCGTTGATTTGGTCTGGTCAAACACTGGATCAATCGACGCACCCAGCTGGGATGGGGCAATATACTGTAGCACCGGCCAGATATATCAGGACAGTCGGACCAGGTATGTATGCGAGGTCCAGACTCAATGCGCGGCCTGGGACGTCGAGCGGAAGCTTGGAGGTGAGAGTCTGGAGTTGGAAGAGGAGTTTGGACCAGATGTTCCGTTTGCAGAGGGCGTCCAGCTGATGGCGTCGAAGCGGGGATCCGGTTGCGCCTTGAGAAGTGCCTTGTGCCTTGTGCCTTGCGGTCCCAGGTGATCAGAGGCCGGTCCTGTGTATCCAAATGGCGGGATATGACATACGATGCCGTAAGAAGTGCTGTTCCTAGGTGGTAGATAGAACTATCGATTCGGGGTGGTGGTGGAGGTTGTACAAAGGAGAGAGACGGGCAGCTCAATGGCTTCGATGTGAAGATGTGAAGATGTGAGTCTCTCTCGCTCAAAGGTGGAGGAACAAAAGAGTTTCTTCATGCCGGCGGACGTCCTCTCCCAGATGGCAGGACCCTGGATCCCAAAGCGGCCTGGGAAGGAACGACCATCCTCGCCATCGCAGCGTGAAGCCATCCCGTTCCTGTCCCATTTTTACGGGGAACCTTGCAGAGGGCGTGATTTGCGTGGATATCAGTGCATTATTGTGCATAACTGTGCAATTTTACTCATGAATAATCACGTCTACGCTGCGCAATTGGCGGGCACCGGTAGCCCCTGAGAGCTGGACAAGCCATTCTTCTCCTTTCTGGTAAATACAGACGGGGACGCTGGAACTGGGTGGGGACGAAGCTGGTGAAGGGTGCTGAGGAGGCCAATCCTGAGCCTAAATGGGTAATAGAACCACCTCCACCTCCTGAGCGAGTCTTGACTCTTGACTTGCGTGTCTCTCTCGAGCAACCATGACACCGGACGACGACCGTTGCCCATGGAAATAGTGTGGTGTTGCTTGAAAGCCCACAGGATGCTGAGAGCGGCATCTGGAAGCAGCAAACGCCTATTGACTTCTTTTGGCCATAGGTTGGCTGGGCGCCAACGTGGGGTTCTGTAAGAGCACGTCTCGTGATTCCATCTTCAGCATTTGTAATCTCCTGCGGACTCGTATTAGGATTGCTTGGAGGAGTATCAAACAGGTGGGTACAATTTGATCATCGTCTTCTTGGACTGACTCGGCCGATGTTTTATACGAGGGAGATGGCGGTGAGGTACAATCTACGTGCATGATGCCCTGGATCTGATAGGGGCAACTTGGTTCCAGATCTTGGGCACCACTGTGGACTACGGACGCAGACCGCCGCACCAGAAACTGCGATATATTAATCCGATATTCACAGTACATGTGGAAACATATATCTGCTGCAGTGAGAACTCTAAGACGACACAAAACTTAATGGCCTTGTCTAGAGCATGCTTCGGAACTTTATCGATATTACACTCGGATTGACTTTACCTGCAGGAGTACCTGCGTATATTCAAATCGGCCTATTAACTTTATGCAAGCCATGGTAAGGCACGTGGGTGGAAGTGAGCATCTGATGAACGGAGGAAGATTTAAGCTGCTTTTTGTGCCAAGCCAATGATCTGCTTCCACCTCTCAGCCTTGCCCGGTCCCAAAACATCGCAATATTCGAAATCTCGGCCTCAAATTCAGCTCCACTGGATTCTGATTTATTGAAACGCAGAGACAAATAGGATGGCATTTGACCCTTCATCGCATGATGTTAAAATGGAAGGCAATCAGACGCCGCCGCCAATCCCCCCAGAGGAATCAAAGTATGGAGGGTTCACCAGATTCGAGATTGAGCTCGAGGTACGATCCTCACATCCCAATCAAATTGTCGCAAAAACATTTGCATTATTCTACACCTTGAATCTAGACTGATCAATGTCCTAGTTCGTCCAATCCCTCGCCTCCCCACTGTACCTCAATCACCTCGCTGCGATGAAGTATTTCGAGAACCCTGCCTTTGTTGCCTACCTCAGCTACCTACAATACTGGTCACATCCACCATACTCAAAATACTTGATGTATCCTGGGCCTACTCTTCGAAACCTGGAACTTCTACAACAAGAAAGATTCCGGACCGACATTCTTAGCCCAGATGTTGTAGGAAGGCTGTACGAAGAGGGTGCAAAGAAGGGCCTAGAGGGACCAGGAAGTTGAGCAATGCGAGAGAAAGAATACAACTATCACTGAAAGATGCATTTATGGTTGCAACAAATCTGCTGAATGCTGTTGGTGGAAGATAATTATGATACCCAGGTACATGGCGTTTGTGAACATATAGAAGTAGGGCGGAGTCTTCAAAATATTGGACAATTATTAATGGAGCCACTCGATGAAGCAATTATGTCCTTTGGTATCCGTGGTATTCCATCTGCCAAGTGACGCCCATGAACCTATCCCATGCGCCTCGCTGAATTGCAAGCAAATAAAAGTAAAAGTTCCACGTCCAATACCCATTGTCCATCCAACCCTCCAGCAAGTTCTGCAGATACCAGAGTCAGTTTTCTCTCCACCGATTCCCGCAAGTCATGCACTGTACTCAAGTTAGCCTCTTCGCCATCCAACCATCACTCCAATTCTCCATGTCCAACTTACTTTATAGAAACCCGTCATAGGCTCATCCGCACTCCTAATCTGCACCTGAAAGAATGCCGCTTCAGCTCCATCGCACCCCTCCTTCGGACACTGAATCTGCATTTTGTCCGCATTATCCCAAGCTCCAGGTCCACCAAAGACATCTTCTCTCTCTCTCCTAACGAAGGTCTTGCGCTCGAAATATCGTTTCGTGATGATATACTGGTACGGACACGTTTGACATTCTAGACGATTGACGGGCGACCTATCGTCTGGAGAAGCAGTCTGGCTGACTGTGAGGACATTGCTGCAAGAGGGGCAGACTGTAGCGGGGTCAGTACAGTAATGGCTTGCAGAACAGGCAGAGGAGAATTACAGAGTAACATCTTGATTTTGGTTTCTCGAACGTAGTCTCACCTCGGATTAGGTCTGCAAAAATCATTCATCCGTTTCAAAATGTTTCTCGGAACAAAAGACAAGAAACCGAACCCTGACTCAAAAGTTCCCCAGCACAAGCCAAAAATATAAAAATCGCGGGCGGGCAAATGAAACACCGATCCGACCCCTCGCTTCCGAATTTCAGCTTAGGGATGTCGAAGCGCTCAGCATGAAGCTTCATCTTGTTCGCACAGCCTACCTCAGTCCTCCCTTCGATCTTGTCCCCTTCTCCTTGGACATTAACACTATCTCGATCCCAGCGTCTCTTTAAATTCCTCAACATTGCAACTAGAAAGTAGTTTTCAAGTGCTGAAACACTGCTACGTCAACCAGGCACGCGCCTACGAATCCGCGCACGCGCTGAGAACAGATCCAGCACAAGGAGAGGAGAAGATAGGAAATAAGCACAAGATGGCGGACATCAGAGCACATCCCGAGCAAGATGAGGAACATGAAGTTCGTTCTATCTTTTCTTCTACGATCATTGCTAAAGAAATACCCCGCCATTCCGTACATTCTCTTGTCATACATAAGCCTCACTTCCACTGAGGCATTCAAAGATACCCTTTACTTAGAATTCAGATGCTAATACACGTATATATAGGGTGCCTCTCCCGGCGAACTCCTCATCGAAGCCGCGCGCCGAAACAATACCGATCTCCTGAAAGAAGTAATCGACGGCTGCAAAAGCGAAGAAGAAGCCGCAAAACTACTGAACGAGACCAAGACTGTACTAGGGAACTATATCTACCACGAAGCCGCATTACGAGGGAACTGTGCGTCTTCCTTTCCCCCCTTTTCCTTCCAACCCTCCCTCTATCCAGCCCAAAACCCCTCCAACCCTCAACTCGTCAGCACAACCAAACACCAAACTAACTCTCCATCTCTCCCACAGACGAAATAATCGACACCCTCCTCGACCAACCCGGATTCGAATGCGACCCCATCTCCCGCATCGAAGGCGACACCCCCCTCCACTCCGCCATCCGCTACATCAACACCATCTACTCCGACTCCCCCACCAACCCGCAAGTCTCTGAATTCGCCTCGGAGCTAATCAGCATGATGATCGAAGCCGGATCCGACCCAAAATTAAAAAACAAAGCCAACCTCACGCCCTACCAACTAGTCGATCCGCGGAACGAGAAGCTGCGACAGCAGATCCAGGACGCGATCGATGTGGAGATGATGAAGGGCGATTATATCGAGGATGAAGAGGGAGGAGAGGAGGGAGAGGAAGAAGAAGAGGGGGGTGTGGGGAGTGCGAGTGATAGTGATTTTGACCCAGAGGAGTATAGGCGAGAGAAGGAACGGAGGGAAAAAGCGAAGAAGGCTGCGAATGGCGGTGCTTGAATACCCTTAATACTACTATACCGCCCCGGATTACAGCATGAGGGGGGAAGCGATGACTGGATGAGAAATGATTGGTTTGGGAAGGAGGATGCAACGCATTTCCTTGCAAGCAAGCTAGCAACCGCGAGTTGGATGGATATGCGGCGTGGGGAGTTTAAGCTAGCTTGGATCTTCTAGGATTTGCTTGCATAGCGGAGGTCTCCTGGGTCCCTTCATCCTTCTGAAGTCAACATGACAACAGTACGTGGGAAGGTTCGATAGTTCGATATGCAGGGATGGATGGGTATGATAGAGGCGTAAGAAAAAGGGGTTGCTTGATTTTACATATGCCCTTTTGCAGTCAGCTTCGGCAGATAGATAGCATTGCAGCGCAGAATCCTTGATGTACATCCAATTCTTTTTATTGCACACACCTGTATGAGAGATGTAATATGATCATGATATGAATCCATTCGTCTCGAAAAAGTCTAGGGTACTGCTAATAGGGGTATCATCTCGCATCACGTGGGTATCAAAATACGCTTGCCTCCCTTCAAACCATCACTTCCTTTGAGCCAGCTCTCCAAGTGCCATCTCTAACATCCAGACTTTCAAACTTCTGCTATCCACGCGATCCAGCCGCGCTTGACTTCCTAACCTACCAAAGCACAGCCCAAGCAACTACCACAACTAAAGCCCCGAGGCTGCCACCAAATGTGTTTGGCTCTCCTCTCGTTCTCTCACCACTATTCTTCGCTCCCTCGTTGATGATGGTAATATTGGCGCAATCCGCTAGAATTTCCTTACTGACTTTTCCGCCACCCTGACTGAGAGCTTGTAGTTGCTGCTTGAAAGTAGCCAGGATGTTGGTGCTTCTACCATCAGGACAGAACGTGACTTCCCATCCGCCACCCGATGGGATGATGAACGTTGAAGTTTGATCGTCAAAGGCGTAGGAATAGGCGTCTGGGCAAACTGCCTTTGCTGACGTGGCGTAAAGGTTCGGTGTGCATTTCGAAGGGTCGTCGTAAGCTCCTGTGCAACAGTCTGAGGGAGAGTTGGTCTTGGAACAGGCGGATAGACAAGGGTCAAAGATTGGACGTTGAATATTGTCGTCGGGGTATGGATAGACTCCGTCGCCTGGTTTCGTTGGTTGTGTGACTTGGAGATCCCAAGGGCACCAGGAGGCGACTGTGGCGTCGGTCTGTTTGCTCTCGAATGGCACTGGGTAGGTTGAATTGGTAGCATTCCCATTGCTTCCAGAAGTAGAAGGACTGGCAAGCCAGCCTGCTGTTCCTATGCAGGCGGGATTGGTGAGATTTGGTGGGATGTCTTGAAGCTGAGAGCTATCGCCTGGAATGTAGGTTACTCCTACTGGGATGTTGTAACCATCGACGAGAGAGATGTCATAAAACGTCTGGTCGCCTCCACTGCCTCCCGCAAGGTCGAATTCAACAAGGCTAACAGGTGTTGCGCCCTGAAAAATGTCAGTATACACAGTCTCTTGATAGACGAACGACTGACGGTATTGACACAGCTCAAAACTCCACCACAATCGCCCGTATCACAAGCAGCACCACCACCGTTGTTTCCGTTCAGATTGCTTGCTCCTGTACCTGCAACATTGAAGCTACAATTTGTCCTTCCCCAGACTCTGCCTTGCCAATCCGCACTAACACTCAAAGACTTGCTACTCCCAGGTGTCAACTGGAATCCACCAGTGCCCGCGCCGGTGCCTGCTTGAGTTCCAACTCCTGGCCAGATACTTTCTCCGCAGTTGTTGCTGATGACGAGGGGTATAGAGCCATCTCTCTTCTCAGGAGGACCCCATCTCACAGGTCGTGGTTTCGGATTTGCGTTCCGCGCAAAGAATGGATTCGTGGTATAGGCAGAAGCTGCCGAGAAGAAGTCTAGAGTGAAGAAAGCAAATAACAGGATCAGCAATGGGGGGAATATGCGCTCTGAGCGAGCAGTGTTCGTAGCGCGCATCTCTATCGTTCAATCGTCAAATCGTGACAGCTCAGGTAGTGGTTGTAATGGATCGTTAAGGAGGAGGGCATCAATACATGTATGCAAAGCATAGACAAGGTCCTCGACGACGTCGACTCAATCACCCCCGCAGCCGGCCCAAGATCTACCCAAGAGCAAGGACGCGGGACACCCAAGCAACCAAGGAGGAAGGTCAACAGCTTCTGGCACAGCCTTGCTGGAGGGATTCACACCGAGGAATCAGCATCCTCTGATCTAGTGTGCCAAAGGATCAGCCAAAGTAGGAGACGGCCTGCATCTCCAATGACGTCGAGTCGTCGCGGCGAACCGTCGAGATAAGGTTGTCAAGAGTGAGGTTGAAGCAGGGCAATATCCCTGTCGACGCCGAGCCTTGTGAACTTCACGTGGAGGTAACCTAATAATGGGTGCAACGCGGGATATATGTGATGTGATTCAAGAGAGCGTGGTTGCCATGTGAATGTAGAAAGTAAGCATAGGACCGAAAGAATGTTTGGTGTTTCATGTATAGATTTATTCACGCATTGTTTGGACAACATTTCTCGACACACATTCACGAACTCTCGCGATGACGCAGGTGCGAGGGGGCTTCCCCTCCACAAACTTAGGTATGGATCTGCGGTTACATCCGAAGTGGGGAAGGCACGATCCTAGCACTGTACCTTGATTCGGTTTTGGATTCCGATGGTTGGTGTAGCCTAGATATATTTGTCTGAGAGAAACAGTTCCTCAGATTTGCAAAAACTTGAAAGTAGACTATATATCATCGCCTCCTCTCTTGCTCAAACGCTGCTAATTCTCACCCAAACACCGCATTTACATTTCAGGACTTTGTGACCCGACCACTCTTTTAAAATCAAGGCTAAGCATTTATCTAGTCTCTAGACTATGAATCAACGATTCCATTCCCATGTAATGTCCAGGAACGCATTTATCCACGCCAGCCATGTCCATCTTCCACTTCGATTTAAATCACTCTCACAAGTCGTCTCTTCATATGCCTAGAAATGCCTCAAAGATCTGTACATCTCCATACTACGTACTCATTCACAGCTGTCTCGCCTCCTCGATGCAAGAAAGAAATTCGTTTAGTGTATCATGTTGGTGTGATCACTTGAATCTTGATGTGCAGCGGCCCATGACTTCACCCTGGCACACCAACTCTGCGTTGAATTCTGATCCATCCAGTGTTAGGTAGATGTCGAAGTATACACGGTAGAAAGTTCCTTGCGGGGTGTCCATTCGCTCAAAGTCCTTCTCCAGGTTCTTGCGTGAAAGATCCGAGGTGAGTGTGACAACTTCCTTGACGCCTAAAGACACTGTTAGTAGGTAAATCTCGAATAGGTCAGAATTTGCTTACGAGGATCCTTGGTATATTCAGGACAAACATCGTCATCACACGCATAAAGAATGTCCTCGTACATCAGCGTAGCACCAGGAGCAACTTGTCTGAAGAATGAAACCTTCACAGGTTCTCCAATCTTTACTCTTTGGCCCTTTTGCACGAAAATCTGTCGTGTGAACTTGCATCGATCCTTGCCATCCAGGGACGGAACACGGTAAGCTTCTGGGTGGTGACCTTCCTTGAAAGGTTGGAGGGTGGCCATGAGGTAGTGACGACGAGCAACACGAGATGTAACCACACGCTCGGTGATGCCAGCAGTGACAGCTCCTTTAACAATAGCTGCAACAGAGTCCATAGGTCTAACAACCTTGGCTTGAAATTGAGGAGGAACGTGAAGCTTGATCTGTTGAAAGAGGTATTCGGAAGCACCGAAGCCACCGACAACTAGGACGTTCTGCAATGTTCGGTTCTGCGCCTGGATGGCGATGATCTGGTTTCTGACCAATTCCAAGATTCTGTTCACAACTGGCTCGAAACATTGCAGAATTTCCTCGTTCGTGAAAGTCATATAACCTTCTTCGATACCAGCTTCTGGGAATTCCGCCTCGATACCAACATCCACAGCCCACTTTTGATTGTTGTTGCGGAAATCAGCCTTAATTCTGTTCTCGAAATCCATGATACACTTTGCGTAGACTCTGCCGGCGGTTTTTGATCCATCTGGCAGTTTCATTTTTCGGATCTTGGTTCGAAGAATATTGCTGAAATTTCGGTTCAGAGCCGTTGATCCACAAGAATCACCAGAACCTGCTGTACACTCTGACACTGTGAAAGGAGACTCTTCTTCAACTTCGTAAGCAATCAAATCAACGGTTCCACCACCACAATCGACAATCAGCACTGCATCGTGGACCTTGAGGTTTAGGAGACCAGCTTTTGAACAGAACAATGCAGCTGCTTCGGGCTCAGTGATAAGAGTCAATCTGTTGTCGTTCTCATCACGCAGGAAACCAGCCTGAATAGCCGCAGCACGCGTCGCAGCTTTTCCTGCATCATTCCAGATGGCAGGGACTGTGAGGTAGTATCTGATGTTTCGCTCTTCTCTGTTGAAGACCTCTCCAAGTGTTTTCTGCAACTGACTTCGCATTGCTTGTCGAAGCTTAAAGAGGTAGTCCGCCGCCACATCGATCTCTGATTTTCCTGGTGGAAGGGGTGGGAGGTTGATAGGGTCGATATATGTGTTGCCAGAAAGCATAAGTTGGAGCTTGAACCACTCAACCTTCTGCACACCCGGCTTTGGATAACCAGTGGGTGCCAGAGCATCAGCGATGTCAGGTCCCCAACCTACAACCTTTTGATATTGATCATAGTATAGCACAGTAGGGATCTAAATTTGTTAGCTTGCCAAATAATTCTAGACATGAAACAGCTCGTACCTTCTGTTTTGTATATGATCCAGCTCCAGGCCATTCTGTAATAATATCTTCCTTCGCTTCTGTGTTGGTTGCAAAGGCAAAAGCGACACCGGAGAAGGTAGTTCCCTATAGCGAATTAGACATGATCTGCTTGTGCGATAAGGATTACTTACAAAGTCAATACCGACAATCAATTGTGCTTTACTTCTGCCAGCTCCCTCGACTTCGACTGCGTTGTTTCGGTTGGCGTATTGTTGGGCAGCAATACTGTTACCAGCCGGAAGTGGAGCGCCGTATTGGGGAGGGCCATACTGAGGAGGTCCACCTGCTGGCGGTGGTGCGCCCATTCCGCCAGCAGGATGTCCTGGAGGATAACCGCCAGTAGCAGCTGTATTGATCGGAGGAGGCCCACCCATCACTTGCGACGGCGGTGTGCGAGGATTGCCAGCCATGGGGCTCTGCGTGCGTCCAACGGCTGCGGGAGCAGGAGCGTAGTTGTTTGTATAGCTCGGTGGTCGCCCACCTGGACCTGGGTGATTCATGGGGAGACTTGTCGTCGAAGAAGAGGCTGTTGATGGGATAACGGGTCTGCCAGTGAGCTGCGGCGCAGACGAGGTGGGGTTCTGAGCGATCGTAGGGACGTTGGCGCTCGATTTGCGTTTGGAGCCGAATCCAAGGCCTTTAAAGCGGGAGTTCATAGAACTCATAAGGTCGAAGGAGGTGTAATCAATGCGAAGCAGAGGAGGAGCGGAAAGGGATTATTGTGTTCGAGTCGCCGCTGCTGCTGTCAGCCAACGTCGCTAGTGCAGCCGGGGCTGAGTCGAGGTTGATCAGGGAGCTTCATACAAATCCAACCTGGCCGAAGGAATGAGGACTCCGGGACATATGATGCTGCAGGGACAGTTTGGAGGGCTCGCCAAGGGCAGGAAGGATAGGACTCGCAATGCAGACAGCGCAGTTAGTGTAGACTTTTTCCCGGCGGTTGTGATCTGTAATCTGCAATAAAGCGTGGTTGCGTTCGGGTGTGGGTGAAGCGTGGGCGAGGGTGAGGGTGAAGGCGAGCGAGGAGCTGAAGGCAAGGCAAGGCAAGGCAATCCTTCTCGCTTTGTTCCAGATGCAGCCTGTCGACGTTCGGAAACTAGACGCCACACGAAATCAAAGCACAGGTGAATGATCGAGAGCGTGAGTTGCTCGACACGGACACCGAGACGAGGACTGTACAGATATGAGATATGGCGATGCTGATGGTGAGAGTTTAGGACCTTGAACTTGAACGATCATGAACAGCGGGGAACACACAGATCACAGCCAAGTGGGTGGATACGCGGTGCGGCGCAGACAGGACTCTCTTCTGCAGGACTCTGCAGGCCGTCCTCGCTCGCAGATATCTACGACGCTAAGTAACCTTACGGTGCGGGACCGCGATGAGGGGACTCAGGACTGTTCAGTGCTCACGCTGCTCGCTGGCTCAGACATCCAGTGGCTGTCGCTGCGAGTTATTTTGCTCAGCCTCACTGCTGGCCACCACTCTCCCCTCCTCCCCCCATGGCGCCCTGAGCCCAAAGATTATCTAAGGTTAAGGAGGCCAGCCTTGGCCCCGCAATCAGGCTGCCCCTCCCAAGCAGGTCTGCCCTACAATGGTACGATAGGCACGATGGCTTCGCTGAGTGGCCATAAATAGAGAGAAATAGATAGAGAGACGTGCACTATCGAAAGAGCGCAAGCGGTCAGCGACGTGACGCGAGTCCTTACAGTTTCACTCTCAAGTCCTGAAGAGGTCGGAAGAGCCCCAACTCCTGACGCACAACGCATCACTGATATCAGCCCCCAACATAGCATTTCTTGTTGTTTCTAAAATGCTTCTTGCAACGTGTGATTTGATTGGAGCGCGCGTGGTGTCTGCCATCTTTGGCCTGCGAGGACCGTCAGTCAGCAAACAAACTTCCATTGACCGATTTGGCAGCTCGCTGGCCCAGCACATCTAGGGCGTTTGCAAGACAAGATCGATGATACCCACTTTCAAGTCAAGACCTTCAACTGGAATGATATTTTGAGAGTTGATGGAGGGGTAAGTCACGTGGTTATATCAAGATGCAAAGTTGGTGGGATGGTGGATGGCGAGGATGGCAATGCTGAGGAATCATGCTGACTCGTTCTCGTGCTTTCTCAAACATGATTGTGGCACTCAAGTGGCTCAGTCGACTACTTCTTAGGAACGAGGTGGCTGTCACATAGCCTCGAGGGACTATACTTTATACTAAAAGCGAACATAAGATGGTGGCCTACTAAGACTGGCCCATGATGTCTGTCACGACCACGAACGTCAATATTTCTACAAGTCCTGAAAATGAAGAAATCGAAGACTAACTCGAAAGTATCACAGTGCTCTAAGATTCCACCCCAATACTATTCTTACAAACAAGAATCGGTGCACGGAAGCGAGGTCAAGTGGTGGAAGCGGTGAGAGCTGTTTCTCGTCGTTCTCCTCAATCTCGGCGTTCTTCACTTGCCCCAACCAAAATCAATGGAATTGATGTGACGGAGCTGCTCTATGTGATCCAGAGGACAGCTCCTCATACAAGGTTGGAAACGAGGGGTACTTACTACTTAATTACACCGCCGGGAAAGTGCTCCGAAGAAGGTGATGTGTAGAACTAAATTAGGTTGTTGAGGCAAGGGTTCTCTCGTCCAAGAATAATCATAAACTTCCTCTGTTCGAGCCCAGCCTGTGCAAGACTTGGACTCATCGTTACAAGCGATGTGCAGCGAGATATTGGATCTGGAATGTCTCATCCTTGGGCATTTGAGACACTTACTGACGAACAAAACCAAGAATTATTTCACTTCCCATAACGTCGACCACGCATTGAGAAAATTTCCAAATTGCCTAAAATGAAACGAAGAGTGTGGATTCCGAGGTAATATAGATAGCAGGATGCATCTTCTCATGACCGGCACACGCTCCTCTTTCCCCACAGAATATCTCCATGCGTGGATTTGCCGACGTACAAAAAAGCCAGGTTGTTCGCAAAGATTGGATGGAAACTTCTGGCGGCGTTCCGGTGATGGAACAGAGATCTAACACTAAACCTTACTCATGAACGGTCACTGCAGCGTGCGTGCCTTCGAGCACTAGTGTTGGAACACATAAGAACGGTGACCCGCCCAGTGAATGGGAATGGCCCAATGCCATACTCTATGTGTCTAAGTACGTCGTAATTGACCAGACCATCTCCTCAAGAAACCTCTCCGCTCTCCAGACCATCAACACCCTAGGATCTGGCCTACTGGAATCAACACGACACGACATTTTCACAAACACGCACGCTTTCACCGAA
Source organism: Mollisiaceae sp. DMI_Dod_QoI (assembly GCA_009613015.1). Lineage (NCBI taxonomy): Eukaryota > Fungi > Ascomycota > Leotiomycetes > Helotiales > Mollisiaceae > Mollisiaceae sp. DMI_Dod_QoI. Next base: position 267,427 of record VXCB01000038.1, on the reverse strand, counting down.
AGATCTCGCTACCTGTCGGCCATCGTCGGCCACTCTCTCTAGTCCTGCTCCATCTCGAAGTCCGTCCCCAGCTGCCAGGTCCAGGAATCAGACCAACGTCAATTGCGGATCTCCCGTTGCTCCTTTCGCGTTATTCAGCGTGACAATTTGGCCGAGACTCTGCAGCACGTCGCCGGATCTCCCTTCTCTCTGCAGGCGGATTGCGGTTGTTGCGGTTTCCAGCTCGAGCGTCTGCATGCACGAGATCTACTCAGCGCATCCTGACGACATCGGCGCCGCAGCTTCTCGCCTGCAGACCTCTCCGTCCCCAGCAGAATTGGTGAACCAGAGCTCCCTCGTCCTGGGACTCCTGGCCCGCGCAGCCTAACCCACCTACCCACCTACCCACCTACCCACCTTTTCTTTTCCTGAATCCTGACGCAAATTGATCTCGATTAGACTTATCATCCCGCCGACAGATTGCCAAATTGCCTTGGGCCTCACTGCTCACTGCTCACTACTTACCACTCTCTCCTCTTCTGGGCTCCATGCGTCAGCCCAGCACCACCACGTCCCAGTGGCATCCCATGAGCTGTTGGTTCTGGTCGTGGTCGAGTCGCACGGCGTAACTCGTAACGGCCCTACTCCAATCCCTAGAAGCCTTAATCCCTAACCTTACGGTTACCTAGGTAGATTCTTACCCGCACACTGGCGAATGGTTGAGGGCAATCAGCTGCCCCTCGAATTGCCTCCCGCCTCAGTCTCCTGCCCCGCCAATTCTGGCTTTTGGACTCCACATCACCAAAACGTCGTCCCTAACTACAAGACGGGCCCGTCCGCCCAAGGCTTCTGCTTCTCGCACTCCTTCATTCCCACCTACAATTGACGAGTCCAATCTTTTTAGAGCCCACAAAGTGTCGACGCCGAACCCCATCAGTCTTGTCCACGTCGTTTCTGTCGCAGCCTTAGCCATCGTCATAGTTAGCCCCCACGCAATTGCTTTCTCAAAATACAGGGCTAATCATATGCCTCTAGATTATTCAATTCCTTTTTACAGATACGCCTGCCAGCTACTCCAGGAATCCAAAACCCTACTCTCCCACTTCCTTCTCTCCCGCCGCAAACCTCGTTGAGGGCGGCACCTGCGAGTCCCCGCCTCCATTCCCTACTGAACCTCCAATCTCGAAACCACATACAATGGCACTGTTGGCGGAAGCAAAACGGGTGGCGGCCGAGTTTGAGCTCCCAGATGAGGATATCCGGAAAGTAGTAGCAGAATTCCTTGACGAGATGAGTGCGTTTACAAACACCGCCATTTTACAAGAAATGATTTTGACGAGGCGCAGAGGAGGGGTTAGAGAAAAATGATACCACCTTGAGCCAGATCCCAACATACGTAACCGGAGTACCCAATGGCACGGAAAAGGTAAGCAGGCTGATCCATTTCGGGAAGCACGGGCCTGATCGCATGTAGGGACTTTACTTGGCCGTTGATCTGGGAGGAACCAATTTTCGAGTCTGCTCAATTCAGCTAAATGGAGACACCACATTCAACTTGATACAATCGAAGGTAGCAATCCCGCGGGAGCTTATGGTTGCAAAAACCGCTCAAGAGCTCTTTGCATTTTTGGCTAAGCAAATCGAGCTCTTCTTGAAGACACACCACGAAGACCGATTCGTAGCACATATCAGAAGACGACAAACAGCTAGCACACCTGAGGGCTACAGGGACGAACATGTTTTCAGGCTTGGATTTACTTTCAGCTTCCCAATCCACCAAATTGGCATTAATAAAGGAACACTGATGCGATGGACCAAGGGATTCGATATCCCAGACGCCATTGGCCAAGATGTTTGTGCACTGTTGCAGAAGGAGATTGATGCTCTCCACTTGCCTGTAAGGGTTGCAGCTTTGGTGAACGACACAGTTGGCACTCTGATGGCTCGGTCCTACACCTCACCAGGCAAGACCGGAACCCTCCTAGGCGCCATTTTTGGAACGGGTACCAATGGTGCTTATGTCGAGAAACTATCTGCCGTCACAAAGCCCATGGAGGGAGACTTCGATAAGTCAACTGGTGAAATGGTCATCAACACTGAATGGGGTTCTTTTGACAATAACCTCAAAGTCTTACCTACTACAGCCTACGATGATCAACTCGATCGAGATAGTGTTAATCCAGGTATTCAAATGTTCGAGAAACGCATTTCAGGCATGTTCTTAGGCGAAATTCTCCGCATTACACTCACCACAATGTTGAAGAAGCCTGAGATCTCCCTATTTGCGGACGCCAACTCTTCCCACAACGACTACAGGTCTACCACCACCATTGCAGAGACATCCCCTCTATTCACCCAATGGGCAGTCGATAGTAGCATTCTCTCCATCGCCGAAGCAGACAATAGTGTTGGTCTGCGTGCTCTGCGACAAGAGATTGAGAAGTCTCTTGGAGTCTCAGCAGCCAGTATCGAAGACGCTCAGGCCGTGAAGGAAATTGCTCATGCAATAGCCACACGTGCTGCTCGTCTCTCCGGTGCTGCAATCGGCGCTATTGTAATCCATACTGGACGACTGAACCCAGGAGCCTCCAACGTTCCAGGTCCCAAATCCGCCGCAGCCATTACAGAAGATATCAAGAACCTCAAGATCACCGAAGCCGCGACCGCGACGGCCGATAAGCTTGCTGATGCAGCGGGTCTCGCCGTCAACGAGGACGAGATTGTCGATGTTGGTGTTGATGGCAGCTTGGTTGAATTCTATCCCTGCTTCGAAGATTACATGCGTGATGCTCTCAGAGCACTTCCTCAAATCGGAGCAGCAGGTGAGAGGAGAATCAGGATCGGTATTGCGAAAGACGGGTCTGGTGTCGGCGCTGCGCTCATTGCGCTCGTGGCCGCGAAAATGGAAGCTAAGAATGATTACCTAGGTGATCTCCGAGCCAAACTAGCTCAAGTTGGCGAGAATCAGAACGAAGAGGCTACCTCATAATGCTTGGATGTCTAGTTACTGTTTGAATAATGGATCAAGATTGAGCGCCATGAATCTCAATGACGTGAGAACGGAGAGTGAAAGCGTCAGTCTGTACGTGTAGGGAAATGAGCAAATGCGATGGATGCCGGGTTTGGTATATTATCTCGGAGTCAGCTGCTGGTACTGCTACTGCTCTATGCTATGCTGTGCTGGACTAGATGTGTCTTCTTTCCTCGACAATTCTCGTCAGGTCTGTTCTACGCACATGCAAGCATAGCAAGACAGGTCTACCTACCTACCTACCTACCTATGAAATGAAAATTACACCCCTCCCTCACGCTTGGATCTTTGTCTTCCTCCTGTTCTCCTCTCGTCCACTTGCTCACTAACTCACATCCAACACCCCTTCCCCTAAAAAATTACTCTCTCGAACCTAACCGTCCTAAACCTGCCCCGCCCCCCCTCCCCTGGATCAAAGAAAATGAAGAGCCGGAACTGAAGATATTGTTGCAAGTCGCAAATAGGCGCCCGTGTCGAGCTTCCGCTTTAGGAGCGAAGTTCGTGGAGGAGAGGAAGGTGGGGGCGAGCGAGCGAGCGAGAGGAGAGCGGGTCTGAGGCTCGGCTCGGCTAGACGTTTGATAGAGAGGGAGGAGGAGCGGAAAAGGGGGAATGGGGAGGTTTAGGCGAGTGGATAGGGGTACACGAAGGAGAGGGAATGGGAAGCGAGTTAAGGGATGAGAGGACCTAAGGACCCGTATGACAGGCCTAAGCCCGATATCGCCGAGCCTATGGACGGGGTCGAGGGAGACACTGAAGAGTGGAAATACTACGAACTGGATAAGAGTGTAGACAAGAGATACACCAGATATGGTCGAAAGGACAACCTGGAGTATCTGGTGAAATTCCGTGGATTCTCGAATGCATAGAACGAGTGGTACCCAGTACAACTCCTTGATAACGCTAAGGTATTGATCGAGGAATATGAGAATCGCATAAGCGGGTTGCTCGATCGTGCCAACACATCTCGTGGAGGTCGCCGCCGAGGTCGTCCAAAGAAGGACGCCCCCTCAGGGAGGCCTGCATGATAGAGCTTTGTTCACCCTCACTTTTGGTCCCACCCGAGTTCGCAAGTTACCGGTGGTTTTTCAAAATGTGAAGAGTAAAAGCGATGAGGAAGTTAATCTATTTGAGGTTCTCCATTCATATGTTTAGGGAACCTAGGTATCATCTAGCATATTAGCAGACACCAACTTAGATGCTCCTAAATTTTGTCACTAAATGGACCCTACAACTTGTCGGCTCTATTCTTAGATATTGACAAGAAGGGAGTCATCGTCGTCCGTCCAAACAATAAAAATGGTATCGTAACTGAGTCGTATGATTTTCACGTTTGTAACTGTCTTGGTTTCTTTCTTAGAGGTGCGCTGTATTTCTGGTCACGATGAAGTACAGTAAGTGTCTTGTAGTCTGTCAACAGGCCCAACCAATGCCTCTGAGAATTGGTAAGCGCTAGGAGAACCGGACTCCGATGCCTCAGTTATCTTGACCTCTTGCCCTCCACGATTACAGACAATTAGAGATACTGGAAAATCCTGCATAGAAGAGTTTCTTTGAGGTCTGAAGATTATTTTGTATCAGTCGGACATTATGAAGTATCTTCTAATTGTATTGAGTCTTTTATTTCTTGGTGGAGGGAGAAGTGAAGAGGTTAGGCAGCAACGTCAAGTTCCTCTCCTTGATCCTCAAATCCCTTCAATATCCGATATCGATGCCCATGTCTTCGTAAGTTTTATTGCTAGTTAAGTTTTCAGAAAGTGCTTATATTTCAACTAGTCTCTTCGTCAAATCTTCCATCATGGAACTCACAGGAATCCAAAGCTCCACAAGCACATCGAGCTATCAGATTCAAGATCTACCTTATGGGTAGAATCAGTTCTCGGACCTGATGGTCCGAAAGTCGAAATCACACGACCTCTTATTGCTCAAAGTCATCCCGTTAATATCGAACGACTTGAAGATAGAAGGCCATCTGTCGTTGAACCTATGATTGCCGCAGCGCAAGAAGGAATGGATGTCTGGGGATCAGCATCAGCATCAGCACGATGGACTCTTGACACAGTTTCTGGTCCTAACGTGACAGATAAAAACACTATTCTGACTTTTGCTTACATGGGTGCAAACGCATATGAACCTGAACCTAACAAGGGTGATTGGAAAGACGTCGATGGTGGTTTCAACGAAACAGTCGGATTTGGTTGGGAGAAAGAAGGTGTTCGAGGCTACGTGTATGCGAATGAAGACGAATCGACTGTCGTGATCTCGTTTAAAGGAGGAAGTGCGCGATTCTGGAACCCATTCGACACAGCTTGGAGCGACAAGGAGAACGTCAACTTGCTATTTGGATGTTGCTGTGGACAGGGCTCATTGTTTTACCATCAGGTTTGCAAGTGTGCGAAAGGAAACACTTGCGATGTCTCCTGCGTGGGAAATTGTTTGAGGAAAGAAGAGAAGTACTATTCTGCTGCTCAACAAATATATTCGAATATCACGGCTCTCTATCCCGATTCTCAGATCTGGCTTACTGGTCACTCACTTGGCGGGACCATGAGTTCTTTGCTCGGTCTGACTTATGGATTACCGGCAATCACCTTTGAGACGCCAGGAGATGCTTTGCCTGTCAGCAGACTGGGTCTTCCAGCTCCGCCGGGGTCACAAAATCCTCAATCACGCAATAATACAGGGACATTCCACTTCGGAATCACCGCTGATCCAATTTTCACCGGAACATGTAGGGGATTGGCGGCGACATGTACCTTTGCCGGATACTCATTCGAAAGTATGTGCCACACTGGAAAGAAGTGTGTTTATGATGTAGTGAAAGATTTGGGATGGCACAGCTCGATCCTGAGTCATGGGATTACTTCTGTGATCAACGATGTGCTGTTGAAGTATGATAAGGTCCCAGAATGCAAGGCTGTTCCGGATTGTGTTGATTGTGCGATTTGGAAAGAGGTGAGGAGGAATGAGAGTACGACTTCTATGTCTACAGCGAGTCCCACCGCAACCTCGACGTCTACTTGCAAGACACCAGGGTGGTTTGGGTGCTGGGATAAGACGACTTTGGCTACAGTGACGACCTCTGGAATCACCACTACCACCTCGTCGTGAGAAGTGTGAATGCTTTGGATAAGACATTATTCTAGGAAGGAACGATTGCGACGCGACTGATATGGCTCTTGACGGGACCACGTACCTTCCTCATCCGATATATAGTATTATAGGACTTCTTGCTGGACATGAGAGGAGCTCTCTTCTCCAACTCTATCTTCGTTTTCTGGAAACCACGGCATACGACACATCATCGCTTCAAAAGAATTAAGTCCACTTATCGATTGCATCGCATACTCAACGCACCATATCAAGTTACAGCTCGACTTGCCTCAATATGCGTGTCCATCCCGCCACGATCCTCGCCCTCGCGGCCTACGCTACCTCAGCACTTGCCTACGTAGCTAAAGTCTTCAATTGCAACGAGCTCGAGCCTCATTGCTGCGCCTTTGTCACTGGCACTGGAATTGGTGCCAACTGTGCGAATTCCTTGGTCCACATGGCATATGGAAGCTGATTTGACCAGGCCAACCTGCTATCCGGGAGAACATGTATATCTTCCTGGGCAAAAAAATTACCGACAACGAAGCTACACCTGGCAATGGTAGCTCTCTGTCTGTTTCCGTTTGCTATCAGGGTCCCGGACCTTCCGAGATGTTCCAGGTTCCTGCCTGCTGCAACAGTGTAAGCTTGCTATATCATCATAGTGCCAGTCTCCTGACCTCTGTAGATGTATTCTTTCGCAGGCCCGAATATAAAGACCTTCGACTGTACCCTGCCTGAACAACCTCTACACTTATATAATTCGGAAACTGATGAGCCTTGGTCCTGATGGATAGTAGCAATTCGAATCAGAATAAGAACGACAAAAACGATGAGCATGAATGAATAAATGGATAGTGTTGGTTGCCGTAGAATAATACTGGCACTTCGAATGGCGTTGTGGGAGAAATATTTCATTTCAAGTGGGACGCCGGAGCCATTAGATCCAATAGGGTTCTTGAGAGTCGATGTTATTGTTCCGCTTCGTAAGGGAGGCAGCACTAAAAGCACAGTGCCGTGTAATGAAATCATCATTCGTAATTGTATCAGTCTATCACTTGATTCTTGACTGCTTGGTGTATATGATATTTGAAAGTGGGTGTAGCCTCCGTTCGATCATGCCCTATCTAAAAGGGAAGACAAGTAGGAGAGCATGAGATCAACAGGCCATCTGATCTCAGACGCAACAAAATCAGAGAAGTACTTTGGTAATGACCAAAAGTTCATGTCTGATATTTCATTTATTCATTTTCTCAACCATCCCTAACGCCTCTTGAACATTGGTGTCAAGAAGTATGATAGCCACCTATCATGAATACTTTTCCACGCAATGCCATGCTTAATCAAACTGCGGAGTAAATGTAAGCTAGTGCCAATGATAGAATATATCTTGGATCACTTACAGGTGTTAAGAACGATTCTGCTACGAATCTTGCACGCGCGTTCAGCTAAAAATTCGGTCAGTATAGAGCATGACACATCCGTTCTAGGCCAACTCACGAAGAGCTTCATTTCCGATATCTCTTTATCCACCTCCTCCATGAATTGTATAATAAAGTCCACCAACTTATGCTTCAGCATCTCCTCCGTATGGAAATTCGTGATCAAGAACGAAATATCATATCCCTATCATCATTGTCAGCCCAACTTCCCTCTCCTAGCAGATCCCAACCCACCTTGATCGGCTTTCTCCGTAAAATAAAGAAAGCTTCTGCTCTCTGCGTCAAAAATCTAGTGAATTTGTGGACCAGAATATTCTCAATTTCGTCTGCCTGCTTGATTTTGATGCTGATTCGAACGCTGTTTATGCTCGGCTCGATCAGGACTCTCTCATTCTCGTTTCGCGCGACGGTTAAAGGGTTTAGGAGGACTTCAGGAGAGCTTTGAGCTTCGATTTCTGGGACATTGTGTCGTTCTGAGGTTTGGGATGCAAAGTTCGAGAGGCATAGGGCGGAGGTTAAGCTGGAGCGCACGCATTGGAGGTAGGGACGTAGTGATTGAGACTAGTGGAGAGTCAATATGGTGTGGGCAGACTTTGCAATGAAGCAAGGGTTAATTATACGGACCATCTTGTCTTTTGGCAAGCTGTGCAGACCTCCGACTGCGGTTGTCGTGTGTGTCGTTCAATGAGAGCCTTGGTGGGGTCCAATGAGGCAGCCCACGCTACGTAACGCGCTAACGATGTTGAGCCGCCTTGTGGTGGTTACAAAGTATTTGTTCTCTACGTTTCTTTTCTGCAACGCCTTGCGGTCGAATACCGAACTGCGGTCTCATCCAAAGATTTTGATTTCACTGTCGCAGAATATTTTGAACTGTTTGTTTTCGACTTTCACAATCCCAATACCGATAATACATCCTCCACCGCTTTTCAACCCCGCCACCAGTATGGCAAGCATACCAGGTTTGCCTCAAACCAATTTTTTGCCTGTCTGCTCTTTTGCTAACTCTGGTTATAGTTATCGTGAAGCATCAGGGCAAGAAGTATGATGTCGAACTCGATCCAACCTCGACTGGCGAAGATTTCAAGCTCCAGGTATACTCCCTGACCGGCGTCGAGCCAGACCGACAAAAGATTCTGGTAAAGGGCGGCCAACTTAAAGATGATACGGACCTCTCCAAACTCGGGGCGAAGCCTGGGCAGACGTTCATGATGATGGGTACACCAGCCGGCGGTAACGAGCTCCAAAGGCCCAAGGAGGCCGTCAAGTTTGTAGAGGACATGACGGAAGCTGAGGCTGCTCAACAAGTTGGTGCTACACCTGCTGGCTTACAGAACCTGGGAAATACCTGCTACTTGAACTCGGCTCTGCAGACATTACGAGCCGTTCCCGAGCTACAACAAGAGTTGGTCAAGTACACCGCTACGCCCTCCCCTGCTGGTGCGGCTGGTTCTTCGTTAGGAGGCCTCAGCATGTTTGGACTTGGTGGACTTGGATCAGCTACAGATTTGACTGCATCTCTGCGAGATCTGTACAAACAAATGGGCGAAACCCAAGAAGGCTTCCCTCCCCTCATGTTTCTCAACGCACTCCGAACCGCCTTCCCGCAATTCGCCGAGAAGTCAAAGTCTGGCCATGGTTATGCGCAACAGGACGCAGAGGAAGCTTGGACACAAATCGTACAGCAATTGCGACAAAAGTTGAAGCTTAAGGAAACGGCTGAGGGCAGCTCGGAATCAAAAGAGGTGTCGTTTATTGACAAATACTTGGCCGGGTCTTTTTCATCTGTTACTAAGTGTGACGAGCAGGCTGCAGAAGATGGTGGTGAGGAGCCAGTCAAGGGCGAGGATGCATTCTTGAAGCTCGACTGCCATATTACTGCTGCTACGAACCACCTTAGGGATGGTATCTTATCTGGCTTGGAGGAGAAGTTGGAGAAGCATTCGGAGGTGCTTGGTAGAGACGCGATATACACCAAGAAATCCAAGATCTCGCGGTTGCCGAAATATCTTACTGTCCACTTCGTCCGATTCTTCTGGAAGCGAGAGGCACAGAAGAAAGCGAAGATCATGCGCAAGGTCACCTTCCCAGACGAGCTAGATGTGGTTGAGTTTTGCACAGAGGAGCTCAAGAAGCTTTTGATTCCTGTCCGTGACAAGGTCCGCGAAGTTCGAAAGGACGAAGAGGATGTTGAGCGTGCCCGCAAGCGACAAAAGCGTATTCACGACAAGCAAGTTGCTGATGAAAAAGCCGGCATCGTTGACTCGGTTACTGAGTCGAAGAAGGCTGACGAGAAGAAAGAGGAGAAGAAGAAGGATGGTGACACTGAAATGGCAGATGTCGTCTACAAGACGGATGCTGAGGTTGAGGCCGAGCGAGCTGCGGCGGTTCTGGCGGCTAAGAAGGAGTTGCATGCCATGATCAGCCCTGAGCTTCTCAAAGATGATGGTGCCAATAAGTCAGGTCTCTATGAGCTTCGAGGCATCGTCACCCATCAAGGTGCCAGTGCAGACAGCGGTCATTATACATCTTACGTCAAGAAGCTTGGTCCACTCGACCCCAAGACTGGCAAGCGAGGAGAGGAGGATGGGAAGTGGTGGTGGTTCAATGATGACAAGGTGTCTGAAGTAGAGGCAGATAAGATTTTGACTTTGTCCGGAGGCGGCGAGTCTCATTCTGCTCTAATCCTTCTCTATAAGGCCATCCCTCTCCCTGACGCGGAAGGCAACTACGACTAAGCCACGGCTTGCTGTATGAATGGATGTATGCATGATAAGGGCGTTGGTGGGGTGGTTAGCTGCGCCCAAAAGCGTGCGATGCATTATGAGACATAGATGGTTTGGAGATTAGCATGCACAGGAACGATAGACCTTGACTCATTTGACCACATGCCCTTGTGAAATATATTGTCTAGACCTTCTACTAAAGTAATGTCTCCGAGATCTAGCAACCTGACTGTCCCGAAATCGGCGTACGCCAAGCCAAACCCACATGTTCCTAAATGTATCCGAATATCCAAACAAAAAGAACAATACCCTCCAGGATTGTAGTAAATTGGACACATTCGCAGCTTTCTATTGGTGGTCTCGAAAAGGGGCTTCGAAAAGTGGGCGAGAAGTGTCCGTAAGCGAGAATTAGACTGACTTCTTCAACCTCTATAAAGCCCCCTCTCATCTACAATATATTTTCATCTTCAATTCACAACAGACACAATTTCAAATGGCCAATAATACGGAGAAAAATCATGAGCATTGGAAGTGAGTCTGTTCTCGTTTACCGAAAATGGTAGCTTTCATCAGAGGTGTGATCGTGAAGTCATGACATACTACCTAGAGCGCAAGGCTCTTCTAAATTATGGCTGTTGCGATTGGAGGAATAAAATCCTTCAAATCCTTACATCTCAAATCATTTTTGTTCATCGCTAACAGAACTCAGTGAGGCGGCCTCAACATACAACACGAAATTCAGCAAAACCATCCAGCAAGTCATCAACGAGATCCAAAAGCGCAAAGACTGGATCGGCGTTGACTGGGCTGAAGACATTTCCGATGCCGAAGATGGCTCATCCTCTGCGCCAAAGAAGACAGTGAGGCTGCTGGACTATGCATGTGGAACTGGTCTTGTGTCACGTGTTTGCACTCTCCCTCCTCTTCCACTGATCCTGCGCTGATGATTGAACAGGCACTCGCACCATACGTCACCCAAAGCGTAGGAATCGACCTCACAGAAGGCATGGTAAAAGAATACAACACCTCAGCCCGCAATCAAGGCATTCCCGAGACCGAAATGCAAGCCTTCCAAGGCAATCTGATTGACCCCGAACAACCTTCCCCAGTCACTCTAGCAGGGAAAGAGTTCTTCGATTTCGATATCGTGGTTGTCGGTCTCGGGTTCCATCATTTTGATCATCCGGCTTTGGCTGCGAAGAGGTTAGCCGAGAGGTTGAAGAAAGGAGGGGTATTGATGATTGTGGATTTCTTGCCACATGAACATTTCCAGTCCGTATTGTTGTTTCGTTTTGTTATGTTCGTTGCTGGCTTACTATTAGCTGATCTTGTTCGAACTTGTTGTACTGACGGCTGATTTACTTAGTGGGCATAATGCTGCGAAGACGGTCACACATATGGGATTCTCTAAGGAAGAGGTCAAGAAGATCTTTGAGGACGCAGGTGTTAGTGGGGATTTCAAGTACTTGCAAGTCGGCAAGGGGAAGATTACGTTTGGAGAGGGACAGGAGAAGGTTGAGAGAAGTGTCTTCTTTGCTAGAGGTTCCAAGCTTTAATGTAACAGGTCCTACTCGGTAGGAACATAGCAAACGCCTCAAGTTCACTGAAAGACTGAAACCTTTTGAATGTACACCCTTCTTCACAGAAATTTTTGCGCCATTCAGTTGTGCATGAATGTCCGTGTTCTACAAAGTCATTATCTGCATTCTGCTAGGGATCTCATCTATTTTGTTTAAGACCATCATATCCATGCTAATGCTTCGAAATATCAATAAGTCCCACTGGAACCCACTTTCACAAGCTGACAACTTTTAATTAAACTTCTGAAGTCATGTGATAAGCCTAAGAAGCTATGTAATTTATGAGGTACATTACGAGTCTGGGATCAAAAGTCCGTGTTCAGGGTACTTTTCGGATTATAGAATATCAAAGTTACTTAGTTCATTTATGATTCTCTAATGATTACGAAGTGTTATTTCTTATACTACGCTATTATAATTATTAAGAAACTAGTATACATTTCCCGAAAACGGATTTAAGAAATTTTATCAAAATTCGAAAGTTTGAAATCTCTTATAGGCCTTTTTATAGTGTAAATGTCTCTGAAAAGTACAAACCTTTGGACCCAAGCTCGTTATGAATAATCAGTATATGTTGCCATATTTTCTATGCCGGATCTTTTTGGACTAAAGTGAGGGAAGTCATCCAGTCCTATAAAGTATAATGTCAACTTTTAGCAGAACGAACGGAACAGAATTAGGCAATTTCTCACCTTTAAAAATGTAGCTTCTAAACCCTTCACAGTTGCTCCGGCCGTGACTAGCAACGTCACAACCTCACCCCCAATATGCTCCCGTACCCACCTCCTCACTTCCATCTCATCACTCCTCCCATCACCTCCCTTACTAATAGGCCTTAACGCCACATACCCCTCCTGTACCTCCTCTTCGCCCCCAGTCGTAGCCACAAAGCCTACCAACTCACATCCCATCTCAACATAAAACACATCCCTCCCACCGGTCGAGCTTTCACCATGTCTTCTGCCTCTATATCTGTTTGGAAACTTCGTTTCGATTTCGCCATTGTAACGGAAATCCCCGCAATGAAATTCGATACCGTCAATATTGGGATACTCGTGCCCATCCAGAAGCTGTTCGTAGCAGATCGTTACAGAAGTTATTTGACTCCATTGGAAGGAGTTCGAGAAGTCAATCTTATCTCTTCCCGTTATTAGCTCCGCCGATGATGAAATCGTTTTCCCTGCCAGACCAGGACCTTCCAACTTCTCCTCTTTCCAAAGTCTAGGAATACCTTTTTCGCTAGATAAGCTTGCTAGAAGGGTTGTGACAAAGTTTCGGATAATGCGAGAGATTCGGTTTCGATTGTAATGCGATTTCTCTTCAGTAGTCATGAAAGTTGGATTTTCTTGACTCTCAGGCTCTAGGATCTGGTGACGGAGGGACTTGAAGTTGATTTGTGCCCCGAATGTAGGAGTAGGGATAGAGGAGAGAGGGATGTAAGATAGTTCGTTGGGATAGAAGAAGCGGGATCTCCAGAATTGGTTGGAAAGTGAGTGGTGTGTTGCTGTGCGGGAGGAGAGGCGAAGGGCTTTTACTGATTCCGTTGGGAGGAATTGTAACACCTCTTCCATGACATGGTATGGAAGTTTCCTGAAGACATCTGTGGCATTCGGGTCCTGTCCGATGAGGCCTGGGGCATCTGCCGACGAGGAAGACATGGTAGGAGTGTTGGAGACGATGTCGGTGATGAAGTCGAGATCGGTAGGATCATAGACCAGAAAATCCCAGTAGTCATCCCGGCTAGTGCCGTATTCATCGTCGCTCCATTTCGGATCTTGCATCCAGTGCCAGTCTGCTCTCCAAAACTGTTCTGCGCCTGCGTAGCCGATGTCACTCCATCTTGGGTCGAGACCTCGTCCGTTGCCTCCAAGAGACTGGGAGGAGAAAAAGATGCCGAGGTGTTTGGGTGTTAAGTAGAGACTTGGGGAGAGGGAGGAGAAATGTTTGGATGAGGGTTTGGTAGCAGAAAGTGTGGATGGGATAGGCGATGGGGCATCGTGTATCTCCTGTGTCCCTTTGAAGATTCAGCGTAACACTAAGAAATTTGGGTTTCTTGAGGGTAGCACCTGTGACTGAAAGAGACAAAGTTTGCAGAATTTGGAGTGTTGTCTTCATACTCATCTTCTGTGATGGTGTTTGGTGGTGGTGCGTGACCTGTTCCACTGCTGCCCAGCTTGGTTGTTGGCGTCGAGACATACCATTCTGAAAAGTCGTGTCTTTGTTTTACTGGAGGCTGTCAGTGATGACAATATCCAAAAATGATCTAATTGAAGCTATACCGACACAGTATTCCTCCATCCACTGAAAATCATGCCTCTCGCCCTCCCATTTCATCGGAAGGATGTCATCGTATACCCCTGAAGGCTCCGCAAATGGCACGCCACATAAGGCGCAGAAGGTATTTGACATAAGTTTTTGTTTTCTCAATCCGCATTAATGTGGAAGCTGGAAAGTTGAGTTAGCAAATGAGTTGAGGTGTTGTTGAGGTGCAGCTCGCTTAACTCACACGCTGTCAGGGGCTCTCCCACATCGAGAAAAGTAGCCGAATTTGGCATCTGCATCTGAGACTACAAAGTCTGTAAACGTTCTGCATAATAAGATAAGATCTTCCTTAGATTTAACGTAGTTAGCGATTACGTACTTTTAAATAATATATATATATGCATTTTAGATTAATTATGCTAAAATCAAATTTAAAGGGAGAGGTTTGGCGTTAGTGCACGGGCCAAAATCAGCTATATATTTCGATGCTGTAGAGAGGGGGTGTTTCATAATAATGATGTTTCTCGTTTCTCATTAGCTTTCCGAGGATTACATTGTGTTTCCTCTATTGCATTGAAGTCTTGTTATAAATGCATTATTATTAATTTCAATAATGCGAATTAGAGGTCGATAATAATCTTTCAATGTTGAGAACTAAGCTTGACAGCTCGAATGTCCTTGTCTTCCGATGATATTGATCTCCGAAAGGAATTACCTTAACGAATGACCGTATCGCATGTTAATCGCGGAGAGTCAGTAGCCTTCCATGCAGCAAGACCTAGTATTAGTATCTATTGTTCAAGTTGAACTTGGTAGCCGGCGATGGCGGTTCTAGCGGCCAAAGGACCATCTCATGGTCTAGTATCAACTATGATGTAGTCATATGAAGTAGGTAAGTAATGTGTTATTGTCATCTGAAGGCTTAATAGGTTGACTGATGAAATTTGATTTTTTAGAGACAAATAAGTTGTGGTGTTACTTACTGTGCTGTCCTGGAGCCCAATCCGCTGGCAAAAACCCTTTCAAAAGTACCTTGCGCCACTCCTTGATATTTTGTGTTCTCAGCTTGCTGCAAGGCCACCTTGAGTTACCATCGAGGGCACGATTTGGCAACTTTGAGGGTTTTGCTGCCTTAGAACAGTTTTCTGTTTTAAGACATCTTAGGAGCGGTTGCGATTGAGAGATACGTTGTATGAGGCCTTATGCTTGGACAAATGCTCTAGCTAATCGCCAGCTCCGCATACACAGCAGGCTTCAAGCTGACAATTGCCTGACGGTGGAAATTGATGCTACTCACTGCTACTACACCTGAATCGGGGAAGTGACGATAGAATGGTGTTGGTTCTATTCACTTATCTTAGTACAGGTTTACAAACCATCTAGAGCCAGGCGGGCTCGAAGGATATAATTCATATATCCCAATTCTCATGTACCCCTGCTGGAACACTGAAAGGTCATTCCAAGTTGTAAGTGATGCTAGTATCAATCCCAATTCAACATGCTGCCTATGTCTAGAATGGGTCCGGATTATCCTCAAACATATGACTTTTTCCTCTAGACCACGATGAATTGATTGAAGAGCAAGACTTGATTGGCGAAAGCCATCGATGCGAATTGAGTTTTTACAGGCTTGACCGTCCTCCCCTATAACACACAGAATGTACTCGTTATGCTGCATTGAAAGATATCCCATTCGCACCTGTTCACGGATCTGGAGCGGTCCGCGTGTCTCCTTTGAGATCGGAGCGAGAACTACGTCCGACAATCTCAAACAGTTTCTTGCAACTGGTTTTTTTCTGGCGCCACCGATTTCAGAGGTGCATGTACTGGCCGATGGAGTGAATTGTATAGGTCCAGAACAAGATGCCCATAAATACGAAGCGATATCAGGAACTTCACGATATGTTCTAGACGTTGGATACCACAGTAGACTGCGTCCCAGGTCATCTAACCAGATTCCTTGGTAGTATGCGTTGTCGAAAGATTCGCCAGGCAGTCGTGACTTGTGTAAAGCTTGTGCTAGGCCATTAATTGCAGGCAACTTGTCAGAGGATCTTGTAAGATTTTTAGCACTGTAGGTCTCCACCAGCTTAAGCCAGTAGGTGTAGATTGGAAGTTTCCAAGAATCGTAGTACATTGGATCGTAGGAACAATCTGGCAAAGCTTGAGGATATATGCGCGCCGTTTCTTCCACAATGTGGTCGAGCCTAGGAGCACCGGTAGCGGAGTTGAACTTTAGGTTCAGAAGACTAGATTCTTGACCGAAACCCCATGGTACACTTTCCGATGCGATTATTGAGTTGCATTCCCAGAAAGCCCTATTTTGATCACGGTCTCGGAGTCAGCAAACCTCTTTTATGTATTTTTGGAGCAGATACGCATATCTGAGGAGTGCGTCAGGAGCCAAGGCTCTGGAGCAGCAACCCCTGAAACAAAGAATAGGAAACATCCTTCCAAGAAATTGCCACTTACTCATCTCTGCTGAAATATACCGTTCTTCGAGAAAGAGCTCGCTCCTGGAGTATCCATCCACGTCGGTCCAGGAAACTATCGAGAGCTGCATGAGCTGCAGCTTCTGGCGTTATGCGTACCCATGGGGTCTCGTCGACTGCCCCTCGGCATTCTGTGGATCTGCCAATGGCCACAGACCCGCCGGGAGTGATAACGGCCTGTGAAGGATCGGGTTTTTCTGCATGAACAGTCTTCCATCTTCACTATCCGATCCAGCTGCGGATATGTTTAACCATGCTAACTCATAGATAGACATCATATGATGCGACTCCCTCGTCCAATCATCTGGCGAATCCTGGATGATGCACAAGGAGTCGATCCAAAGGTACTGCACACCGAGTCGTCGAGTGACGCTAATAGCATCTTGAAATGTCTGTGACAACTCAAGTATCTCGATAACGACTTTCCGTTTTTCGAAGTTCAATGAAGTCGTAGATGAGGCTGACGTTGATTCCGTCCAACGATGAGATAATGTGATGTACCTGCTAACAAGACCCGATGTCTCGCATAACTTTGGTTGTTGAGAGGTAGATCCAACATCTATCACACGAGATGGAAGCCATGATTCACTGGATGACTGACACTGCTCGTGCTCTTGACAGCCTTTCAGCCAATACTCAATAACCCCAAATACTTCGTCCGAATCAGCTCTCAGGCTAACTTCAGCGGTGCAAATCTCGTCACCTGCAGAGTTAGTGAAATATTCAATATGAATGGGCTGGATCCGAGCAACTCACTGTCGTCAAAGCTGATAGGAAGAGGGTTTCCTATCATACCGCCGCATCGAATCGAGAGTGACAGCTCTTCACCAGGTATCAACTCTAGCTGTAAGAGTCCTGAAGGAAGCTTATTGCTGGTCGTAATAGCATTTTCCAAGGTCCATAGAAGTAAGATGCAGAGATGGCACGCTCTGCTTGAAGCTGTACCTCTAGCGGAGACTATCAACTCATTCAAGTCCTGGAAAAATATGTCTTTCAACAATATAGATCTGTCGTCGGTAATAGCCGACAGTTGCTCTGGGCTTACAGTCAACGTGGAGCATGTTGAGCAAAATTTCGACATTGTGTGGAGTGGTGTTGTAGAACATGGAGGTAATGAGGCTGTAGGCATCTTTAACACCTCACAGGAGAACCCTAGCTCGAGAAAAACTAAAAATAGATGATCTACGTAACTTGGACCGTCTAAATTAGCCAACGCTCCAAAATCTTATATAATAAATTAAATATATTATCGAAGAGCTTACAAAGTCTATAAACACTCTAAAATTTAAATTACCTTAGGCCTAAAAATAGTATTTAATTTTAATTATCCGAAAACTTAATTTATTTATTTAAAAAAAATCATATATGTCTTCGGTAATGCTCGTGGAGTCTTGATATAGGTAGACTTAAGAATTAATCGATTTAGGCAAAATTGATGCTAAAATAACGCCCTCGAGACTTTACGAATTATAGGAGCCGTAGTGGGCTGTAACCCGGACAGTAAAAACACCAAAAATCGAGGCAATTTAGGTGGGGGCTTGCGCTTAATCAACACCACCGTCCAGACTATTGACTTCAAATAATCCAAAATCTTTAACGATCCAAATAGATAGTTAAACTGCTGTTCATAGATTAATCTTAGACGATCAGAACTCTAAATAATACTTGAACGCGTAATTAACAGTTGCCAAAACACCGCCAGCCCAATAAGTAGCTCCCGAGTTCCCAGGTGTTCATGGCACGTGCTTCTGCAATCCAGCCTTGCCAGAGAATACTTACGCATCACATAACGTTCCTCATCTGGAAATTTCTTTTGAAATCGAGCAATTCCGTTTAATATCACCGCAAGAAGGTCCAAAGCTGAATCTAACACTCCGTAACCGTGCGAAACTTCTATCGCGCCAATTATCATCCCAATGTATAGAGATGCTCCAATATAATAGGACTGAGTGTAGAGTTATTAACGGAGCTACTCTCAAGACAGGCAGTGACTACATTAAATCTTCATCGACGAGCTGGCCAACGGAAGCTTGAGAATTGCCGTGTGACGAGTCATTGCGGCCAAGATGATCGACTAAAACTCGGGCTCCATCGTAAAATCATATTTAAATAGCAGTATCTTTACATGCAGCTTTTTAATTCGACAAAAGGTGAAGAACGTGTCCTCATCCGAATCTACCTAGGTAGATACGAATAATATCTACGATAGAGTGTCGAGGATTTATTCCAGCATCGTTGTAGAACGACATGCAATCAAAATGGGTCCAATTTTGCTCGAGATCATGGAATTCTGGGACAATAATAATCAGAAGCGCACAAAAGCGACAATGTTCGGCGTGAGGAAACGAGAAAACAACGCATACGGTAGACTCGATGTTTACCACACTTGTGGGCGTATTGATACGAAGCAGAAGGTTAGAGCAAACACAAGAGTAAGATCAGCAGCAAAAGATTTGACAAATGCGAAGATATCTGCATATAATATTGCATAATGTGACGTTGAATCTTTGTATATCCAAGGCTCTGCATGCCTGGTCTCTTTGTCCAACATTTGACAACACCTTCGCCCGACAGCGCTCCTAGGACCTCGAAGACTATTGTCTGACGGTTGCCCATTCAGCCATCCTATGGCAAGGGTCAATCTCGCCTGGCATGTGTTTGTGTATGGATCGAGCTCTGTCGATTCCTTCACCCACGTATCGTATGTCGTCTCACCCTTCGCAGCTCTTTCACCGCCGCCTCTCCTGACCCCGCATACTCTCCTCCCTAGTGGCACCCGTTGCCCTCATCTCAAGCTGCTGTATCTTCTTCTCCAGTCCTAATCTCTTTGCTATCAGAGCCCCTCTTTGTTCCTCAAGTACGACGATCTTCTCTGCTGGTGTGGCCTCTCGTCGTTTCTTGACTTTCTGTCCCAAGCATTAGCATCCGTTTTATCAAAGACCAGTAAGAGAGATGAGCAAGGGCAATATACCTCTTCAATCTCGGACTTGGTCTTCAACCCAGCTCCATACCAAGCTCCTGTAGCTGTCACAGCAGCAATCGAGCAAGTCAAGATAATTCTCCTAATCTTCTGTTGTTGTACTGCGGACATCTTTCTCCTCCTATTACGCCAGTGTAATGTGACAGCTGCCGATGTGCCCAAGCATCAATTGCCTGCACAAATTGTCGTGTCGTCGCACAGGCGATGATCGTCACTGCAGCGTTCCGTCGTATTGTATTGCTTCTGCCAGGTACACCCGCACTGAATCACTGACCTAGCCCCAAAACTCCTTCCAGGCTCTCTCGGCGTCTTTTCCCCGCCTCTTCTTGTTCTCTCTTCTTTTCCTCTTGACCTCGTCTTGCTCCTCTCCGCTCCCGTTCCCGTTCCCGTATCTCCAGTCTCGTAGCTCCAAGGACTCGTTCGAGTCGTTCGAATCCGTCGAAGTGGTGGACGTTGAGCCCAGAGATGTCCTGCGGAATAGCGGTTGTGTCGGTGCTGGGGTTTCCGATTGGGCACTGAAGTCGCTGGAGTTTTGGTGCGAGGCTGCTGGAGCGGAAGGGGCGGAGAGAGCAGCGGATGCGACGAGTGAACTCATGAATAATCGAAGTGCAGAATCCGCCATCTCTCCTAATCTTCCAACATCGAGAGCAAGGAAAATAAGAAGGGAGGAGAGGATTTAAACGCCTGTTGGGAGAAACAGGATTACGAACAGAAACAAAGAGGCTGAGGTCTTATTGTGCTTCCTTATCGGACCCCGAGTCGCACTGTATTCCTGCGTGACCCAGTCAGTCCGACCCCCAGTGACATTCCAGTGCCGCTCTCACTGCACTCTCCCACGAGGTCCTGAACTGTAAGCAGGCGGGGCAGAATTTGGGGTGCATCAGAACCTGGCTTGTACCAACGCTCTAGTTTCGGAGGGGTAATCAACAATTGCCAGCACCACACTCGAGACGAAATACCTTTTGGCAGACTTTCGAGCAGAAAATCATACTCGACTTTTCTGCAAAGATCAGATACCAATTTCTCTTTCGGAAGGATTTCCTAGTTTTCCTTTGACCTGGAACCTTGGATATTTGATTTCGTTTGGCCGATTTGAGAGGGAGACACGACCCCACCATGACAACTCCAAGGGTGTTCATCATCCGCCACGGTGAGACAGAGTGGTCACTCAACGGAAGACATACGGGAACGAGCGATATCCCGTTGACGAAAAATGGAGAGAAGAGAATTCTAGCCACGGGAAGGGCGCTGGTAGGTGACGACAGATTGATTGTGCCCAAGAATTTGGCCCATATGTATGTCGTGCCTCGTTACTCCCCTCTCTTCAATTCCCACAATAGAACTGGAAATTGAAGTTCTAGACACAAACAAGCTGACAGATCCTTTGTTCCTCCAAAATAGCTATGTCTCGCCTCGCAAACGAGCCCAGAAAACCCTCGAGCTCCTGTACCTAGGTTGTCGAGTGAAACTGCCCTGGCAGGAACAGCGCGAGCATGCAGACGAGGATATCCGAACAGAGGCCAATGTGGAGATCACGGAAGATATTAGGGAGTGGGATTATGGTGATTACGAAGGAATTACGAGCCCGCAGATTAGGGAGTTGAGAAAGAAGCAGGGCATTGGAGGACCAAATGGCGAGTGGGATATTTGGAAGGAGGGCTGTCCTGGTGGAGAGTACGTTTTGATTTCCTTGTCTAGTCTTAAGTCTTGGGCTTTGTGGGACCGGAAGAAGTTTGGGGACTGGATGAAAAGGCAATGCTAACTAGAAGACAGATCCCCAGAACAAGTAACAGAACGAATCGATCGCCTGATCAAAGAGATCCGAGAGAAGTTCCACGGCCCAGTAATCGGGAAACCCAAAGGTTCAGCACCACCAGGAGACGTCCTGCTCGTCGCACACGGCCATATATTGCGCGCATTCGCTATGCGGTGGGCTGGAAAGACGCTACAAGATGGACCGACATTCTTGCTCGAAGCTGGTGGTGTCGGAACATTGAGCTACGAACATCATCGTCTGGAGGAACCGGCAATCCTGCTAGGTGGTGGATTCATGGTTGATGTTGTGGAGAATAGTGCTGAGGATAAGAGGAAAGAATTGGAGGGAAAGAAATGATGAACGTTTGTTGTAAGCTTTTAGATTTATTATATTATGACAATGATAATGTATAGAAGTCATATAGATATTTCTTCTCTATTGACTGTACCATTTTGACTAGGCACGATAGAAGATCGTGCGTCTTGTTTTCAGTAGCTCGGATGGAGCAATGTCTGGTTTGATCTTGGACATTTTAGTCAAGTCTGATAATACATAACACTATCGACATATAACAAAAGAGCTTAGTAGGATTCCGCTTCAAGATAAAGCATAGTTGCCTCGGGAAGCTTCTCCGACAAACTTGACGATATGCCACGCAGCAGAGCGATCCCATGATTTTCCAGTTAGAATGACTCACAGAAGTTGCGATATGCAACAAAGCAAGTAGCACTTCCATAGCTTTCAAGCTAGATTTTCTCTAGAATGTTCTGAGATGTGCAACAGTCTGGACTATTCTTAACTAGAATAACGAGGGCAATCTCTAACCTTAATACTCCTCCTCTCTTATGCGATATGCAACAAAGCAATTGGCACCTTGAATACTTTTCAAATTAGATGATATCCCTCCTCAAAAACTAGAACCAAATTGCTCCATAGTCTCCATACTATGTGTGGTGTCTCGAATATAGCAAAATCATAGGCGTGCAGAGAGTAGTAGATAGCTTCATTGGAGATTCTAAATACATAAGGGTAGAGCTTAATAATATACCCAAACTGATGTGCTGAGGTGTGGGAGTAGCAGAAACCCCTGATTTATTGCTCTAAATGAGCAGATTTCTAGGTTCGACATGCAACAAACTGTACTAGACTCCTAGAAGCACCTCCGTTCCGAGCATACTAAAGTAGAGTAGGAGAAGCTACCGCATAGTTAAGAAAGTATAATCATAGCGTCGAGCACAGCTCGCTAGAGGCTAGATCCAACACTGCACCAAGGATGGGCTCTAGAAGACAACTAACTAGTCTTCGCGCAGTCACGATATGCAACAAAGCATTACTCTAGCCAATGTAGTTAGAGGATATAAGAAGACCCTCTAGCAGTTGTTCAAATGTGAGAATAAAGTTTTTGCTTCGACGTGCAACAAAATGCTAGTAAGGGGAGCTAGAATCTACTAGATCCACTTGCGATTTGCAACATGCACACTGCTAATTAGGCTTAGGCTAGCAAAATAAGACTTGGTAACAGTTTCCAAATAAGGTACAATTTTCTGCTTCGATGTGCAGCGACTCGGGAAGAATGAAGCATAGCTGATGCTTTTACCAAATCAGTTGATCGTCGAACGAGCTCTGTAGCAGTTGTCCACTAGAACTACCGAGAACCTGTTTCATGCAGCAAACCAGGAGTAACCAAGCTTAGTTATGGGGGCTAGAAATGTTAGACCTTTTTTGGGGATGCAACAAGCTAGGAGGAATAGAGCTTGATTACGGGAGCTACATAAACAAGAGCGCCTTCGATGTGCCTAACAGGTAAGGTAAGATCTTACTAAGGAACTTACTTAAGAGAGCTAAGATGTAAGACATTTTTTGATATGCAACAAACTAAGAGCAATAAACTTAGCTGCGGGGGCATTTGAAGTTTCGTTGGAATGAGTCTTGAAAGAGGTCACGTGTAACATCCCCTTCCCAGGCCGATCCAGCTTCCAAACTCGATTCTTTTGCATATCGCAGCGTATGAAGGTTCGTCCCGGACGGAGGTTCAAAAATTAACCCTCTCTAAACTCCCTAAAAATCTTAGATATGATAAAACTAACCTCGCTAATTCCAAAACTCTAATTTGTAAGTTTAATTTCTAACGTTATAGTATTATTTCTTTCGAAAGAGTCGGTTTTTTTGAACTTTTAGAACTTAAACGCATCGAACGCTCGGTGCAATGTGCAACAAAACTAAGTTCGGAAGCTAAGCCGGTCTGAGAAAAGAAGAGAATACGTAATTAGGGTTTGGAGATAATGCAAATAGACTTTGCGATTAGGTACCCATCTGCTAGGGAACTTCTATAGTGTTGCTGTGTAGTGGAACATCTATAGTCCTATTTTTCTTAGCGTCGAAGTCTAAGTTAGAAATTGCCCCGAGCTTCGATAGAGGAAGAACAAGCCGCCTATATCCGTTGCGATATGCAACAATGCATATCCTGTGAAGGTTGAGAGATTGTTGGAACCGCTTTACCTTGTATATCCCTCAAAATGAGCATACGTGTTAAAAGTGCTCTTATCCGCAGCGAAATGCAACAATAGAAGGTATAGTTTCGGCACTTGCTAATACCAGGTATCAGATTCGTTCTCACTCCACTCAGATCGTGATAAAAAAGGCTCGAGGAACGAAATCACAAGTCCCCTATCATCTCAGCAGTTTTAAAATCCGTCATGATATTCGTCACTTCACTATCCACCATTTATCTATCCCCTGATGGTAACATCACTTGCTGTCAAGTGATCAAAAGAATCATCAGAGCTATGCCCACTCCTACTCAAACTCTCTTTCTCCTCTCCGCCCAACACAGCACCAACAACCTTCACACCCCCACTCCATAAATTCCGTCTCGCAATCTCCGTTTCTTCCAAAGCTAACTTCGGCCCATCTCCCATGACATATCTCCTATGCCACTCTCCCACAAACATCCCATCTGGATCAGCATCACTCCGGATCTTTCTCCACTCGGCTAGTTGATCACCATACATGCTCTCAATCTCCTTTCCAGTAGCGTCAAAGTTCTTCGCCCAGTGAGGACGTCCGCCTAGATCCCCCATTAACCACTCAAAGGCTTGATAATATCTAAACCGACATGGAGGGTCCATATCATAAGGTCTGTAAAGCGTGGCGTTCAGATATAGTGTAGCTTCTTCTGTACAAGTGGGGTCGAGATGTGGGCGAGGACTTGGGTCGTTCGAGGTATCTGTCACGCGAACTTCAACTGGAGCATGGACGTAGAGACCGTCAGCCGAGAATGGGATGTTGTGAGGAACGTAATCTGGGTCTTCGGGAGTGAGATGGTTGAGCCATGAGCTGAGGCGACGGAGAGCTTCTGGACCTTTGTGCAAGGGAATCGCCCATTCGTTGACGAATTGTGAGTAGAGGCAATTCATCAAGAGGGCTTGTCTACTGGGCTGGATGGCGGATGTTGTTGAGCCGTTCGGGAAGCCATACTGCATGCCGAAGACGAACCATTCTACCCAGGGTAGTATTCGGGGAACGTATTGGGCGACGTAGAGAAGATTGTGGTAGACGTGGTATCCAAGCCAAGCGTCATAGTATGATTTTGGCGGAGGAACTGCCGGAGCATCTGTCTTCTCTGCTGACCATACTACAGCTCGTCGAGTATATGGGAACCACCAGACTCGGACGAACTCGGTTTGTGTCCATAGGTCCTTATTCCAAGAGTTGAACATCTTCACGTCCGTATCAACAACCTGCTTCAAAGACAGGGTGAATGACGGAACAGCCTGAAGTGTGATCTCGACAATGATACCCAAAGCACCGAGGGAGAGCAGTGAAGCACGGAATAGTTCGGGATTCTCGGCCGCGGAGCAAGTCTCTGTCTTTCCATTCGCAAGCGTGATCTTCAGTTCCTTGATCGAGCTCGACATGATCCCATGTCTTAATGTACTTCCGTGAGTGCCTGTCGAAATTGCCCCAGCAATACTCTGGTGATCGATGCTTCCCAAGTTTGGCAGTGCCAATCCAACCTTATCCAGCTCCTCCCCGATTTGCCACAACCGTATACCACTCTGCATTATCACCACACAGCTCTCCTTATTCACGCCCAAGATCTTGTTGAGCTTGTCTAGATTGACAAGCCATGAGGAGGTACAGGTAATGTCGGAAGGCGAGTGGCCACAGCCGACGGTTGTGATGCGTCTCCTACATCTCCGTGCCAAGTTGACGAGCTTCTCGACCTCGGGAATGGACTGCGGTTGGATGTAGAGCTCAGGAGAGGAGTGGAAAGTTCGCGCCCACGTCGACTGGGTGTAGTTCTTAGAGGCGCGGAAGGGAATATCGTCCTTGAACTCCGCAAGGGCAGCTGTGATGGTGGGGTCCATGATGGCTCGAGTTTGATACTGAAGGGTAATTAGCCGCGGTTTGCTGACAGTGGGTTGAAAGTTCTCACTCGAAGATGTCAGTGCATGGTCCGTTTTTGCCCGTGTAGAGTTTGCAAGAATAAACGCCCATCCAGGACGAAGGAAGAGAGGCGTCACATCTTTCTGGTATTGATACTGGGGTGGGACTAAAGCCGCGAAGTCTGGAAGGTCCCTCTTTGGGAATTTGCAGGGATGTGGCAGGGGACACACTCTCACCGCCTTCACTTTAACCATGAGTTTGCACATCAACAGAGCATAAATCGTAGTAAGATAATGATTATTGTGTGTTATAGGTCATTTTTGGCATTCGGCTTTTTACTGTCAGCTAGTTCTGAATCGTGATGCCGTCATTCATTATCTATGCTGTCTCATTGCAAAAATTAAGTCAGCTGCAGATCTCTCATGTCGTGATCAGCTTCGAAATAAATGTACAGGGATCCTTCGGCAAGATGCACGACTCCGGCCGCGCTGTGATCGAGGGGTCTTCCAGCGAGGTCTTGGCAGTTTTTCTAATGTGTATCTCCGATTTCACATCTTCACATCAGACCGAACAACTCTAATTACAGGAAACATTCTCATTGTGATAGCATGTCGAATGATGGCTCGTAGATATGCGCTATTCTTGGCGTTCTAGTGGAGATTGTTCATGGCCTTTGTGTTTCGAACAGACAAGTCTACAACTCTTATCGTAGCCACTCTTGCTGCAGCTCTTATACATATGAGCTCGGAAACCACTCTCCACCTTCTCCCGCAGCTGAAGTCATACGGCTAGCTTTCGATGCTGATATCCTTTGCCAGATTATCGGCCGTCTTGCCTACTGAACTGTAGCACACGAAATATAAAACCAAAGTCCGAGAATTATATCTTCGTTTGCACTGTGATTCACGTCGAGTTGGTGACATCCCACTTGATTTCTAAGGCATCGAATTATGATAGTGGATTTCGATATTTGAAATGCATGGTCCGGAGATGCTAGGGTAAATGCTAAATTTATTTATTGACATTGTGGTCGATCCGAACATCGTGAATCTATGAAACTTGATTAAGGTCTTGAAGCTTAAAAATACGTATTTTAGATTAAATGGAGGAGGCAGCAATTTGACGTCAGACCACTTGCGAGTAAGCCGCTTGGCAGATTCCTTTAGTATGGTGCTCATCGTAAGATTACATTTATACTCGCGTTTGGTAGACTCTGATATCATCCTAGCCCAGAGGAAATAACGGTTGTTCATCCAAAATATGATCTCTAAAGAAGATATGAATACACATATCTGCCTGTAATACTATAAATCGAAAATAAAATAGACGGCCTCGGCCATTAATGACCGAAATCGAAAAGAAGGGAAGAGAGGAATTAAAAAGGCACGTTCATTTGCGCTACGCAGCGACACCCTCTCCGTCGCAGGAAGAAAAACAGAAATGATAGTGCTGCGAGCCGACGACGCACACGATCCCAATCACCTTGATGTCAGGGGGTTGCACGGCGATTCAGAATAGGAGCCGTATTGAAAGGGGGCTCTTGCAATGATAAAGTGCGAAATGTGACTAGGCAAGAGAAAATCAACTGTCGATGATTCCTTGAGATAACTGTCTCCGAGTAAAGCTTGATGAATACGGCCAATTGGGACCAAATGCAAAGTGGGCACCTGGGCCGGCGTTCGTGTCAAAATTTGCGAGCGCCGCTTCCAAGAAAACGATACTCGTCAAACACGTTGTTGGTAGTATTCCGAAAGATTGAATACTACTCATGTCGTACCCGGGAGAACCAAAGATGGAGGCCGCAAGGCCAATCGAGGCTCCGACACGAGATGTGAGTGTGTTTTTGCGGTGGCGGGACTGAGGCTAATTTGACGCCTTAAGCTCGAGTCAATAGCCCGCATAGACAAATCGCTGACTTTCGACCACTTCACCACCAATGATGCATGGGAACTGGGTTCCGCGCTGCGAAGTCGTCTTCTGGCCTTTCCTACACCTGTTGTAATCGATGTTGCGCTCGCCAACCAGAACCAGATTCTCTTCCACACCTGCACGCATTCGGGTGTTATGCCGGATAACGACATATGGGTCGCGAGGAAGAGGAAGACGGTTCTGAGATGGGGCTGCAGTACCTGGTACATGCATTGCAAGTTTGGAGGCGACGAAATTGCCTTTCGAGAGAAGTATGGGCTTGGCAATAGTGCGGGCGAATATGCGATACATGGTGGAGGGGTCCCTATCAAGGTGAGGGGTGTAGAAGGTGTCGTGGCTGTCGTGGTTGTCAGCGGTCTGAAGCAAGACGAGGACCATGGCGTAATTATGGAGGTCATCAAGTCGAAGTATAATGTATAGTTTCTGATTTTGGAGCTATGCATCGAAGTTTGAAGTGTAAAGGTCTGCACAAACGCACATGAACCCTAGCTCGGGCAGGGCCTCCAAGCATAATACATTCTCTGTACAAGACTGGGGAGTTGTATCAGCGTTTCGATGATCTGTGAGGATCTTCTTCATCTGTGTCGTTCCTCTTTGGAAGGGAAGGCACGATTCCAGTGGGATCTGCCTTCCTCCTTGCCAAGCTAGTACCATTTGTTTTCTCGTGCTTCAAATATCTTCTTCCAGAATTCAACTGCGTTTTTATCACTGCAAGAATTTTTACCAAATCAATTCATTGAAGAGGAACATCGCTATCAAAACACCATGAAGCTTACCATTTTTGCTGCTACGGCACTTCTAGCACTCGCCTGGGCGAAGAAAAAGCACTCTCCAAAACCGACCTCCTATTCCGAGGTCAAAACTACCGTTCCAGTCTGCAACGCTAGAAATGCGAGATTTAACACATGGCCTTCTTATTTCTGGCTGCGTCCCACCTTTATAAAAGGTCCAGAGATCTACCTTCCAATAGCTCTCGCCTCCCCGAGTAAGAATGGCCGCCTCGTGTGTTCTGCCCGAATTGAGGATTCTGCTTATCTGAGCAAGGTGTACCTTACTAACGGTCAATTGACGATGAATGCCCTTGAAGATAGGCCAGTTGATCGAAAAAGGACGTGCCGTATGGTGAAGTCCTTTTATGGTGGCCAGTATGATAACTTCGAATGCCTGGAAACACCGACTGGCCTGGAGCGATCAAGCAATCAGACATGGCAAATTAGGCAAATCTGCTTATCTGATGCGCGTATGTACGTTGTGGAGCCCGTGTACCCAGAATGGACACCTGGAGATGGTGTGTACCCTTCGCCATCCAAGAGCCATGACTTTCAAGGTTATTGCTAACATTAATGATTAATGTAGTATTGCATCTGGATTTGAATTGGAACGGCACAGAGGCCATCCAAATATGCACCAAAACTTTCAACCCTGAAGGTGATTGTGATATTAAACGAAGACATAATCGTATGTCGAATCATCAACAAGATAGAAATATAAGTTGACCTTGTTTAGGGGAAATAGTACTTGGCGTCCATGAATGGACTATGGATGCTGATCACGCATATCAAGAAGCCGAACAGAAATTGCGAGAAAATGGATTATTGAATTAGCCCTTTCGTGCCGAGGTAAGAAGGAGAAGATGAAGATGTTGTTCCCAGCAGGTTGTGAAAATGGTATTGTGGCTGGGGGTTCACTGAAGGTGTACACGAGAGCTCGCGTAGTGCTTTTAGGATGAGGCCCATAAAGAATGAAGACTTCATGATTATTCTTGCAATGCGACAGGTTTGCATCTTGCTATGTTTCGCTCTGCGCAGATAGTGCCTTTCGTTCAGTGCCAATATTTGCCACTGACACTCTTTACTTTCGCCCAACCAGCATCCAGTGCCTGAACCACCTCTTCTGGCAATGGGTTGGGGTCATCGAGCAGCTTCATGTTCTCTTCCCTAGAATGTCGGAGTTAGCTATATATATTTTTTATCCCTTCAAGCACGTCTTCGCAGCCAGACTTTCGAGCAATTCAGAAAATCCGTAGTGTTCCATGAACCCTCCTAGCACACAACACAATAAACATGCTGCAGAGGAAGATACTCACATTTGTTTCGCACTGCTGACGCCAATGATAATCCCATCCCCATTCTCTCTCTTCAACAATGAATGGTGCGTCATCCATCTCAACGCACACTCTACCTCCGTCAACCCATGCTTCTTAGCCACGGGCCTCAGAATATCTAATGCGTCAAAATAAGGATCGCTCCAATACCTCATCCTATACATCTTCCCCTGCCATAGATTTGGGTCGAATCTTGATCCTTGTTCCACATTGTCATCTGTCTCCCTCGTATACCTGCTTGTTAGATACCCCCCTGCCAATGGATTGAAGTTGTAAAACGCCATCCCGTAATGTCTCAGGCATGGGAAGAGTTCTGGTTCCACAGCTCTGTGCAAGGCGTTGTAGACTCCTTGGTAGACGGAAGGCATGATATAATTGTTCGTTTTGCAGATCTCGCAGATTTGAGCAACTTCCCAGGCCACTACAATGAATTAGTACCATGATTCTTTTTTCTGAAGGAAATGGGGCGAAAAGGATGAAATGGGAGCGCATGTTCGATACATAGCGAAATCAAAGAGGCAAAGCAAAGGGATGATTACTTACTGTAGTTGCTGATTCCGAAGCGAGTGAAGAAACCCTCTTTGTGCAGATCGTTGACTGCTTTTAGGGTTACTTCGTAGGGTGTGGTGCGGTCAGGACCGTGGAGATACCACATGTCTACCTTGTTGGTTTTCAAGGCCTTGAGGCTATTCATAAGATTTTGGCGGAGATGTTCAGGGGAATGTGTCCAGCCACCTTCTGGAGCGTTGGTTATTGACTTTTGAAGTTCTCCTATGGGATCTGCGTTGCATGAACTTGGATCAGCACTGTATTCTCTGTTGACTGGGGAGCATAGGAACATATCCCAGGTATAACAATGAAAGTAAATCACTCACAATACTTTGTATCCATGACAATGCCGCGCTTCTTCCAGTCAAGATTGCCCAAGAACTCTTCTGAAGAGCCTTCAGCATAGAAACGAGCGGTGTCGACTTCATTGTGTCCATGGGCTTGGAAAATATCGAGAATGGCGGCACAGTCCTCGAGTGTCACTACACGAGCTTGCTCTGTGCCTTCACGGCCAAAGGTCATGGCGCCCAAGATGACATTGACGGCAGATTTCTGAGAGGAAGTCATGCTTGCGGTAAATTCTTAAAAACGTAGGGACCGAGAGAACTATTCGAAAACAAAATTTGAATGGCAAGAGATGTCTAGCTTGTAGGTTTTATAGTACTTGCATTGTGTCATTCTCGCCTTGATTATCTTTGCGGCTTACTGCTAAGTCCATCCCAAAGTCCGAAACATAACTGCTATCAGAGCGGACGATCGGACCAAAACCACTTTTAGACGGAGAATAGCGGAGGATCGTATATTAGGGAGAGACATCTCGGCGTTTAGATATGGTTCTGGTGGTTCTTTTATCTGATTGCAGCGCTTGAACTCGGAATGCTAACTTAGTGAATTTGCACAAGCAAGGAAAGCGATGAAAAGCCGAGCGGCACGTTGCCGGCACTTGTTTCGGAACTACAAAAATAGGGACATAAGATGAAAGCAAGACTGACTCGGTCTTTGCAGCATCTCTCTTGCCTGAAAAAAAAAGTCTTCAACCTGATTTCAATAACAGATGACTAGTCGATACCCTAAGATAAACAACATCAGAATACTCAACCTCTCACTGGAGAGGTGCGACTAACTTCCGGAAGACTGCCACTTCATGTCGTCGGGGTTGTCTCCGAAATTAAATGCGAAGGAAAGGAGAAGATGATTGATGGTCAGCCGATATCTGGGTCGAATACAATGTCTCATTCTTTGTTAGCGAGATGTCGTGGAGGATCCGAGGAAAGGGAACATGTGTCTTCGACATCGAAATAAGCTGCAGCACGTGCTGAGGAGGTCGCACACCTGGTCCGTGCGAGCCCACGTTGCTGGACTTTCGTCTCTCCCCACCATGAGATGAAAAGACCCCTTGTTGTGGCTGTGGCGGAGTCGTGTTTCCTCCTTGCATTCTACCAACGCCGGGCGACTCAACTGTCACCAGCTGCAAGCCA
The DNA here is from genome assembly GCA_009613015.1 of Mollisiaceae sp. DMI_Dod_QoI. Lineage (NCBI taxonomy): Eukaryota > Fungi > Ascomycota > Leotiomycetes > Helotiales > Mollisiaceae > Mollisiaceae sp. DMI_Dod_QoI. Next base: position 235,643 of record VXCB01000038.1, on the reverse strand, counting down.
TCGACCAGAAGTAGAAGGTAAGTCCGTGGCTCGATGAAAGATGACCCGAGCCCGAGTCAAATCTTGTGGAATGCAGGTTTGTACTAGCGTTGTGTTATAATCACATCACTTATATCTATAGTCGATATGGCTCCTTAATCGCAACATATTTTGGAAAGGAGACGCGTTGTGATTTCAAATTGTCCTTATGGATCAAAAGGATGCGTCTAGTGCTCTCCTTAAGCAAGAAAGCAACTCCACAGCTACTGTCTACCACATCTACCACACAGGCAAGCAGCAAAACAACTTCTCTATACACACCATCAGCGATTCACGCACAACACTTAAGTTAGACGACGCCCTAGGACGCACCACAACGGGAAAGAGTCAACGCCCGCTCAACGATGTGACTCTCTTTGAACGACGAAACACTTGGTCAAGCATCCCGACAAAAGCTAAGAGAGGGAAATACCTTGACAGGCGTGCGTACGATCCTCGAACGGAGACCTCTCCCTACTATGTCCATCTGCCAACGCTCTACGGTCACTGTCCTCCATACACTCTCAGACATGGCGGCAAGAAATCAGCACCTCCAGCTTGCTTGATGCATCCTTTCCTCTTCTGGCGAAAATGGACAATGCAGTTCGGTGATGTGTTGGCAGAGGATGGAGTAATTGATGGGAGAGGAGTTGTCAATATGAAGTATGGCACAAAGAAGGGCGAGGATGGGACGCTCAAGGGCTATACCACTCGAGCGAAACGGTTCATGGGAGAGTCTGGCAAGCAATGGCATAGAATGCAGAAGACACTCCAACAGGATAACACAGAAAAGGTCTCCAAAGTCAAGCCGGATGAGGTCGTTCAGTTGTCATGGGTGTCACCCTTCACGACCCATACCCGAGAGTACCATTTCACGTGGAGGAACTTCGTCTTCAAATGGAAGGGAACAAAGAATGTTCGCCGGGCCGAGAACATCTTCCAACCATTCATGAGATACAATCATTTGAAGCTGGTGGTCGTTATTCCCGGCAAAGATACGGGTACAAGGGATGAGGAACTGCTCCTAGCTCAGTACACTTCTGTGCCTGCAAGTCGGAAAGCAGGTCGCCTGGAGCTATATCAGGATGCCATTGATTCCTTCCTATCAGAGCATATCCACGACACATTTCAACTAAGAGAAAACACATTAGACGAGAAGAAGGCACCTACCCCAATCCAAACCTCCACCAGCGACTCGAAAGCCGATCAAAGATTGAGAGATGTCTTGGTTGCTTCAGCTGTTTGCATGGTCATCAGCGAATATCAAAAGCGGCAGGTCATTATCCAACTCATTCTACTCGCGCTCAACGGTGTTCCAAACTAAATATTGCTTTATTGGAAGCGGCTGTATGTCATGAAGATTGTAGCCGCCCGATGAAAGCCAGCGGAACTCTCATCAGCTCTTGCCACTCCTCTGGTAATATTCGTTGGATTCCCTGGACCTCTCTCTGCGCAACTTTTCCCACCCACCATATATCTTCCATATTCGAACACAGGACGAAGAAATGTGCCAGTATTACCAATGCCCTTGGTCGCTTTTCCTCGACAAAGGCATAAAATCTTTTCGGGCCGAGCAGAGCAAAAGCCATTATCCTCTTAAGAATTGCGAGCCGATGTTCCCCTGCCTCTATCGCCAGTTGAACACCGCCAATATAGTTGAGAGCTTTCTCATAGGCCTGTCGTGTTTCTTCATCCCATACTTCACTCGACAGGTCGTAAGCCAGCAAATGTTCAAGTCTGCGACGATTGTCGTCGGCGAAAAGGGCAGGTCCATCGTGCAGTTTGGGCTCCGCTTCGGAAAGAAGCATGATCTTGGCTGTCTGAAAGTTGTTGATTCTATCGTAAGCGACTGCCAAGACTGAGCCAGAACCTCGAGCCATTTGTATCCATTCCATTGGTGGGGTCCATGGATTGAGAGGCCGATCTTGTAAGCATGCAAAGGCATCTATCAGGACCAGCGTTGACGCGTAGCACACTGCATCGGCAGTTTCAGAGCTCAGCAGCGCAACGGCTTGTCGATGTTTGCGCAACGCAAGCCCTCTGTAAGACTGCCGAGTAACGAGCAATTCCTGATTGTTTGGCTCAAACTTGAGTAGGTAGAGGATGGACAATGCAAGCATGCCATAGAGGACGTTGTCGTGAGTCAGCGCCATCTTTGGGACTTCGACTCCCCAGGCATGCCGTACTTTGGGCTGGTGACATGCAGAAAGCGTTTGGCTTATCTTCTCGATGAAGTTTTGTTGCAGACGCAGCTCGAGCATTCGTCTCGATTTGCTTTCGGGGATCTCCAGTAGCTTTACATCGTCGCTTTCCATGCTCGACAGCAAGTGCTGTATGGCTAAATCGCCCATTGGTGGAGGTAGGACATTAGTTGGTCGGTAATCTGCGAGGAGATCTAGTTCCTTGTCTTCGGGCGAGCAAGAAACTATGGGAGGCGATGGTTTGGCAGAAGTCTGCAGAGGATCATTGTACACACAAGACACCCCATGTCGATTGCAGTTGCCACAGATGGGACGTGTCTCATTGCACTATCAATATATCAGCATTTATGCACTACTGGTCAACCCATGCGATCGAGTAACTAGTCCTGATCAGACAGCAATCCTTCTTAGAGTCTGACAGTCCTCCCGTCCCACGTTCGCCACGAATTAAGCTTAAATATTGCATGTGGCCGCCCGAAACATCTCAAGCCATGGGATGAAGCGCGATCGGTTCAGGAGACAGACACTTCACGTGGAGTTGAATTATATGGTGAGGCTCACTCACTTTGACCCTGCGAGCTCGACATCTTTGGCATCCGTTCCGAGACTTCGTATGATATAATCGCGGCGCCTTTGCCTTTGGCTGTCCTTCTGTGGAAGGACTGGGAGGACTTCTGCTTGTAGCAGACATGTCTCCAGGGAAATCCAACAGATTGCAGTCAAAGTCTGACCTAGCTTCCAATGAGTCTCATGAGTCGCCAGAGCTCCAAGCGATACCGAGATGCCAAACGATTCCGAAAAACGGACAATCAGCATTCCTTAATAACCGTTACCCAGATCAATCGTTGATACAGATGAGGCACAGCACAGTCCAAATATCATTCGCAGGTGGAAGCGTCACGCCTTTGGGGCACAGGTGAGGGGAGGTGAGTGGCAGTGTTCGAGAAAGGGCCCACTTTTTTACTGGACGTGATGAACTGAAGTGTTGGGTTGAGCTAAGTCAGCAATTGGGAATTGGGTATTGGATAGGGCCAAAACCACCAGGACTGTTCGCAGCGACAGGGATACTCGGCATCGTTCAGACCAGGATGCTCGTTCCGCTGTGCCACTAACTAGCAAGTCGTCCTGGAACAACATAACTTCCAGAACGAGTATCAGAGTGAACTTTCTCCTTCAGCTCCTCAGGGATGACTGGAGCGAAACCATTAACGCGCAGTCTTTTCGATCCCAAGAGACATACCAAGCGGTATCGTTTAGCTGCGCCTTAGAGCTCCTTTTCTTGCTTGCGCGGCTCATGCGTATGGATCAAAATGTCTCTCAACCACAGCTCTCTGTCTTTGCTTCCACGCTTGTGCATTACTTCTACATCATTGTTTCGTTTGCAAAGTGGCACTGCCCTCATCATAAAAGTCTTGCATCTATATATCATGAGGGCTCTCCTCATCACCGTCTCCTCGATCACCCTCTGCTGCTTCAACTCCAAGAAAGACTCAACGTAAGCTCCTTCATCAGAATTTCAGAACAAAAACCTACATTAAACAAATCTCTTTGTAAACGACGACAACTACCCTCCATCTGTCAGAACTGTTCCTTCTCCACCCTACAACCTAAAATGAGCGACCACAATCTCGACATCGCACAACTCGCCATCTACACAATCCTCGTCATTCCGGTTATCTACATCCTCTGCTGCCACCGCCTACCAGGCCTGCTAGGTTGGCTATACCTCTGCATATTCTGTCAGCTGCGTATCGTGGGCGCGGGATTGGCAGTAGGTAAAGGGCCGGACGACACTTCGGCTGCGATCATATCAAGTATCGGATTATCACCTCTTCTACTTGCTATCTCTGGGGTGCTGCATGAAGCGTACTTTCCCCTCCCCCTCTTCCCCATTCTAATACTAACGAGATACGATATAGCCGTCATTACAGAAATCCCGACCTCAACAGGAAAGTAGAAATCCTTCTCATCCTCCTCTTCCATATCCTCGTCACCACCGGCCTCGCACTCGTAGCCGTCGCGTCCGGCTCCTCGGCTTTCAGCTCAAATACCTCGAGTTCGAAATCAGGTAATGGAGACGAGAATCTGTTGAAGGTGGGTATTGTGGTGTTGCTGTTTTCGTGGGCGGTGGTTTGTGCTTGTGCGCTGTTTTCTTTGCTCTCTACTCAAGGGAGGAGAAGTGCGCATGCGTTTCGGGATGGGTCGAAGGTTCGTCATCGCATTCTATTTGAGAGGAAGGTTGCTAATGATTAAATAGTTGCTATACGCAACGCTCTTCGCTCTCCCGTTCGTAGGTATAAGGGTCATGTATAGCACGATTGCCATCCTCGCTCCGTCGAAGAATCTTAGCGTCATGAATACGGCGCTAGGCTTGAAGTTGGGCTTGAGTTTTATCCCGGAGTTGATTGCGGCTATTGCGCTTGTGGTTGTGGGGTTGCTTACGAGGCGGGTTGGGAGGGTGCAGAGGGATGTGGAGAGTAGGGAGGTGACGACAGGTATGGTGGGAAGGAAGGACGGGGAAGTGGCGCAAAGATAGATGGAGTCGATATCTTGAATCGTGTGGAAGATTGTGGACGCTTGCGGTTGATGTGCAAGTCTGGACTTTGTGAAATTTGTTACTAGAGGTTTTGGAGAGGGGATTCATGTCAGAAAGCGCGCAGGCGCGAAGTTAGAAATTGTATAGTACATTTTTGATATGTGAGACTAGTCGACATCTGGCACAGGTAGATGGTTCAGAAGCTTGACCTTTCGTCCCAAAGCTTTGAGAGCTTTCAATGCATTTTCGTCTCTTAATCTTTCCGTCTCCTTTTCATCGACGAGCACGAAATCGTGCTGCAAGAGTTTGGTTCCCTCCTTCACTCCGTATTTCTTGGATGTTTCCGCATCGACGGTTGTGAAGTCAACAATCAGGGATTGCTTGACACCAAAGACTGCGTCGGAGGTTTCGTAAGGGTCATTACGGATATATAGAGCACTTTGGGAGGAAAGTCAGCAAACTGGCACAAGATGTGGAGGCTGTAGAAGAGAAATTGAAAAGCACTCACGTAATCAGATGGTCCCATCCCGGCTTCTCAAACATGAAATGCATGTGTGCCGGCCTCCAAGGATGTCTCTGCAACAACTTCAAGAGCTGTCCCACTGGCCCATCATGCGGAATCGCGTACGGCACAGGAACAATAGCCTTGAACCAAAACACACCATCCTTGTCACTCCTCATCACACATCTGCCATCTGGTCCATCCCTCACCGCATGCTGTACGTCATAATGTCCTGTACTATCTGTCTCCCAGATATCGACCTTCACGCCTTCAATCGGGTTCCCCTTCACGTCTTTGATGGTGCAGAGTACGAGACAGGGATCGCCTTGCGGATCGTGAGACATGTGGTCTCCATGCTCCATATCCTCCGCTTCATGAGTGTGGAATGGACCGAGGACCGATCCTTCTGTGCTCGCAGGTGGTTTGGGGTGGTCAATTGCATCGACGAGGAGGGAAAGGCCAAGAACATCGGAAAGGAGGATAAATTCCTGCAAGATTCATCAATAAATTTTATAATATAGTAGATTGGGAGGAAAGCTTACATGTCGCACGTCACTACTGATTTGTCCTACCCTCACAAGGAAGTTCAGAGCTGCCATCCATTCGTTGGTGCTTAATCTTGTCTCGCGCGCAAAGTCATGTAGATGTGTCACAAGTCTCTCCATCACGTATGTGAGGCGCTGGTCTGAGGATTGGGAGTTGATGAGGACAGTGTTTTCCGTGATGTTGTCTATGGTAAGGTCCTTCATTGGAGGCGGTTTCACGGCAGAAGGGTCCATGTTGGAGAATGGTGTTAAGCTTCAGAGCTCAAAGAGATATGAGTATATTAAGAATATTATGTGTATAGGAGAGAAGAAGAGAGTGCGCGAAGTTAGAGAAAACAGAAAGATGGAGGGATGTGGGGCTGAAGGAGGGGTCGCTGGACTCCTCTTATATATTTTCTAGCTTGCCTGGCTTGCTTTACGACCATCACACGGACAATTGAAACGGCGAAGTAAGATGATGTGTCGTATGACATGCCCAAAGCCGTGTCCTCGTGGAGATCCTCGTGGAGGAAATGGTCAATAAGTGACGTTTGTAATGATTGCAAATGTTTAGACATTCAGAGGTCGGTTCGTCGACCGGCATACATTGCGGGGAAGGTTTGGCGACCCCGCTGCGGAAGGATAATGATAAACCCGATCACGTGAGCATGACTTCTGACGGATTTTGGAGGTCCAATATGACAGAGCAGAGTAAAAAATAGTACTAAGTTCATGTGAAGTTTGAATACCTAGTTTACAAGAGGTGAGATGGAGAAGAGAACGGGGTGGAAGTGCAGTGGATTGGCCATGAGATTTAAGATGCACGGACGCAGGGACGGCACAGACTGCCTCACGCGCTTTCCTCAATTTCCTCAACGACATAACAACTTTGACAAACTCTCCGATTCATGCCCATATTCTAAGACCCTGAATCTCATGTCTCCGTTGAGAAAATCTTGATCGAAGCTTGATAAGAGCTAGTGCTCTGCGTGAATTATCGGAAAAATCAAGCAATAGCATCTACTGTAGTTTTGTGCCTCAACTTGGCAGTGCCAAAGATGCCTATCGGGGGCCGAAAATTCATATCTAGGCTGAAATTTCATCACCAGATTGGCTTGTATTACACGATTCCGAGAACTGTACGCCTCCAACGCCAAAACGCCTCTTTGTGGACACCGATAGGAGTCACAACAAGCATGCTCTCGCGAGTCGCTCTAATTGGTACTCCCGGCAGCCTTTTCATTGTTTTTTGTGTCGTCTTGTGCATAGGGTGGCTCGAATACGACCACCAAGGACTTGTTGATTTGCCATGTCTTGTACTTGTCTGCGCCCGTTCGCCTTATTTCGTCAAGGCTATGCTGTGCTACGCTGACATGATATAGGCAGCGGGACACTGAGGGATATTGATAGCTAAGATCTCAAGGATGGCGCTCCCACGACCCTCCTTCAATTTCAATACCCAACCGTTACCCTGCACATTCATTGAATCGTCCCAAGATGGACCCTATCTCGATGGCCATGACGGCTAGCGCCGTGATACATACCATATACCAAACTACTAAATCGATTTATACTTTTGTTTCCGGTGCAACATCCGCTGACAAATCTATGGAATCTATGATCAGGGAGCTCAACAGTCTAAGAGATTCAACCCACTCAATCGAAACTTGTTTGAGAAACCCTTTATTGCAAAGACAGTTGGAAGCCGCAGAGAAAATCCACAGGGATGAGTTATTTCTTTCCATCCATGGCTCTCTCAAAAGTGCTCAAGATACGCTGGAGAAATTTCAGCAGACCCTTGATACCATCAGAGGAGAACAGTCTTCACTTAGCACAATTCGCCAACCATTAATTCTATTGGGATTGAATTTCAACGCACATGATATTATGATCTATCGTGCACAGATAACAGCACATGTTCATGCTTTGATGATGGGAATGCAGTTGATCACAGTGTGAGTGCCCCATCGTCATGTATAACTAGATATACTTATGTTATTCGTTTAGTTACACCAGCATCCAATCTCCCAATATCGTCATCAACGAGGTCGTGCCAAAATTGAATGTCCTTATGGAAATGGTAGCTGACCTGAGTTCCGAGCATTTCGACCAGCTCAACGTCACAATCCCAGAAGTGGAACGGGTTCGCATAGAAGAGACTACAAGCCAGTTGAAGGTTGCTTCCCAGCATGTTATCATCTCTGCACGCAGTGTTACCAGTCGTGGATCAAACTCGGGTAGCAGCTTCAGTGGTGGGCAGCGATTATTGAGTGTACGCGATGGTTTCTCTGATTGGAATTCGGATGGTGATCGAGAGGAAATACGAGAATCTGCCACTGCGGCAGAATTCGATACCGGACTTGATCCTGAGGAAGAGACCATGATCGAGTTTTTTGAGTCTGTGTTGAAAGAAGGACATCGTCGATTGCAAGAAGGGCATACCGAGGACGCAATTAGTTGCTACCGAAAAGCCTTAGAAGCAGCGGAGAAGACGAGATTGCGAATCCAGCCGAATGCTAACTACAACGATGCGTGCTTGAAACTAGCACAGATCCACCAACAACAAAAGAAACCTAAAGAAGCAAAAAGCGTTCTGTCAAATATGCTTTCGAAGTCTATTTCTATACCATCTAACCTAGCAGAGCAAATCGTGGACGCATGGTACCTTATGGCTCAAATACACATTGAATTGAAAGACCTGAAGCAGGCTGAAGAGTATTGCACGAAGGCAATGAATGCAAGAAGGCGACTTGACAAAGGGAGTGATGGCTATCGAGATTCTGTTATGCTTCTAGCGGCGATATATGATGAGAAAAATGACCCAGTCACTGCAATTGGTTGGAGAGGATTGGTCCACCCTCCCACTCCCGCTTCAGCACATCTGGAATACGTTGAAGCTCGGTACTACAGGCCATCTGGATCCGTGTCCACTGCAACTACTTCCACAGTCGAAAGCAAGATCTTCGACGAGGAGTCCCTGTCGCAATCTGACCCGTTCCGACCATCTTTAACGCGTCTAAGCCAAGACCCAAAAGACTTGCACGCATCTCGGGACAATCCTTTGTTCAGCCGTTATGAGAAAGGAACGAGGCATGGTGTTTTTGGGTGGACTGTACCATCTTCATTCAATCGAAAACTAGCGACACTTCCTGAGATTCTGGAGTCAAATGCTCCACATGTTATATACCACGCGTTGAAAGCTCTAGATGCCGACATCCTGACTCGCCCAACGTCATCCATACGAAATCAGAAGTTCGATCCCCACATTGCTCTTCGAAAATGTATTCACAAAGGGCAAGTTGAGGTTGCCTGGCTCCTCCTTTACAAGCTCAACCATGTCAAAGCGCAATGGCAGAAGCACAATCACCGGTTTTGGAAGTCGAAACCCTCCAATTTCCCTGAACAAATCGACGCAAACTATGTGAGTGAACATGGTATTACGTTCCTAGAAGATGCCTGCTTGAGCAAAATAACGGGTCGAGCGAAGCATGATATGGTTGATCTTCTACTACATTACGGCGTCGAAGTTAATCCCCCTAGGTTGCACTTTGTGCCCTTGGTTCGAGCGACTCTAGATGGTGATCATGACTTGGTTGAAATCCTACTCCAGCATAAAGCCGATCCCGATGCACGACTTAGAAACATGGATGGTTCCACGGAACATGCTGCTGAAGACGGGAACGTTATGGTCAATGACACAATTCTGATCAGTGCAACAGATCTCAACCTACCAAGAGTTGTGGATGCACTATTGGTGCACAATGCTAAAGTCGACTTGACTTCAGTCAGAGGAACAGCATTGTGTGTTGCAGCCGAGAAGGGACATTTGGATATTGTGAGAACGTTGTTGGAGTACAACGCAGATGCGAATGCGATACGACCATTTCAGAACACGACGCCTCTATGTTTGGCTGCGAAGAATGGCCATACTTCTGTCGTGAGAGTGTTATTGAGTCATGGTGCAAATATCAGGCATGAGGTCAAACCGAAATTCACGGCTATTGTTTATGCCATTCAGCAGAGACATCATGCAATTGCTGAAATATTGAGGGACAAAGGGGCTAAGGAGTAGCCTTGGAATCTCAAGAGTTTCAAAACTTTCCTTCTTCGTAATTGCATTCATTGAGGCGGATGGTTGTGCTTTTTTATTTGTCCAGGCGTCTCGTACAATACCCTATGTTGCAGATGTATAATGAGGAATGAGTGGCCGATCGGGGTGCTCTTTAGGAGGTAGAATTAGACTATTGGATTGCCTACATTCTTTGTGGACCCAACTTGCTTGACTGAGTTCTCTTCCCAAGTCGTTTCAGTACCGTTAGAGAACATCACACTACTTACCCCTACTATCCACCATGCCCCACTCCAGCCGCTTCTTCACGTGCTCGCCTACCCGCACACAGCAAAAGAGTAAATCCATAAAGCCAAAACGAAAAGAAAAGATCAAAAAACTACCAAGGTGTCAAGGAATTGAACCACACCCGATTTGAACGGATAACCTTTCGATCTGGAGTCGAACGCGCTACCGTTGCGCCAGCTGGATTCGAAATCAGTTTTTGCTTTCGAAGTTTTGATTGGAACTATCTTACCGGTCCGAAGCTTGGAGAGGGAGTGAAAGCATTTTGTGCTTATCTGTGGTTATACGAGGAGCCTGTGATGGAAGCGAGATGGATGGGGAAGGAGAACGTGGGGTGGATAGGGGCGTCACGTGAGGTGGGACTCGCCTCCTTTTGGGGCATGGTTCAGGTGTCCGTCTTGGACTTAGAGATTTTAATAGTGGCTAATGTCGGTATTATGGACCAACAATCAAATATGCTTATTTACTGATTCCTTTTCCTTGGCTACTGTTTTTAGACTCACATTTTCGATTTTCACTTCTTATTTCCAGTTCTCCCACTACTATTAGACTCTCAATCTCTTTCCAAATTTGCGTTTCCAAATTTAGATTCCTAGTCCTCGGGTTTTATTTCTTATATTCCAGAAATTCTCTGTCCAAAAGACGTGATCAATTTGCTGCTGGTTGATGAATGGGTTGATATTCTGGGTCCTCGTCCTTCTGTTGCCCAAACCATGAGAATAACCCCCCGCCTTAAGCTTCTCCAAAATTCTGCAATACGTTCAATAGTGTCATCCTCAAAAGCCATAGAACTATTCCCGTGAGCATCAATACTATATTGAGCGGTCAAAGTCTGCCTAATGATCAAAAATACAGGGAGAGCGAAGATAGTATCTCTATCCCTTCCATGTCTAAAACGACCGAAAATCAACTTCCTTACCGATGTCGGTCAAACTGCGGCGACTCTGCGCGTCGGAACAGGCCACAAGCAAATCAGAGTGCAGGATTTGACCCACTTCGGTACTACCTTCGGCTGCGGTCGTTTTGGACATGGAAGTAATACACCCTTTCGATTTCAAGAAATCTAAGTCAGAGAGACGACGGAGGTTGTTGATGGGATTTCATGTCCAAGTCCCAAAGAAGAAATTGTCGAAAGAGCCCAACGCTGGAAATAGAAGTCCTGTTTTTTTGATAGACCTCAAGGTGAGGCTCTTCCAAATCCGGACAATAATTCTTATACGTATTGGAATAATATGAACCTTTGTGAATCAGAAAGGGAAGTCCAAAGGCAGAACTAGTTGTTGCTCGCGAGAATATGAGAAGTGAATGACCCTTGAAACTGATACCATATAGGTATATAAGTTCCCTCATATAAACCCTTTTAGTACCAGTGTTTTGAGTCTCCAAACGAGAACGCCAATTTTTCTTTGAAGAAGTTCCGCTTCTGTATAGAAAGTATGCATTGGGAAGAATATCCTTTCGTGTTTGGCTAGTTGATCGAATCGACATTTGTTTTTTGTGTTGTTGCATGTTTGTTGTCAAGCTTTAGCACTCTGGATTTTGTGGCAAGCAGAGAGGAAGGATCGCCATGAACGAGTCTAGTAACTTGGTGGCAATTTGGCGTTATAACTTCGTGGGGGGTAGCTTCACAATCTCGCTCTCAAATTATGTCCGACAGTTGAAGTGGACCTGGTCGATGTCAGCAGTACTGAAGAGATCAAAAACGAGGTATTCCACCTCTTATAGCACGGAACGCAGGAGGTTTGAGAGCAGCTTCCTGCTTCAAGATGCGTCACAATCTTATTCTCTAAGACGACAAAGAGCAATTCGATACCCTTGTCGAATAAGCAAAAATTATTGACAACCGAGGAACCAGGATGAGACTCGATAGATAAAATACGACCTATCAAGAAGAAATGGGAGCAGCATGTCTCTATGAAAGTCGGCGGATGCGGGAATACGAAATCGATAGTGGTAGAGTACTAGTAGGTCTAACACAAGTGAAAATCATTGCTTAGCGCAGCCGCTGATTGAGTCTGCTTTTGCATGGAAAGGAGACGAGTCACGTGGCGCTGTTACATACCACCAAACCCAAGAGCATTGAGCCTTGCCACAGAAATGTCCGACCACGTCAAAATCATCCAGGAATAGAGAAGTATTCGTTCAGCTTCAGCTCCAGATAGCGGGTCTTATCGGCTTAGTGAAGGAAGACGAGGCGAGGAATGTCATAGCAGCAAATGGAACCGGCCGAATGACTCAAGCGGCCTGGTGCAAGAGTGAGTTTGCCATATGACTGGAAAGGAATTCGACAATAGAATGTGTGGAGAATTAGGATTAGAAAGCTTGTTCTGTTAGAACAAGCCCATTTGTTGCTAGAACCTAAGAACTGCTGGTCGAGGATGAAGCGCCTTCGGCCTACGACCATGGAGAACTGAATTAAATATTTGGCACCGAGTCTTACTCACATTTCTAGCTTAGAACCGATAACAGCTTAAGGTGTGTGATAAAGGAATTAAATCTTGAGACATTTAAATAGATAGATTATAATGTAAAAAGTTGTAGAGATGTGGATGATGGAGGGGTTATGTAGGAGTAATTTTAGTGCGCTAGAGCCGTTCAGGACTGCGTCGTTTTGAAGTTGGAGCGCGGTCTTCAGGTTTCAGGCTTTGAGATCACATTAATTAATCAGAAGGAACTTTGATACCGAGTCTTAATCGAGTTAGGAAGATCTAGAGTGCGGTGAGGCCTTTTCAAAAATCAAAAAGAAGCCGTTCGCAAAGGCACTGCTGCAGGTGGAGGCAAGGTTCCACTTTTTGGCGCTTTCAGCGTGGCTGACTGGAACGTGATGCCTTGCCGTGCGGAACACATGGACATCGTAAAGTGAAAAAGATACCTTCATAGGTGAGGGTGCGGGTGAAGTTCTTCTAGAAGTAGTACCTCGTTGGTACCTCGTCGAGCGCCAGTGAATCACTTACAATATCCGGCGTAGATGTTATTGGGATCGGGTTACGAGCCCTAATCGGCTGGCTGGGCAAATTCAAAATGACGCTAGTCCTGAACGGCTCTAGCGCACTAAAATTACTCCTACATAACCCCTCCATCATCCACATCTCTACAACTTTTGAAAATTGTCTGCACATACCTTGATTCAAGCAATCACTCTGTGCTGTAAGTCGAATACCATCTCGATACCCATCAAATATCATCACTAATACCTCTTTCAACAGATTCAAACCTTTTTTCCCCTCAAAAAACAATAACCACACACAAAACCGTCGCCTTCCAATACCGCCAAGATGGGGTAAGCATTCCACCATCCTTTGCCATCCAACCTCGATCTACAACATCAATACGATGTTGAGATTGATCTTAATGGACTCTTTGCTAACCTGTCTTTGCTCTGCAGTAAGGAAAAGATGCACATCAACGTGGTCGTTATCGGCCACGTCGATTCCGGCAAGTCAACCACCACTGGTAAGCAATCCTCAGCCTTCGATATCACCTTTGCACATCGAGCTCACAATATATAACAGGTCACTTGATCTACAAGTGCGGTGGAATCGACAAGCGTACCATCGAGAAGTTCGAGAAGGTAAGAATCATCTCGTTGTCGCCTTGCGCACATTTTTCCTTATCGCTATTTGCCCCTCGGTGGGGTAAAATCCTTCGCTTCCCACAACAATTTTTTTGCGCCCGGTACATCTTCACGACAACGACTTGATTGATGCCCAATGCACATCAGTGCACAACGCACAACGCACAATGTTTTTAACCACATCGCTGACTCTCCCAATAGGAAGCTGCCGAGTTGGGCAAGGGTTCTTTCAAATACGCATGGGTTCTTGACAAGCTAAAGGCCGAGCGTGAGCGTGGTATCACCATCGATATCGCTCTCTGGAAGTTCGAGACCCCCAAGTACTATGTCACCGTCATTGGTAAGTCTTTTGCAGACCCATCAAAGCATCTTCATCGCTAACTCGCTCCAGATGCCCCTGGTCACCGTGATTTCATCAAGAACATGATCACTGGTACCTCCCAGGCTGATTGCGCTATCCTCATTATCGCTGCCGGTACTGGTGAGTTCGAGGCTGGTATCTCCAAGGATGGCCAGACTCGTGAGCACGCCCTTCTCGCCTACACCCTTGGTGTTAAGCAACTCATCGTCGCCATCAACAAGATGGACACCACCAAGTGGTCCGAGGCTCGTTACCAGGAAATTATCAAGGAGACTTCCAACTTCATCAAGAAGGTCGGATACAACCCAAAGACCGTCGCCTTCGTCCCCATCTCTGGGTTCAACGGTGATAACATGATTGACAACTCCACCAACTGCCCATGGTACAAGGGCTGGGAGAAGGAGACCAAGGCCGGCAAGTCCTCCGGCAAGACCCTCCTTGAGGCTATCGATGCCATCGACCCACCTTCCCGCCCAACTGACAAGCCCCTCCGTCTTCCTCTCCAGGATGTCTACAAGATTGGTGGTATTGGCACGGTGCCAGTCGGTCGTGTTGAGACCGGTGTCATCAAGGCCGGTATGGTCGTCACCTTCGCCCCCGCTGGTGTAACCACTGAAGTCAAGTCCGTCGAGATGCACCACGAGCAACTTGTCGAGGGTCTCCCAGGAGACAACGTTGGCTTCAACGTCAAGAACGTTTCCGTCAAGGAAATCCGTCGTGGTAACGTTGCTGGTGACTCCAAGAACGACCCTCCCAAGGCTGCTGAATCTTTCAACGCCCAGGTCATCGTTCTCAACCACCCTGGTCAAGTCGGCGCTGGTTATGCCCCAGTCTTGGATTGCCACACTGCTCACATTGCTTGCAAGTTCGGTGAGCTCTTGGAGAAGATTGATCGTCGTACCGGAAAGTCCATTGAAGCCACCCCCAAGTTCATCAAGTCTGGTGATGCTGCCATCGTCAAGATGATTCCCTCCAAGCCTATGTGTGTTGAGGCCTTCACTGACTACCCACCTTTGGGACGTTTCGCCGTCCGTGGTAAGTGTAATCTCGCTCCCAATGCAATGCTCTCGCTGACTCTGGAATAGATATGAGACAAACTGTTGCTGTCGGTGTCATCAAGTCCGTTGAGAAGTCTGACAAGGCTGGCAAGGTCACCAAGTAAGAACCCACCTCTTCATCTTCTCGAGCATTGCTAACCACAATCATCACCAGGGCTGCCATCAAGGCCACCAAGAAGTAAACTTCCCCTTTCGCGATTCTTTTTCCGGTCCCGGTATGGCAAAATAATTGAGGATTGGAGTGGGAGGGAGAGTTATTCGAGCGGGTCATGTGGAAGGAAATACTTTGCACAAATGATAGATAGCTTTGCTTTGCGAAGAATAGCAATGGTTTCCTGAAAATCTGCGCTTATCACTCTTATTAATTTGTGATATCCTTTGGTGGTGTGCTGAACATGCTGCCGATTCTTCCAATTCTTCCCATTACGATGTTGACAAGCCAGCATTCAGCAGTTACAATCTTGAAGAATTATTCTGAAGAAGCATTAGAACTGTCGGAGATAGATCCCTAATATGCACGGAAGACGCTGGAGGATCTGATGGCTGGGCGTGAGCTTGGCTCTGCCTTCCAAAACCTTCAATATAACGAGGAAAATCTTCACAAGCTTGCCTAGTAAGCTGGTTGTCTTTATAAACATTCATCCTTCAAGTTCTTGCTCTCCTGGAAACGTGATATGGTTCGTGTGTCCAAGGTTCAATCGTTGTTCCTCGAGAGCAACAAAAGACCTCATGATTGTCTCCGCTATGCCTAAGTAGCAGACAACGTCTGTCCTGGGAAGAATATCGGCCCTCGTACGGACAGTCAAGCTTCCCCAAAGAAGTATTTGAGACTGGATGTTATGTGGAGAGAGTCAATCCTTTCATATTGTAATGAGTACATGGTAATGTACAGTACATGCTTCCTAATCATACTTACACCAAAATGCTATGCGCCGGCCATTTCCATCTTACAACGCTATATGATAGAAGGAAAGTGGCTTCTACACAAGTGCCTTCAAGTCTTATGCTGGCTTGTCCTTCTCCATCTAATCCTTATCCTGCTGGTGCATTTCTCCCCGCGATTCCTCTTTGAATTGCCTGTCTTCCTCCATTTAATCATTATCTAGCTCTTCCATTACTTTATTACTCACATCATCTCGATCCTCATCATTCGCACCATCATTTTCCGCCTCGCTCTCAATATTCTCAGTCTTTTCCCAAGCGACACTTTCTCCTCCCACGAGATTGTTGATCTTGAACTTGCCGGAGAAATAGCTGAAGAGTAGTTGAGGCTCCGAGGGGGTCGATTTGCTGAAGCCGCTTCGTTGATACGAAGTTGCCAGGGTCTTGACGTTGCCTAAACCGCTACGTCCACCACTGCCATCTCCCAACTCATCAGCCAATTGATAAGCTGCGGCAACAAATTCAGCCTCGGTCGCCACTTCGCCATTCTTGATTGGTCGAAGCTTGAGTTCAGACCTTTTGCCACCAGCTTTGCCAGTTTGGATAGACGTATAGTGTAATCGGAAATTCATCCACTCGAACGTAAGTGTTCTGTGGATCTCAAGGCCAGCGAAGTGATATTGCACTTCTCTCTCGTCAGGATTTGATTTTGGATTCTTTGCCTCTGGTCTAAGCAATTTGAAGCCTTCATCTCGACACAAATGACTAGATATCGGGAGAGTGATGGAAGGAGGTGTACTCAACCTTCCTCGACCAGCAAAACTCAATTGGCTCTTGGCTATAAAACTTCTGATTGGCTTCGAGAACTTTGTCAGGCGACTGATTATCTTCTGCTGGAATCTGACATCGACAGCGTTCTCAGGCAGCATCACATCTGTTCTCTTCTCCTGGACAATGGCGTTGACAGCTCGTAGCTTTGTTTCCTTGGTATCGCCATCGATGTCCAAGCAAATTTCTAGGCTGGGAAATGCCGATAATGCTTCGACACCGATTGGTATCTCTTTTTTCTGACTTGGGTATGTTTGACGTGCTTTCTGTTTGGGCACAGGGAAGAAGGGATCGGGTTGGAGACGGATGATGAGCCGATTGGTCGACGTAAGGTCTTGACAAGCATCTGCTTTGCTCAGAGTACGAGAAATATTTGGAACTTTTGTGGAGAAGGCGTGCAGTAGCCCGAATGTGTTCAAGGGAGTGGAAGTGGGTGTGAGAGGGGGACTGTGCGGATTCGGGCTGTGTAATACGGTTCCTATCATAGCTGAAGTCTCCGTGAAGTATCTTTTACTCCAATGCAGCTGTTTGTCTTGCGCTTCAGCATCCTCACCGGACTGAGTGACTTGCGGAGGTTCTGTTGTCGAAGATTGAGTTCTGGGAAGCGACGATAACTTCGGCTCGATAATAGACTCTTCCTCGGTGATAGGGTCTGCAGCATTGGGAGCTTCTTTGGATATTGGAGCGGCAAATCTCGTCCATGATCGCATTCGTTGTCGCCAAGGAAGACCAACAGTAAGAGCACAGTCTACAAGGGCAGCGGTAGTAGATTGCTTTTGCTTAAGGGCAAGCTCATGTTCTAGTCTGCTAGAGAAATTGTCACAGGTAAGAATCAGTCGACGAACGTCATCAATTCGTGAACTTCGTGTATTTGGCTTGTCTTCTATCCATGACACGTGCAGCTTCTTAAAATCAGCATCTGTGAGCAATCCTGGCTTTGGTACTTACATGTCCGAGATGTTTTCTGGC
The DNA here is from genome assembly GCA_009613015.1 of Mollisiaceae sp. DMI_Dod_QoI. Taxonomy (NCBI): domain Eukaryota; kingdom Fungi; phylum Ascomycota; class Leotiomycetes; order Helotiales; family Mollisiaceae; species Mollisiaceae sp. DMI_Dod_QoI. Next base: position 217,836 of record VXCB01000038.1, on the reverse strand, counting down.
AATCTTCGTGCTAGTAATATCGCCCAACCTTGCTAAAACACTGCTATCGAAGTGTAGTTCCATAAATTTTTCGAGCCGCCGACTATGGTTGACTGGGCGAGGTAGCAATGCGAGGATATCTATCTTTCCTCTCCGAATACCCAGGATTGATTGCTGAATGGCTTCAACAATGGCATACTTCTTAGCATGTATGGTTGTAACACGGATGGTATTTCGTGAGCGAAATGCTTCAAGTTTTTCCTCCTGGAATAGTAGATGGGTAGATTGTATCTTATCCAGGGCTGAATTTCGTCCCCCTAAAATATGTTAGCTTGGGAATGTTCACGAAGTCAAGTTCACCTACAGAGCAGAAGGTCGAGATCGGCATTCTGGACCTGAATTTCAAACTGGCCAATGCCATCGGCTAGCTCAGGAAGTTCAATCATCCAGCATTCCCGCAATAGTCGTAGAACTAGCCGCTGTTTAGGGTTATATGATTCCAGGCCATACCCACGGAGAGGATCATTCTCGAAATATTCCTCTATCTCTGAAATTCCCGGTTGCCATGGTGTGATTCGAGTAATGGGAGCCGTACTGTTCTTTGCGTTCCATACGTTGTCTGGATCTTCCTGTTTGCACTTGCCCTTGAAGTCTTTGATATATTTATCCAATTGTGGAGCCGTGAAGCTTTCTTGAAGTTTTAGAACAAGCTCCTTGATCTGGTCAAAGTCTCTAGGACCGCCTTCTTCTTCCGGTCTGAAGCCGTTGATGTTCTCTGTTACTTCCTCTTCTCCTACCAAGCCCCTTTCTTCCGCTAGTTGTCCAAGTATATCAATGTGCTTTGGCTTCACCTTCCTCATTTTCTGTTCATCGAGGGCGTATTTGCTGAATATGGAATCTCGAAGCACAATTACTTTCGCCTTGTCTCCAAGTGCAGTTGCTCCTCTGAGCTCCTCTAAATCTTCGCGCTTATACAGACCTCGATGGCCACGCAATTTGCCTAGGGGCCGCGCCGCCTTTGTCTCATATTTCTCCTCCCTTATCCTTCCGACATCTACGTCGCTGCTTTCAGAGTTCTGGTCATCGTTGACTTTCCGTGCAGCTTGCTGAGAGTACCGGCGTCGTTCTGAGAATCTCTGCAGAACCGGAGATTGAGGGTGCAAAGCACGCTTCGCTAGGCTTCGCTGGCACCGCAGACATATGTGCTGTCCCCAAGGCCTCCGAGTAATCATGTATGCGACTGTTTGATATTATTATTATTGCTCATCGAAAAGAGACGCTTGAATTTTTTGGACGTGTCGGCGGTCGGGTGATTTCATCGCCGAAGCCCCTGCGCATCAACGCGCGAATCGCGTCTCCCACTTTGTCCCCTCCACACTGCAACCACAACACCGAAAGACGACGAAGAGGATTCCCAATTAAACCAAGCCGTGATATTATTTGACAATTCGAAATGCCTTCAATCTCAAGAAGACGCCGCGTCGTAAGTTTCTTGGACTGGCAAACAAACCTTTACTAAAATAACACAGGTGCAGGAGGATGAGCAGCCGTCGGAGGAAGAAAGGATTCAGACCACTCAACGCAATCGGAAACGCGCCCCGCAATTGGATGATGAAGAAGGAGAGGAAGATGAGGAGGACGAAGATGAAGCTGGGGATGAGATGGATGTCGACTCGAGATCAGACGGGCAAGACCAAGTCGTAAAGAAGATGGTACGGTACGCATTAGCATGCGAATACCAGCGGATGCCGATAAGGAGAACTGGTATAACGGAAAAAGGTTTGACATCTTAAATATTTTGTGATTATCAATACTGATTCTCAAGTTATTGGGAAGCAACGAGGATCTTTCAAACGGGTTTTCGAAAGCGCACAGATACAGCTCCGGACCAAGTTCGGCATGGAAATGGTGGAATTACCTGTGAGGGAGAAGACTACTATGAAGGAGAAGAGAGGTTCGTAGCTCTCGCGATGTAGTGTTGATGAGCTCACAAGAAGTAGCTGCGCAGAAGTCAAAAGGGAGTTCGAAGAGCTCGTCCTCCTACATCCTCACAACGATCCTACCTACAGAATACCGCACGCCTGATATCATGCCTCCATCTATCATCGGAAGTATTGGAGATGAAGCAGCGTATATAGGAATCTGCTCCGTTATTGTCTCGATCATTGCACTGAGCCCTAATGGTACACTCGGAGACCCCCAGCTCAAAAGGCACCTCCAACGGATGAATTTAGAACAAAACGCAGCAGGGTTAGGCAAGACAGACGAGCTGTTGAAGAAGATGGAAAGACAAGGTTATCTAAACAAGGTGACGGAGACAAACGCGGATGAGGAAACGGTGGATTGGCATGTAGGAGCGAGAGGCAAGGTCGAAATTGCAACGAAGGGAATTCGTGGCCTAGTTCTAGAAGTTTACGGAGATAACCCTCCAGAAGATCTTGATAAAAAATTACAAAGGACTCTCGGCATGGAGATTAAGAAAGCGAATACAAGCAACGGGGTAAATGGGCAAGAAGAGGAGGAGCAAGCTGAAGAGGAACACGAGAATGGTGACCCTGGTCCAAGCACAGGGAGAAGAACTTCTGGGCGGAGACGCTGAAGCATAGCTGACGAAACCATAACAACTACAACCGTGTATATTGCTTTATTGCAGTATGGATTTTGGGAATCATTATCTTGTCTGCGACAATAAATCGTGTCCTCATAGTTTGTGACTTCATACATTGGCTCGCGGTGGCTTCCTGTGTGCGGAGACCTTGTATCGCGCAATTCGCCTTGTTTTGCCCAATATCCTTGCGCTCCTGAGAGTACAGTTCCCTCGATTTGGATATTTGCCGCCCCGCAACTCCTGACCACATGTCTCCTGCCTATATCTGCCTTCCCACCAGTCTTCAAGAATGCTCTGCGAACTTGAACGCTATGCTCAGTCAATCTTGAACCTCCGGCGGCTTGCCCACAGGTTGTATCATCTTCTGCTGCATGGTAAGCCAACATTGCTTGTTTTGCTTGTCCATCCTGCCTGGCTTACCTCAATCATCTGCGCTCGCACCTTCTCTTTGCACTCGCCCATCCCAATAGCCATATAGCTTAAAAGTGGCGGGTGTCCAACATAGCTGGCGTAACTGTCGCGCTGGATGTTGCTTGTCCACTCAAATTTGGTTGTATCTGCGTGTCCCGTGCCGACGTAGCGGGCCTGGAGAGCCTCGAGTTGCTGTTGAGCACGAAGTTTATCCGCCTGGGGGTCATTAGAATGAAATACAGATCCAAATAAGTAGGCATATACGTACCATTTTGTTGCTGCAGACGCTCTATGTTGTACAAGCTCTCTCCGTGCTCTGATTCTGAGCTTGTATTCTTGTGCCGGCGCGGAGAATCATTTCACCGAGAAGCGCTAGTTCTAAAACATCAACCGCAGTTGAGGCGATTAGATTTTCAAAACATAACTTTCTTGATCAGACCGAGATCAAGCAATACATTGCGCAAAAGGCCAACCTAGCCTTTAGGGTCGAGAGAAACTCTCTTTTTCTCCTAGCTTAGTATCTCTCACGCGCATCATCATGTAAGCCCTCTACACGTGATCTACACGTGACTATGATATTCTCTCCTTTGCATGAGACGAGGAACCTTCCAACAGGCTACCCGTCAACAGAGCATATTCAAGCCCTCAATGAGTACCAATAAATGACTCTAACGTCTGTCAGGGACCTCGAAGTACAGATCCGGCAGCACAACGCTCTTCCAAGACCTGGCTCTTCTGTTCGTCTCTCGCTGGACCAAAGGTTAGCCCAAGGCGACCGTTTTCGTGAAGCCAAAGAAAGGCTCAAATCCTCTCTAACAGAGATTGAACACTTATACTCTTCCTCGGAGCACTTGATTCATTCAGGACAAGATGATTGCGAACGGTGTACTAGAAAGAAGGCAGATATTGCTCGAGCATACTATAGCTTTTATCTTGATGAGGATCCGCAAAGCTGGACTTCACATGCCTCCCTCGAATACAAGCTCGAACTGGAAAGGAAATTCAACAATCCAGGAAGCTCTTTGGATGATTTACATGCTACTTTCCGGTCAGGACTCCGAGAATACCTGAAGCAAGATCTCTGCTCAGGCACTGGTGCTGCTCAACGGGAACGAACGGAAATCTTCGTTGAGGAGCGACCTACCGCTGACGTTCTCAATGCATGCCTTGATCATGCTCAACAAAAGGCCCCCAATCCTGATGCCGCAGCATTTATTGCCGAACTACAAGAAACCAAAACACCCGAGGAGAGGGCTCAACTCTATGTCAAATACTATTGCAACTCTTCGTGGATCGATTCTTCTTCAGTGAAGAACTTCAAATCGAAATACGCACGCATGTTCGAGCAACTCGTCCCCCATGATGAGGTAGTAGACGCAATGAGGAAGGAGGCCGAGGGCTCGCAGTTAAGCAAACTCGAGGGGTTGCGGAGGCAACTTAACGAACTGGAGATGGCACAGAGTGCACACTTAAAGGCCAAGGCGAAGAAAGATCAGAAGATGCGGGATCGAGAACCAACCCCAGGCGTCGTGCAGTGCAGCCTAGTGGGTTGTGCCAACGAAGTCGATCTCGCAACGGATGAAACGATTGAGTGTGCTGTCTGTGAATGGTTGGAACGCAAAGGAAGTGAGAAGGGGAGAGCATTTTATTGTTGCGTGGAACACGCTGAAGAGGACTTTGTAAGGCTTCATTTGGTATGTGAGAGTTTTGCTGACGAAAGGTAGGAGGAACACGATCGGAATGATCATCAATGCTGCATGGGAGGTAGATGTTTCTTCTATCCGCAATCAGGACCACCCGGTGAAACAGGTGATGGAGGGTTGTGTCAGGACTGCGCTGATGAGGAGTTCACCTCGTACTTTTGCTCACAGGACTGCTATCATCACAGCCTGGTAGGTTTCTTCTCGGAAGCAGCAGTCAACGAGACTGACAAATAGCATTAGGAACTTCACCGGGAGGATTTCCATATGGGAAAAGGAATCCACAATGACTCCGATCATCTAGAATTGTTTAGGCCTGCGAATGATATGGAGATTATAACCTAGACGAAATGTCCTGTAGTTGGAGGAATAATTGAGCAGGCTGATTTAGCGTGAAAGTATACCCTGTAGAATGAGAAGCTCCACCTTAACTTTTCGAACCTATGCAGGCTGCCTACTAGTACATATGCCCTCACGAGATGAGAGTGTCATTGTCCAGCCAAGTGGCTCAACTTTACCCTTAAATACCCTTGATAATTGTTGTGTGCTCTGCACAGATATTGGTTCCAATATGCTATTAGCACATGATTTTCCTTCCGATGCATTGACATCCGCCCAATGATATGAATAGTCTCTGGTCTGTGTTTTGTCAGTACATTGAAAGGATCCACGTTTTCCTGTAACATTGCATTCTCCCCTTTTTTAGCGCCTTTCGAAAGCATCACAGGCGCAGTACAACGGGCTTCTAACGCACCACAAATTATTTCGAACTATCACACCTAGCATAAAAGCAGCAGATATAGCCCCGCAGTCCACTTACAGCAACACAGCTGGCATGACTCAACCAATGCATGCGACGCTGCCACGACAGTCATCACGTGTTCAATCACTCAGGACTTCTCCCATCGATGAAGAGAAATTCAAATGTTCATTCTTGTGTACTATACTGTGCTATGCTACCAAGTTCAAACAAACGGCAGACGCAAACTATGACAACAGACTGAACGCTAAGATTACACCAACAGACGAACAAATTCCAGAAAAGCTCAGCCGTCAAATCATGGCCCGATCAGAGGGGATCGAGGCAAAGCAAAGGAATCCGGAGAAAAACAGAGGGTATAAAACGTGCGCTGAAAATACAGAAATGTGCTATGCAACGCAAGCACGGTCGTCAATCTTGTCAATCTTTCCATCCGTAAGTATTTCTTTTCAATCCAATATCCTCCCATTACCTCAAGCTGAATCCTCCTTCGTGTATGCATTCATCGGTTTTTTTTTTTTGCTCTCCACCGACTCCCGCAGGCCAGATCTATGCCTCGGACTCGATATCAGGCTCGGCCTCCGCCCCTGCGATCCGAACACCGTTATTCCCGTTCTTGACCTCGACGCCTTTATCATTCTCTCCCACCTCTTCAACGTTGCCATTCAACTTAGCAACGCTGTGCTCAACCATGACCTTGACTGCTTGAACCGCACTGAGGATCTCGCTCTCCTTGGCGTGGCCTGAGACGAGAGCCTTGAGAGACTTTAGTTCGGAGAGCATCTCCTCGTCCTTGATGTCCACTTGTGCGGGGATGGCTTCGACTAGAATCTTGATACCTGAGATCTTGCTGAGGATTTCTTCGTCCTTGACTTCTTTGGCTGCGGCCGGTGTTGGGATGGCTTCGATCAAAGCCTTGACACTGCCGAGCTCAGCTAGAATCTCGTCGTCCTTGATGTCCTTCACAGCAGCTGGAGCAGGCAGTCCCTCGACGAGGGCTTTGACCTCCAGGACATGTTGCTCGATGCTTGAAAGGTCGACAGGCTCTGGGGCACTTGCCGGTGTGGCGACGATGTCCTTGATAGCAGTCAAGTGGCCAGTATGCTCATCTAGTGCCGCCTTGTGAGTGTCGAGAGTGCTCTTGACGTCCGTGAGGTGACCCTCCAGACCAGACAGATCAATTGGCTCAGGTGCAGTTACAGGGGCAGCTACGATGTCTTTGATGGCAGCCAAGTGACCGGAATGTTCATCAAGAGCAGCCTTTTGGCTTTCAAGTGTGACCTTCACATCAGTAAGATGACCTTCAAGACCAGAGAGATCAACTGGTTCAATTGCGGGCGAAGGTGTGGCAACGATCTCCTTGATGGCAGAGAGATGGGCACTGTGTTCCTCGAGAACAGACTTGTGAGCATCAAGAGAAGATGAGACCTCCTTGATGGAGCTTTCCAGACCGGAGAGGTCAGTAGGCTCGACAGCAGGTGCTGGTGTGGAGACAGCTTCCTTGATTGCATCTAAATGTCCGGTGTGTGTATCCACGGTGCTAGCCAGGCCAGCGATTGAAGCTTCTAGAGGAGCTAGATCAGTCATAGGGGCTGGTGCGGCGACCTTGTCTTTAATCTCAGTGAGATGGTCACCGTGAACTTCAAGAGTGGCAGCAAGCGCGACGAATGAGGCCTCCAAACCAGAGATATCCGTCTTTTCAGCCACTGGAGCGGGCGTAGCAACGATGTCTTTGATTTCAGACAAGTGTGCAGTGATCGGGGCCAAATCGACAGGCTCGGTAACGGTAGCTGGAGTTGCTACAATGCCCATGATCGAGTTCAAGTGTCCAGTGTGAGCTTCCAAGGTAGATACAATTGGAGAGAAGTCAATAGGCTCTGCCGCTGGTGTTGAAGTAGCCAAGGTAGCCTTAATGTCTGAGAAATGGCTGTTGTGAGCTTCAAGAGCAGAGGTGATAGGTGAGAGATCAACTGGCTCTGGTGCCACAGCAGGAGTCGACACGATTTCCTTGATCTCCGAAAGATGGGCGGTGATTGGGGCCAAGTCTACAGGCTCAGTGATGGGTGCTGGCACAGAAAGAATATCTTTGATGTCGGTCAGGTGAGCAGTGTGAGCCTCAAGGGTCGAGACCAATGGAGATAAGTCAACTGGCTCAGCAACAGGTGGTGAGACTGCAAGAGTGTCCTTGATGGCAGTAAGGTGGGCTGTATGAGTATCGAGGGTGGAGACCAATGGTGTCAAATCGACGGGCTCCGAAACAGCCGCTGGGGTGGAGACGATATCCTTCAATTCAGCCAACTTGGTGCTGTGGGCCTCAAGAGTCGAGACCAACGGAGCCAAATCAACAGATTCTGGAACAGCGGATGGAGCAGAAACAAGATCCTTCAGCTCATTCAGATGCGCAGTATGAGCATCAAGGGCTAACGCCAATGGTGCGAAATCGACTGGCTCTTGGGCTGGCGCAGGAATAGCGAGAGTATCCTTAATATCTATCAAATGAGCAGTATGGGCTTCAAGAGTCGAAACAAGTGGTGCCAGGTCAATTGGCTCAGATGCTGCGACGGGGGCAGATACAGTATCTTTAATAGCCGCAAGCTGGTCGCCGTGAGCCTCGAGATGTGATACGATTGGTGCGAAGTCAATTGATTCAGCTGCGGGAGCAGGTGTTGAGACGATGTCCTTCAAGTCCGTGAGGTGCTGGGTGTGTGCATCGAGTGTTGCAATCAGGGGAGTAAGATCAACAGGCTCTGGTAGTGTGGCAGGAGCAGAAACCAAGTCCTTGATTGCCTCAAGGTGTCCGGCATGTGCCTCGAGATGGGATACAATTGGAGTGAAGTCAATTGGCTCAGCAACGGCTGTGGGAGCAGGAGTCGAAACGATATCTTTGAGCTGGGTGAGATGCTCTGTGTGAGCATTTAGGATAGACACGATTGGAGTCAAGTCTACTAGTTCTGGAGCCGCTGCTGGAGTGCCAACAATGTCTTTGATTGCTGATAGATGTGCGGAATGCTCCTCGAGACTAGAGACAATAGGGCTGAGGTCAGTGGCGGGGGCGGGAGAGTTCTTGATATCGGTCAAAGCACCAGTGTGTCCTTCGAGTGTCGCTAACACCTTCTCAAACGACGATTCGAACGATGGCAAAACAGAAGCATCAACAGCGGGTGTCGGCACCGGAGCCGAGCTTGCAAGCGTTGACTTGATTTCTTCCAACTGAGCAGTGTGACCCTCGAGATGAGAAACAATAGGAGTAAAGTCCACGGGTTCCGCTGTGGGGGTCATAGTTGGTGCACTGACAAGGCCCTTAAGCTCAGTCAAATGAGCGGTATGAGCATCGAGAGTTGCCGCCAGGGGCGACAGATCAACCTCCTTGGGAGCTGGCACTTCTTTGTCGACCGAAGCCTTGACTTCAGCGAGTGACACCGCAAGAAGACCAACGGAAGCCTCGAGACCCGAGATGTCGGTCGTCTCTGGAACGGCGGCGGGAGCTGATACTGCTGATTTTATTTCTTCCAGATGAGCAGTATGAGTATCGAGCGTTGAAACCAGTGGCGAAAGGTCGACTTCTTTAGCTTCTAGAGCAGGTGCTGGTGTCTCTACAGTGGCCTTAATTTCGGATATCGTAGCAGACAATTTCTCAATGGAGGACTCGAGACCAGATAGATCGACCTTCTCGCTTACTGGAACAGGTGTGCCAGCAAGAGTCTTGATCTCATCGAGAGTCCCAGTGTGTTCGTCGAGGGTGGTGATTACCTTCCCAACAGAGCTCTCAAGACTACTAAGATCGGTGGCAACTGGGGCGTTGGCCTCAACAGTAGCCTTGACTTCAGCGATTTTGGCAGCAAGGGATTGGATGGTAGCCTCGATTGAAGAAAGGTCGACAGGTTCTGCAACTGGTGCTGGTGCACTGGCTGCAGCCTTTATATCAGTCAAGTGACTAGTGTGGCTCTCCAAAGTGGAGTTGATGTCGCGGACGGAAGTCTCCAGCTCGGAAAGATCAGTCTTCTCTGGCACAGGAGCAGGTGTTGACACAGCTTCCTTGAGGGCGTCGAGTGATGCAGTATGTGTCACCAAAGTCTCGTGCGAAGATTTGACTGCTTCCAAGATATCCGAGCTGGCATCCTGGCTCTTGATCTCGGCAAGTGCAGCGGAATGAGCAGCGTGGGATTCATTCGATGCCTTGACCTGAGTCAAAATTTCAGGAGCAACATCTGAGCTCTTCATATCGGTAATGGCGTTCATGATATCGCCAATTTGTGTCTCAATATTGGCCCGTGATGGAGCCTCGGCCTCAGTGGAAGCCTTAATGCCAGCTAAAAGTGAGGCATGAGTGGCGTGGGCATCAGACAAGCCTTGGACGCTTGTGAGAATCTCGGAGCTTGAGTCTGAAGCTTTTATTTCTGAGAGAATAGCTTTGTGACTCTCAATGGCTGTAAGAACAGCAGCAACCTGGACCTCCAGGCCAGCAAAGCCCTTATTGGCACTAGCTTCTATGTCGGACTTCAAGGAACCAAGCTGTGCAGATAGTGCTGCAAGCTTAAAATCTTGAGATGTGAAGTCAACTGGTGCTGGGACCGGTCGCTCGTGCAATGTTTGCAATCCGGATGAGATCATTTCTAGCTTCTCTCCATGCGAGACCAACAAGGCTGTGTCTGGTGACGCGACTTGTTCCTGCACCGACTTGACATTATTCCCAAGCTGCACTAATGAGTCGGTGATCTTAGTGACAGCATCTTCGATGGCGCTAATTTTGTCTGTAGTGTGAGTGTTGTTCGTATCGACAAGCGCTGATAAGTCAGACAGCTTCGAAGCTGTTTGTGTATTGCTTTGGTTGATTCGTTGGGTGAGTTGTTCATTCGATTCCAGGAGTTTCGATTCGATGGTTGATATATCAAACGCCGCTTTCAGGGATGGTTGCAATTGGGTAGCCAGATGTCCAGCAACTGCTTTGGTGAAGTCGTCGGCATTAAGAACCGCAGATATAGCATCTGCTATTGACTTCTGTAGCTCGTCTCGGTCCTGCGTTTGCTCTGGCTCCTCATCCGACGGCAAAATTCCTGGGGCATCAACGCCTTTAATTTGTCGGTCATGGTTCTTGCCTGAGAGAACATCCCTCAGACGGGTGATGATCTTGGGTGTAGACATCAGAGTGATGCCGGTGAGGGATGAGATGACAAAAAGATACAATATGCTAACAAGAGAAGACATCCGCCCGGGATTGAGAGAGACGATGAAAAATAACTGGGAAAATCTTACGTTACATACTAACCCACCTCTAGCCTAAAGCACACATAAAATTGTGCGTTGCGAATAATGTGCAATGTCTAATTGTCAGTCTCACATTTAGAATCACCTAATTTTACGGCGCGAGTCGGTGTGAAGGCGTTTGGCCGGCTGTGGGGGGTTGGGTCAGCGGGCCGGGCGTTTTTCCGCTGCCTCTGCTGCCAAAACTCCCACGAGGGCGTCAGAACTGGCCCAATTAGGAACTTTATACATCCCCAGTGGTTCATGCTGCTGGACGCCCCACAGCTGTCGCGCAGCCAGTAGTGAATGCGGTTTGGATCCAAGTGCGATCTGGGTTTGGGAGCCAGTGATGAGGGTTCTGGTCGCCGCGGGCCCGTGAGAGGTGGTATCGGGCACCGTCATGTGCAGTACAACGCACGCCGGCGTGCTTCAGGCTGGAGAAATGATATGCCAATTTATTGACTTTCCGATCTCCTGTCCTATCAGTGGGGAACAGTTGTCGAGACAGCGCATAAGGGTCCGAGAAAAAACGGGCTACATGCTGGAGAAGCCGGCCATGCAGCAATGAAAACTCCTTTTAGGGGGCTGGATTGTCTCTTTCCGAGGCTCGCCGAAAAGAATAGATGGAAAGGATTTTCACATCTTCTCCAAGGGGGGCAGACTTCACGGTTAGAACTCTGGCGAAGCCTTCGAAGCTTAAGGAAGAGGAATATCACAAGCGTCACGGACATCGAAATCCGCTGGCTGCGGAGATGTCTTAGCAAGCGCCACAAGCGGAAGTGGCGCGACGGCACGTGATATCTCACTATCGCGTGTCGTCGGGACTTTTCCTGTTCAATTTGTGCACGGTGCTGAAGTTGGCAGGATGCTCAAGCTTCATCTTGAGTGGTTTTCATCAATCAAATCGTGTGTTGAGCATCTCAAATTGTCAATTTTCCACGTGTTGCGCTCTTCTAGCAGCCCAAGTCCCGATCTCCTTACCTAAGCGCGGGGGAGTCAGGGCCATGGACCCTTTGTTTGAGAGTTGATGCTGAATACATCCACTTTCGTGAGCTCTCAGAACTTATAACGCGTCGTCGATCATGCAAGGCATTTTATAATACAGTCGCTCATCAGCTCTTCTCTCGCTTTCACGTGACTTCTGGAAGCCATGAGATCCCGTCCATGTACAGGTACCCATTCCAGACGGCCTTCAAAAACCTTAAGGAAGTATATCCTTACAAAAGATTTCATTCTATTCTGTCATCGCCGCATCTTTCGCCTGAAGTTGTAAGAATCAAAATCACGACATTGGAAGAACAGTCTAAACTTACAGAAATGTTCGAAGTAGGCGGCTGGTGCATCAGCAGATTCCCAGATGTGCGAGATTTTGCAGTCGAATTCGCACATTTGTGCGTGGTTGACAATGACCTAAAGGACGCACGGAGAATGATAGCTCATGAAACAGTTGAATTCAGGTACATCGCGTTACGGACATTGTTCGAGGTATTCGCTGTTGGCGGACATGTGATTTCTATGCGTAGCAGCCTTGGGTTGCTGAGATTAAGAGCCGTATGGCCGAATAATTGAATGAAAATATGGCTGCGAATGAGAAGCTGAGGAAAACAAGACGCTGAGATTCTTCCAAGGACTGTCAACTGACAGGAATGATGTTCCGGTGTAAAGCAGTGTTCAGCGATGGCGAACAGCTTTCTACAAGACCAAAGTACTACCATTGAGAGGGACATTATGGTAGAGATTGGGTTTGACCTTGTGGAACGGTGAAAATCTTTTGCTATAGAAGATATATGTAGGCAATTTGGAAGTAGCGTTCCAGCACCTGCATTCGGGGAAAAAAGAAATCAGAAGGCCAAAACGAGCGGGCTTACATCCAAAACGAGCCTAATGCCATCAGTCGCTCTCCTCGTCGCCATCAAACAATATCTTGACATCGATGGGTACTTCCATGGACCCCAGTATGTCATTCGCAGAAGGATTCATCTTCGGCTGAGAAATCCCCAAGAGGTCCCATCTTTCCTTCACCTCGTCTGACAGCGGCCAATCTGTGCCCAGTACGTGGTTCTTTAAACTTTCGAAAATTTCATCATCCCCTTCGATCCAGAGAAAGTTTGCTACTGCCAACTTGGCGTTTTCCGTATATTTGCACCACCTTCCGTTCGTACGGCGACATAGAGAAGTAACCAAGGAAAAAATTGTAGGTAGTAGGGTGTAGCTGTGTACTGATTGACGTCCGGTGACGATGTTTCGAATAGTGATTAGTCTCAAGTCCTCCAACTCGTGTAGCTGGATACCGGAACCTAATAGAACGATCGGCCCCGCTTCCACAAAGGCGTTTCCCACCAAGAGGCGGGAAGTTGGTTCGAGGTCCAGATAGCGCACGTGACGCATCTCTTCTGGGTATTTGTTGAGGAAATACTTCAGACCCAAAACTCCAGTTACCATACACAAGGAATCGAGTTTATAATTAAAGTACCATCCACCTGCTTGGCCATTGGGTTGAATGTGATCGATGAAAATCCTAGGATAGCGTTGTAGGAACAGCTCGTGAGCTTCGTGGTTGACGAATAGATGTGCGAAGTGCGAACGAACATCCAAGCTTTCAAGACAGATTATAGTGTCACATATTAGAGGGACACTGACATTTCGTGGTACATAGGCTAGCTCCCAGATTTGGAGGCGTAGTTCTTTGGGAAGGATTGGGAATAGTGTAAATGATGACGATGCGAGAGGTTTGATAATGTACCTGTCGTGAACGAACACACTCGAAGAAGACATGGGAGAAGTGGTTTGATTGAGTTTGATAAGACTGTGATCATCAAAGTGGATGAGGTTGAGTGTTGTCCCCGCCGCATGTTATCGAGGAAATCTCGGCTACCGTAGCCTCACGCCAAGATATGTTGATATCATCTATTATCTGCAATCATTCCATTATATCTAAACATTACAACCATCGATGGTCAAGATATGAAGCTTCGGCATGGCAGGCAGCATCAAATAGTTACTTCTACTAGCGCATTATCATCTAACAAGACGGAAGCACACGTTATCTCATGCCAGCAAGCAGTGAATCCTTCGCTAGTCGGGATCCAGGAGAAACATCTTCTGAATGAATCATTGGCCTGTCCAATGATCCTGTAACCATCGAACTAGCAGATGGAATGGGACTTCTTCCGGCCCGTACTCTTCATTTTGATAGCGGCACATCAAGGAGGTTTTGAGCGTCATTTGGATAGTTGAGAACACGGAATTTCAGACTTTCACGTGACTCGGGTCGGCGAGACACGACGTCTAATCAGAGTTGATGCATGCTGACCATCCTCAGAGCAATTGAAACTGAAAATCGACACTAGTCTGTAAAAAGGAAATGTCAATCGTACCTGCGTCGCGTGTGTCGAAGTACCTACATACGATCTGCTGAGAAATCAACGCCCGCTCTGTGATCGGCCTTGATTTATCACGCTTCCGATTTCCAAATATGCTTTCTCTCCCGCCATGCGTCCAAGTCGGCACAATATTCTGATACAGAGCCATTAACACAACCAATGATGGCGCCGCTTTGCACTTGTTAGGAAGGGATCCTATGTACATACACGCTGACTGCGATTTCCGCACCTTTCTAGATGTGTGTTACGCAGTTGCGAATTCGGTGAGATGTTACCGGTGACATCGCCTGCTTGGAAAGCTGGACTATTTTCGTGTACTTACCCCCTTGTACTATTACGCCTCCACAAAGAGAGAAGCAAAGCTCGCAATCTATATATTGAGCTCCAGGTCTTCCTTTTCCCTATCCTCCTTTCACTATCATTCAAACACTTCTTAAATCTGCAGCAATTTCATCTATCCTCAAAATCCCTTCATTCTCTTCATCTAGAACCAAGTTAATCGATCATATCAGCAATGTCTCAACCAGACCCAAATGCATACACAGCGCCATTCATGGCAACCAAAACTCCTCGTCGAGACCCATATCCAGCTATACTACCAACAAATCCAGCCAATTCTCAGAAGGGAAAGATCATAATTATCACGGGAGCAAGTGCTGGAATTGGAGCCGCAGCAGCACGTGTCTGGGCTGAAGCTGGAGCTGAAGGAGTGGTTATCGCAGCTCGTGGGCTTCCCGCTCTTCAGAAAGTAGCCAACGAACTCCAATCCACCTACCCCCAGACCAGAACCTTAGCGATCAAAGCAGACATCACGTCGAACGAAGAAGTCAAGAATCTCTTTGCATCGGTGCAAAAGACATTTGGTCGACCAGCAGACTTCCTTCTCAACAATGCCGGCTACTTGGAAGACGACAAGTTCATCGGAGAGACTTCCGCTGACGATTGGTGGAAGACATTCGAGATTAATCTCAAAGGCGGCTACAACATGATTCACCAATTCATCCAATCGCAGCCAAATCCCAAAAAACCACAAGGAACCATCGTGACTGTTTCTTCAGGTCGTGCAGGAATCACGGGCGCTGGTGGCTCATCCTATAACATTGCCAAGCTTGCTGAGCAGCGATTGAGTGAGCATCTGCAATTAGAATATCCCTCTCTCCGCGTCTTCACCACCATGCCAGGGATTGTGGTCACAGGCATGGCGACCGGCTTCTGGCTTTCCTTCGCCAAAGACCACGCTGATCTTACTGGCATGCAGGCGCTATACCTAGTACAGCCGAGAGCGGATTTCTTGAAAGGTAGCATGGTTAGCGTCAATTGGGATGTGGATGAGTTGGAGCAGCATAAAGAGGAGATTTTGGAGAAGAAGGCACTACAGGCTTCTTGGATGCCCGTGTTGCCAATCAACGGTGGGAAGGGATTGGGTGCTTAAGTTGTGATCGACATAGCATACCTAGTTAGCTCCTATATCAATTTAATTTTTCGATCGCAAGCTCAATTAGTGTACAGGATTGCAGACTTCACGTCTCTCAATGTGAAGAATTACTTGACATCCAAAAAGAGTTCACATGCGCTATAGATCATCAGATCGCTGTCATATTAGCTCAACGCCAAACTGCAATTTTCGTATAGTACTTCTGAGCATGAGGTTGAGATAGAACCTCTTTCTCAGTTGAGAGGGCAGGAAAGGAGGAAGCAGAATAAGCGAGAATGGTCTGAAGCCTGGCTATTGCTGGCTCAACACAATTGAAATTCGAATAAGAGTTCCAGCGGATTTTGAACACCATCGAGATAAACTCAAACAAAATTTGGAGAAAAACACAACCAAGCCCTCTTTTGTTCTCTCCATCCCGGGACCGTCATCGGTACGCGAGAAAGGCTGCACGTGACTATAAAAAGGAGGAACTTTAGGTACCATCTGCTCAGCTTCAACACCTATCGCGAGAATTTATACAGTAAGAACCCTTCGATCAAGCAGAAACACAAGCACAAGTCCATCAATAATAGCTGAACCACAATATCTTTCATCAAGCCGTTAAAGAAAGAGGTTATACATACTACAAAGCAACCTTTGATCGCTCGGATAAGAGTTTAGAGCATTGGCGGTCGAGAAAATAGCAAAAGTCAAAGGCAACTACGTAAAAACGCGCAAATCGCGTCAACCTCTTATTGTATTTTTGCGACATGCAACAAAATTTCCATTGTCGAAAAACGTGACCAGAACCAGCACAACCAACAAGAACAGCAGCCTTCCTTTATCTCAAACCTGCAATCATCATGTCTTTATACCCCACTCCAACTCCACTGATCCCTTTGGCAAGCCCCGACTCACAACAAACACTCAACATCGCCATCATCTTAGTATCAAGCCGAGAAAATGTGCAACAAGGTCCCCAAAACTTGGCAAAATTGCCCATGTATCGACCTCCGCTATGTCAGAATTGAACACTGCGACCGAGCTCGAGCTTCAGGGAACCTGTGTTCTTTCTTTGTTCTGGATATGGTTGGTGGTGGGCCGGTGAAGGGGGTATGTAGAGGATGCCTTGTGAGGCCGAGGACGAGAAGTGGGTTGGCGGATAGGGGGAGGGGACTCGCTTGAGGTTGGGTTTCGGTGCGGCAGCGGAAGTAAGTATGATGAGATGTAGCGTTCAGTCTTGAGATTGGAACAACACATAAAAGAGATACGAGAGCTCAACGGAAAGAATAAAATTAACGACATTGACTACAGATCTGATGGAAATGCACGAAACTTCTGCGAGCTTACGAGACGAGACGCTCGAGCGCTGGTATCAGGTCAGAAAAGCAAAGATCCACCTAGCATTCACAATCACTAGCTCGTTACGCTACCATCAAGTAATAATAAGCGGACCACTTGGCAACCCGCTTCCCAAAAAAGGAGTACTACTATAACACCAAAGCGTCCCATCCACCACATACTTATCGCTAAACCACACTCCTGTGTCCCCAACATCCACAGCCCCAGGAGTCTGTAACATCCAAGTACTATACAGCGTACACTTACACGCGCTATCAGCCATCGCTTGCCAGCTATACGAATAGCACGTCGAATTCCGCTGGCAGAGTTGTTGGCAGTCCAGAACGCTGTTCAGCAGTGTTGCTGTAGCGTTGGAGTTGCTACTCTGCATCGCGGAGCCCATGGAGCCTTCGATGTTGCAGTCTGAGGCATTGCTTTTGATATATAGCGTTGGAGTTGGGCTCGGACTGCTGCGTTCCTCTAGTACCAAGCTTGGGATATGCGACTTGATAGTTTCCGATACCCTTATACTGATTGGTGCATCGCTGTAGCAATGGTCGCTCCCATCATTAAGATTTTTCTTTGAGAAAAAGACTCCTGTTTTACCCTTCGCTACGTCACTGTGATTGTCGTCCCCAGATGAATACAGCAGACAATTTCCCTCTGTGGTGGAGGAAGTGTTGAATGAGTACTCGGCGCATGCGGTTGTACGTTGGCAGAAATGTTGGCATTGGAGGATATCTGCTGCTTGAAATTCGTTGAGGAAACGATTTCTGAAGGAGGAGTTCGCTGTGCCTTGGACGTTGCAGCCGGAAACGGCTGTTTTGACGTAGATTGATTTCCCTGCCGTTGATGCATCGGTTGTGAACTGAGTGGAGGATATTCGATTCGAAATGATGGAGGTAGCTGGTTCTTGTGAAGTGGTTCTCGTAGTGGTACCGGTTATCAAACTGGTGGAGACTAGTTCAAAAGGGTTCTGAAATGAAAGAAGCGAGCCTGCTAATAGCAGCAGCAAGAACGGCGTCCGTATCAACGCCATTTCGAGAAGGGCTGAAGAGAATCATTCTAAAGCTCAATATTGTGAGTCGAACAAATATAGATATAGAAATGCGGAGGCACAAGGGTCGCTGGTCTTCGAAAGAAAGGCTTGATGGCAAAGGCAGGACGGCCGCAATACAATTTTAATCTGGACAATGTATATACCCGCCAACAGGCTATTTGACATTCAACAGAATCGGCCATCCCCATGAACATGGATTCAAACTTACCGAGAACCGAGGGAAATTATCGAAAGGGATGGTACCTTAATCGCGATTAGTAGGTTGTTATGATGCGCGAGTACAGTGTGTTGGTTGTGCACCATAAAAGATCATGAGAATACATAGCGACACGAACACCCAGAAAAGATGTTGGAAAGCAACGCGTGTCAATTATTATGTCGGTACTGATCTAGAAGTGCATCTCATGAAATGCAGGGTATCTGCCCGGTAATAGCTCCATCGTACAAACTCATACAACTCATACTTCGTGATGTTCGTCTACTCATTGTCTGCTGGCGGCTTCTGCAGCTGTCGCAATTTGTGCCAACATCGAGTGTTCCTGTAAAAACTTAGAATCATCCTCCATTCTCTCGTCCTCCGTAACTGACAGTGTAGATTGATTTTGTTGTCCAGTAGGACTGGGATTCTCAGGAACAAACAATGGCGAATCTGCCAAGAGATGACCGTTGCCTGCAGTAGGTTGACGCTGCGGACTAGCAACCGATGCCTGAGGTACACCATCAAGTTCTCCTTCCTTGATATCCTTCCACGAGCATTTAGCGTGCTTCTTTGTGCAAGCTTGGCAGGCAGTGAGGTGTTTCGTGCACTCGAACTTCAGTCGTCGGCAACGATCGCAAGGAGGGTCGATAGGATCACCACGGTGGAGTTTCTCGATCTTGGTGGCCATGATGACACGGTATTTGTTCTCGGTACCATCTTCGGACGATGTTGGAGGGTGTGACAGGCGTCGAGCTTCAGGATCTTGTCCATTGAAGGCGACAAACCCCTCGGTGGTTGAAGGGCGATTTGCTTTAGACCGAGACGGAGGCAAGGAGGTCCGGCGATCAAGGGATTGGTATTGGTCGAGGAGTTGTGCCTGTAGTTTAGCGGCCTCACTATTCGGCGGCTGCGAGGGTCTAGCATTGACGGCAGAGAAAGGTTGCGGCGAGAAGGTTCGACCCTCTGGATCAAGAGCGTTTGGCTGTTCAGCTGCCTTTCGTCCCAACAAAACACTCTTGCGACCTTTCAAATGATAGTTGAGTTGTCGTGCCTTACTCGCAACAGCATCGGCCTTCTTAATAAGCATGGTCAGGCGGGCCTCAAGAATGTAGAGCGTACCCAGCTCAGCGGACTCATCCTCGGGCAGTGGTTGTGTTGGGATCATTCTCTCTGGGCCACCTGACATAATCAACCTGTAATCATCCTCTGATATCTCGACCTGACCTCCCTTTATCCAGAACTGACATGACTTGGTACCAGAACTGTGCTGAGAAAGAATAAACTCTCCTGGGTTTGTTCTGGCAAAGGTGATGATGTCCAGCCAGGAAATTGGCGAATGCTCAATGACAAAGGAAGGTTGAATGATCTTGATGGGGCCATCAAAGAGCTTTTCAAAGGATTTGAGGAGGAGTGGGCCAACAAGCTTTGCACCCAGATTTGCAGCCAGACTTTCGTGACGGTTGAGGACACCTATGCATGTATATTAGTAACGAATCAAGAAAGTAATAATATGGAAATGTAAGAGACCATGTGTATTGCGCGAGCATTGTTGAAAAAGGGGGCTTAAGAAATTATATGACATACTGCAACGAAGGAGATGTGAAGAAATATAAGCAATTGTAGTTACTGTAGTATAATAGTTAAGGGAATGGAATCCCAGACCTTGCTATAGAATTATGATATTCAAGAAGAGATAATGCTGTAATAGGATGTATTATGTAATGCTAATATTACTCAGAATGAGCCCCTATCTTGATATGGGCGTGTATAGTCAATGTAAGGAACTATGTTTAATGCAGGTATTCTTGAACGAGAATGACTGTAATGAATACTATACACTTTTGCAACTAAAATAGACATATGAAATATTAGGAGACCAATTTTCATAAGCAGAATCTCCACATTGCAATGTTGAGATGAGAGCAACTTTCTCACAAGAATGTTTATATTGCAATGTAGTGACAAGAGTGTTTCCCCACATTGGAATCTATGAATTGCAACGTGGTGATAAGAATCTTTCTCAACATGAAAATGTTTGTATTATAATATTGCAATAAAAGTGCTTTACTATGCGGAAATGTCCGTCTTGTAATATCTTGGCAATAGCAGTGCAAGCTTGTAAGAATCTTTGTTTTGCATTATTATGCTTATAGCAATTTTGAAGAGTAGAGTAATTGTGAAACGAGAACAGTTATGGAAACAAGAGCGACTATAGAAATGAAAATAAAAACGATTGCAGGAATGAGAGTGATTATAAAAATGAAAGCGAGTGTAAAACCGAGAGCGATTATGCCCCCAGTAAATGTAAATGGCATGGCTCTTGAATATCATAACCAAAATGTCTCCCAGGACAAGAGCGACTACGCTCTAATGTGTCTGTGAGAGCGATTGAAATGAATCTAGCAATTGAACAACCCTCCTCCTTCAGAACATGTACTTGGACTTGATGTCCCTCGTAATCCCGTGACATGATACAAGAAAAATAAATAAACATACCCTCGTAGTCATCGATCATTCCCAATATCTCTGCAAAGGTGTCGTTTTCACCCTCAATCAACCGTAACCTCTCGGACTTTGCCCTCATCAAATAATTGATCGACGGCGTGACATTGAGACCCTGCACCAGTGGCCCTGGCGGAGCCGATGACCTCCCCTCCTCCGCACCGGGAGTGCGCTTGCGCTTGATGCCTGCGCTCGAAGCATCGGAGTACGAATTATCCATTGTTGGTTTCACGATCGTTCTCTCGAGCTCGATGTGAAGCTGTTGTAGTGGTGATCTGCGATGGAAGTGAGCGAGTGGACAGGGTGCCGGAGCGGGGATACGCGGCGGAGCCGATCTTATGTCGTACCTTGAATTGATGCCGGTTATCATCGACGGTCGGGAGATTTTAATGAGTATCTTGTTCGGTGACTCTGTGTACAATTTGCTGCGAACAGCGCTCAGCTCGCGATGGGAAGGTGTTCCGTCGCGGTGGTTGTTGGAGGGAGAGGAAGGTCGCGGACGGTCTCGTTCCGCCGCGGTGATGTTTAGTCTCCCGTCGGTTGAAAAGGTGGTGGCACGTGATCTATATTTTTCCGCCGCTCGCTAGCCATTTCAGGTTAAGCTCCCCGAGCTCGAGGTGGAAAGTGCATTTCAGCCGCAACTACCCCACCAGGATACAGAGCGGAAAAGCAAAGACAGAAATATCAATGCTGAGCGATGTCAGAACGAGGCCATCAACGTGGAGGCCGCGGAGGCGGTAGAGGTACGTCTCTTTTATTTGTCTTCACGATGTTTCTATATCTAGTTCTTGCTTTATAGCTCCCGTCTCTCCCACTTGATTTCCACCGCGCCCTGTTCCGCCTCGGAGGAAGAATATTGACCTGTCAAAGGTGATCACCGAGGAGGCCACTCTCGTGGCGGTGGACGAGGAGGCCATGGCTCTGGACCAGGAGGAGAGCGCGAGAAGCCAAAGAAGGAAAACATCCTTGATTTGGGAAAATACATGGACAAGAAGATTACAGTGAAATTTACTGGTGGACGAGAAGGTGTGTCAATACCTCCCCGAATAGCCTCTGTCTATGGGTCCGGGAATCAAATCTTCAGGACGTAGAGCTGACGTGGTGGCGTATAGTTACGGGAACACTCAAAGGCTACGATGCGTTGATGAACTTGGTATTGGATGATGTTGATGAAGTTATGCGAGGTACAACAGTTTTGCCCCTGGTTTAGCAAGCGCAGAAGCTGATTGATCGACTTAGATGACGAAGGAAACACTACCACTCGAGCTCTTGGTTTGGTCGTTGCAAGAGGCACATTGCTCGTTCTAGTCAGTCCCGTCGATGGCAGCGAGGAGATTGCGAATCCCTTTGTGCAAGCCGACGAATGAGTGGGGAGGATGCCGAGAATATCAAGCAATACAGACGTGGAAAAGATGCAAAAGCTATGCTGTAGTAGGGTGCGCGAGACTTGGGAAATTGCCCATTCAGAGAAGTCTGATGGCTCACATGCATGCGCGAGCCAGCCATAAGTAGATGCCGAAGAGTCAGATAGTTGTCTGCTGCATAACTCCTCGCAGAAACCGAGAAACCAATCAATTCATGATACCAACGTTTAGAGTCTACTTGCGGCTGTGCTTAACTTCTCCTGTTCCCTGCTATTGACGATAGTGGACATGCTTATTGTTGATGAGAGAAGCAAGGTAGTCTCCATGTAAGGTAAAACAGAATGCTCGAAAAGGCTAGACATCTTCCTCAGCATCTAAAGTATGCTTCCAATTAGGCATGCGTAGTAGGGGTATTTTTGATCTTTTTATTGCATTTTGCTAGCAAGTCCCTCCTCGTAATCTGGGCGCAACACTATCCTGCGATTCTTCTCAACGCTCATCAACACTCGCAATCCATAGTTTGTTAGCGAAACCTTCGTGCTCCCATGTAACGGCTCAAATCACACCACTGCCATATATCCATGCAGGCATATCTTTCTACTGTACTCAAACCATTTTGATCCTTCTAATATCTCTTCGACGATTCCGGCTTGATCAACTCCTGGAATGCAGCCTCAACCTGCTTCTTCAACTCCTTGTACGAGACGATGATGCAATCCTGATCATCTCTGCTGACTAGCTTGATCATTTGCGCGCTTCCCGCATCAAGTTTATTCATACATTCTAGGATATGTCCCAGATTTACAACCGGTCTGCCCTCGGCATTGACTTGGTGGAAGACGTAGTCTCGAAATAGCTTCAGCGAATAGCGCTCGCCAACCTCGCTCCATTTTGGGTTTGATTCGTACTCGGGGCGCTCGTTAATTGTTCCTAGCTTCGCAATCAGACGGAAGAGTCTGCCATTCTCGAGCTCCCTCGACAAATGTGATGTCAAGGTATCGTTGGCGTGGAGCGAATTGCTGAAAGATGACATGACATGGCCGGAAATACCACGAAGAAACTCGTTGAAATCCTTGGTAGCAGGGGCCTGTGCCGGTGTTAGAAGCCAGGTAATGGTATCCTTGAACTCGGGGCTATAAGTCCGGCTCAAGAGGTCAACTGCACCCTTCAACGACACGTTGACAGAGGCAAGACTCATATTGTTGGAAGCGATGGCAAGGATGAGTCTTCCAAACAGGATAAAGTCATCTTGCTGGTGTTCTGCCATCGTTCTGTTGTCCAACTCGAATTGCGTGACATCAAGGATGCCGCAAGCACCGAGCCGAACACGATTGGTCTCTGTCAGAAGGACTTTGCTGGGGTCCATGCATCGAACGGCGAGTTGGCCTTCATGAACAGCTTTGATTGCAGAGGAAATCTGGACGATATAGCCCCAAAGTACATGCTCTTTGGGATATGTGTTCGCTGCTCGGTTTCCATATCGGGTGGTGGTAGGGGCATGATGTTCAACCAAAGTCTTGGACATGGGATGGTAGTCGTAGACGAAGATGAGAGAACTGTCACCGAATGCTCGTGTGGTGAATGCATCAATGACAGATACGACGCCGCCATTGTCGATTCCGCGCTTCCAAAGTCGAACCTGCTGGATCGCTCGTTCGTTGCTCAAGCGGAAACCTATTGTGAGTCAGACATGTGTTGTGCGGGTGTTCGGAATTATTACCCTCGATTCTTCTCAAAACACAGGTGTAGCCATTCTTGCTCGAAACAGCTTTATAGACCCAACTTGGATAGCCAAAGACCGTAGCATTCTTGTGATGATTTGTGTCTAATGGTACTAATGTGTGATAATGGTCGACGATTGGGAGTTGGGAGTCTAGTTACATTAGCAAGGACAAGTCGAGCTCTCCGGGAAACCTACTGGGCATGACTTGTCGCGTGGCCTCGGACTTTTTCTGAAGCTCCTCGCGAAGATCATTTGGGAGAAAGAAGTCGTGAGCAAGTCTCTGGTACGGAAGGAGATCTTCCTTGTGTGGACCGATAGGTGCATAGTGGTGATATTGGAGCTGGGACGTTAGAAAAGAAAGTTGATAGGCGCCGGTAGTACTTACAGGTTGAGCAGGAGCCGCAAATGCGGTCTGCGCTTGGAAGTAACCTGCGGCATTCGTCGGGATATTTGTGTCTTCTAGATAGGGGTTGTATGGCCCAGCGGGCATTGCTTGATTCAAACCTTGCATGGAGAATGGATCATAGGATACTTGATCAACAGTGCTGCCGTTGGCACCAAGCTGTGATGAACGATGTTAGCGCGAGGACTGAACTGTGACGTTGAGAAGCAAACATACTGGCTGTGAAGGGTCGAAGGTTCGAGGTGTAAATTCTTTGATCTCCGCAATGTTGAAGGTACTTGGCTCTAGCTCGAGCTGTGGTGTTGGAGTAGCGGTTCCTTCACTGTTTAGCAGAGAGATTTCTGAACGCGTCAAGGTTACTTACCACTGACCAAGCCTCGTGGTGTAAATGGAGCAGCATTCGCCGCATGTGAAGAGATCTTCCCAGGGGCTGATAGAGTTCCAGGAGTAAAGGAAGGAGAATCGACGTTCAATGATTTTTTGCTACGAGAAAGATTGTTAGTTGGGCTTGAACTTGAACTTGCGCGAGAGTGAGCGTTTGAAATTCGAGTTGATGGGCTGGGATTGCTCGGACTCCCAGGATCGCGCGCTGCCGCAATAGCAGCTCGGCGCTCTGATTTACGCTTCTTGATAGCCTTGATATTTTGCTGGGCGGATTTCGTCGGGTCCCACACCTGGCACTCATTGCGAGAAGGGATTCTAGGTGAAGCGGGGTCGTTGGGTTCGTTGGGTGCCATCTTAATGGGAGTTTAAGACAATTGTGTAAAGGGAATGGGCAGGTTGTTATGGACCAGTAGAAAGCGGACAGAACATCATTTCCAGAAGGAGGAGTCTCGAGAGGCATGAATCTTCCTTCCTCACAAGCGGTCCGCCCACAACAGAGTGTTACCCCAACCCTACACACTTTCGGTTCCAGAGCAAAGATAAAGAAATGCAACCTACGCATCTGTTTGGGAAGACAATGTCTTGTTCGGATCGTGGTTGAAAATGCAACCTTGATCTTCGTACCGGCAATGTCCATATATCAAAACATTCCGGCACAGGGTGTCCTTTGAGTTTTCTGAGTACCAATTCATCAGCAATTGGGCACCTCAACGACACTTATAGCAACACACCTCGTCCTTTAGGTTTGGGAGAGCCCGCTGGCTTGCGCAGCTCTGGCGGACCAAATCTTGCAGCCGCCATCTCGTTGTTCTTGTTCTTCAATCGTTCTTTCACCTTATCTACCACACCCCGAAGAAACACGACGGAGTCTAGACAACCAGTCAGCGCGTGCACGACTGCGCAATATAGTCTCAGAGCATCCGCGACCGTCGTGAACACAAAGCCGATGCTGGTACAGAGCAATTGCAACAGTGGTTACAAAAGCGCGTCCAAGGCTGGGGAAGAGCTTACGCTGGTTTGGTGGACATTGCCCAACGATCACTTCTGGCAGAAAGAAAGACTCCACATCGAGGGACGGCACAGTACTCCCCAACAACTTGCAAGGACGAAGATCAAATCACCAGGCCATTGTGGGAGAACAGAAGATACCGGTAGAGGCTCTGGATAGACGTGAGGTGGAAATACGCGGGGCCATCAATTGTGGAGCTGTGTCAGCCTCAAAAGGCTGAACCTTTCGTCTATTAGCGTCGGGATTCAACAGAATCCATGCCGATTGTGGCTTGAACACGGAGGCAATCTGGTCTATGACCTCGTGCGCTTCAAGGCTGCGGAACAACCTTCGTTACCAAGATCCAACATTTATTCCTCGACCGCACTAGCAACCTCCAAACCATATCTCTAATACAAACCCTCTCGCAGATAATCGCTCGTTTTCTCCTTCGATGTATCCAAAGATTTCGTCTTTCTGTGTATGATGACAACTCCAGATATGGACCTCAGCCAGCTGTCCGAGGCGCAACAGCTAGCCTTGCAACAATATACTTCCGTCACAGATCAGAATGTACAAGAGGCAATACCACTCCTTCAGAGATCCCAATGGAACGTACAGGTGGGTTGAATGGTCTCTGTAAATCCTCGCTCCCAATACGTTGCTGACCTACACTAGATAGCAATCGCCAAGTTCTTCGACGGAGAAGGTCCAGATCCGGTGGCAGAAGCCTTAGCAGCACAGAATGTGCCTCCGCCGCGGACTGGCGTACAAGAAAATCTGCAGCAAAGTCTTCTCAACGGTGCTGCTCGATCCTCTAGACGCGAAAGACAACCTGATGCAGCTCCTCGAATCGTACCACAGCCCGATCAAGACGTTATACGAAGACCTCCGTTCCTCCTAGCTATCCTCTTCACACCCTTCAACCTTCTATATAGATTGTTGACGACATCACTAGGCCTTTTCTCCTTCCTATTTCCATTCTTACCTCGGGCCTTGCGCCCTGGTGCGCCGAATGGAACTGCCCGGAGAGCGAACACAGGGGGAAGACGGCCTCTGAAACCAACGGACTCCGCCGTTAGGCTGAAGAGGGAGTTTGAGGAAGAATACGGGAGCAATAATCTGCCATTCTACGAGGGAGGCTATGCCCAGGCTTTGGACCTTGCTAAAAGAGATCTCAAGTTCCTCCTAATTCTTCTTCTATCTCCCGAACATGATGATACCTCGTCCTTCATCCGCGAGACACTTTTAGCACCCGAAGTCCAAACTTTTATCAACGACCCTGCGAAGAACATAATACTGTGGACAGGCGATGTACGAGATTCAGAGGCTTATCAAGTCTCTACTGCCTTGGCCTGTAATAAGTTCCCATTCACAGCCGTCGTGGCACATACGCCGAGTCAAGGCAGCACGTCTATGTCTGTTATTGCCCGCGTAACCGGCCCGATGGATGCATCTACATATCTGGCGAAAGTCCGAAATGCGATCTCTACGCATGAAGAGACCCTATCAGCTGCTCGAGCAGCTCGATCCGCTCAGAATTTTGAGCGGAACTTGAGACAGGAGCAGGATTCAGCATACGAGCGGTCATTACAAGCCGACCGAGAACGAGCAAGATTGAGACGAGAAGCTGAAGCAGCTGCGGCGGAAGAAGAGCGTCGGAAGAAAGCGGAGGCTGAAGCCGCTGCCACATTGGCGGAGAAGAAATTGCAGTGGAGGAAATGGCGAGCATCGCGGATTGATCCGGAACCAAGTGCGGATGCTAAGGACATTGTCAGAATAGCTCTGAAGATGCCATATGCCGCAAGAATCACGCGGAATTTCAAGGCTGGAGATGGAATAGAGGAGTTATATGCTTTCGTAGATTGCTATGATCTCTTAGCAGATTCATCGAGTACCGAGGTGGAAGAGCCGACAGAGTATAAGCATGAGTTTGATTTCAGGCTTGTACAGACATTGCCTAGAGTTGTATATGAGATTGGCGATGGTGGCACGATTGGTGAGAGAGTAGGTAGAAGCGGAAACCTCATCGTTGAGCCAATCAAGGATGATGAGGACGAAGATGAGGAATAGTTTTGATCCTAGTATGTATAGTACACTAACTAGATTGTGCTAATACTCAATTTGTTCTCTGATGATCATTTTATGTTGTTTAGCATCACCTTTCATTTTTCTTTTCGTCTCTCTAAGATACCATCGGATTTTCCTTGCAAATCAATTGATGAGCTTAAGTACGGCAGTTTATCACGACTAACCTGATCGTGTTTTGCGCTTCATCAACAACAGTGTCCTATCCTAGGTATCTTTCCGACTTTCAATATCAATATTGACCCTACTGCAAATAGTCCAAAATATGAACGAGGCTGTGAGCACGTAGTTCTCAGCTCTCAGCTGTCTCGTTCTCAGGCTCCCGTGCTGTGGCTTGGGTAGGTCTGGTGGGTGTGGCGTTGCGCATCGCATGTCTAGCTCGTATTCAAATTCAGATACGGAGTTGCATTCGGTTTTAGACTTAGACGTGTATTCGTATTCGAACTCGAGTTTGGACTTGGACTCGGAGTAAGAGAATAGATCTATTCAGCGCCGCCGAGAATCAGAAATGCTGAATGGTCTCCCGTTCGGTGTCTCCGCGCGCCTAGGGGGAGGCGGGAGTGGGAGCGGGCTGCGGGAAGGGGTGGATGCTGAACTTAGGGCATTCATTTCTTGTCTGAACACGTGCATTTATGTTTTCATTAGGTATGGAGCAAGGATGGGAGGTCTCCAGTTCAAGATGCGTAGTAGGACAGTGAACTTTGTGAATTGGTTGTGTGGATTGACCCTTTCCGACTTTGAACTACGCTTCATGTCCGTCTCCTGAATAAATATCATTTTGTAGGGCTAGATTCTACGTTGTCGTCCGAGGAAAGTTCCAGGAAAAGGTC
This sequence comes from Mollisiaceae sp. DMI_Dod_QoI, assembly GCA_009613015.1. Taxonomy (NCBI): domain Eukaryota; kingdom Fungi; phylum Ascomycota; class Leotiomycetes; order Helotiales; family Mollisiaceae; species Mollisiaceae sp. DMI_Dod_QoI. Next base: position 189,458 of record VXCB01000038.1, on the reverse strand, counting down.
TGAGTGAGGGAGTTGTGCTGAGTGATGTGATGGGATGGGACAGGCTATGGGAGGACGATGTACGTCCAAATGCTGCATAATCTACTAGTGAGGGATGATTAAATAGTGTCGAACAATTCTCTTTGCAACACTTGATTGCACTTCAATCGCCACTATCTTTCAAGTTCTGAAGATGAATGACACTTAAGTCTCGAGTTTGATCCTATGTCAGCTTCTCAGCCACCTAGACAATCACGCAAAGCAAGAAAGCCGAGTCAATCTTCGTCGAAAATAAAGTCAAGCAATTTCATTACGTTCCAATATCATATACTCCAATCCTATCAAAACACCAATCCTACCTATCCTTCCTTAATCCCTACCTAACCCATAAACTCCAAAACATCAACCAGCATGCCCACGAATCCCACACCTCAATTTCCGCCAATACTCCAACGGCGAGCCAGGGCAACACTTCCTTTTCCTACTCTTCCTCCCCGTCTCCGGCGTCGTCGTAACCTGACTCTCCACCTGCTCAATACTAATCCTCACCCTCTCCGACCCAAGATCCGAATCCGAGGACGTAATACTCTCCTCGCATCTCTTCACATCCAACGAAATCGAAGTCCTCGATCGTCGATAGGCTTCCAGTTTCTTCAACTCGGTAGCGTATTGGTGCGCAGCGACCATGTCCGTCGTCACCGCGTCCGCGACGCGCGTATCGCGCAGCACGCGACGGAGGATCTTTCCAGTGGGGTTCCGCGGAATGATGTCCACGAACTCGACCTTCTCGACATTTTTATATCGTGCAAGTCGAGTGGCTAGGAAGGTCCGCACGCCGGCCATGTCGAGCTTGCTGCCGTCTTTCTTCTTGATGAATGCGGCGGGAGCTTGGCCGCAGCCGTCCGGAGAGGGGATACCGATCACACCGGCGTCGATAATGTCGGGGTGTTCGAGCAGTGCAGCTTCTATCTCAGCGGGTGAGACTTGCCAGCCGCGGACTTTGATGAGGTCTTTGGTTCGGTCGATGATGTACCAGTTGCCGTCTTTCACGTACCCAATGTCGCCAGTGCGGATCCAGCCATCGGATGTGAAAGCTTCTGATGTGGCGGTAGTATTGTTCAGGTAACCTTGCATAGATGTTGGGGTATTGATTTGAACTTCGCCTGTGGTGGAGTCCTTGGTGACGATGTGGCCATCGCTGGTTACGATTCTGAATTGATATTAGTATTTATCTACGAAGTCTGAGATCAAACATACCTCAATCGTGTCCCAGGTACAGCTTGGCCAACACTTCCCGTCTCATCCTTTACTTTCTTGGTCCAAGTTGTCGCCCAGCCAACCTCAGTCATACCATATACCTGAACGATCTTGGCATCGTGATGTAGATTCGGGTACAACTGCTGCTGCATCCCATTCGTCGCCACACTCCCACCAACAAATATTTTCCTCAGCGAAGCAAGCTCTGCCGAAGAATGTTTCGTCAGTGCCATCAAGATCGGTGGCACGACCACCGTCTGGGTAATCTTGTATTCTCCGAGCGCACGGACGAACCGAGCTTCCTCAAAACGCGGCATGATGTATGCAGCGGTACCCGTGCGAAGGGGAAGCGCGTGTTGCACGGGCATCGTAAACACGTGGAAAGGGGGTACCGCGATCAGGGTTGAGATCTACGCCATTTGTGAGTCGTGTTTCATCTTGGATTTCAGGGGAAGACTCACTTTTTCATTTCTGCGCAGCATCGTCTCTTGGAACTTTCCTTGCGAGATGAGGTATGAGTGCGGTATCACTGCTGCCTTTGGCAGACCTGATGTCCCGCTCGTACTGACGAACGCAGCAGGAGTCTCCGCGTCTTCGATTTGTACCCAGTCTTTCTCTCCGTGGCTGAGGAGGGTTTTCCATGATTTGTAGGGGCTCGGAACGGTTTCATCTTGGTAGTTCAAGATGAATATGCTGGAATGAGAGATGCCACATCCATCTGCTGCTTCCAGAGCAACGGGCAATGTTTTCAGCTCAGTGAGCAGGATCTTGGCACCTGTTATTTTGACGTGGTGGGTGAGTTCTCGTGCTGTGTAGCCAGGATTCGCTCCAGTGAAGCAAGCTCCTGAGCCAATGACTCCGAGATATAGAGATGTGTAGTGAATCTGTCTGAGCTATCAGCATGTTTTCAATTGGGAATTGAACTTGATTTGACTTGCATCGTTGAAACTTATTGCGCAGACACAATCGCCCTTCTTGATACCTTGGTGCTGGAGGCCACTGATGAGTTGTCGGACAAGCGTCCGCGTTTCTCTGGTTGAAATACTTCGCGAGGCATCATTGCAATCGATGTATATCTGCTTCAATTAGCAATTGGATGTGCAGCTTGGAATTTGCACGTACGGGTTTCTCTAGATCATCCTGTTCATACTGGAAGGTCCACGAAACGATATCCATGATTACACAATACTCTTTTCTGCTCGGCTTGTGTCCAGTCTGTTCAGTCGAGGTACCCTAAGAGCTTTACTTGAAGACAGCTCCAGTTGAACAACCTTCCAAAATAGAGCTCGGCTTCTACTCTGGCTTGGCTGAGCTTCCCTTCCGAGTTGCACCGGATGGAAGCTGGAGTTATCGGGTCTGACCACCCTCCGTTTTTGGAATTCTTATCTATAAACAAATACGAGACCCCGGCGTACTGTGCAACAAGCTGAAGACCTCGGGAAGAACACAACCCCATATGGGCTGGAAACACATCGCAGCGGGAGCTCGACGCATGATAGGATTCGATTTTCACGAGCTTCTACAAAGAATGGTTATGCCGAGTATGCAGCTGCATGAGCCTGTACCCACTCGACCCGGTGGTCAGTATCTGCAGTCTCTGCAGCAGCATGCAACTGCTCTCTTGTTTTTAGCAATCCTGCCTCTCTAGGTCTGGTCTAATGTGAGCGCGCGTAGCTCATGCTCACCGCAACTCGAGCTGCGTGCAATACGCGGAGGGCTCGCGACGGCCCCACGGGCTAGATTTAGCTGCATCGGTAGACCCGCTTTCACCTCCACGAAGCTTTTGCGTTCGCATTCTCGAACTTGAGAAGGATGATCCAACTCGATGAGAAGGGACATCCGGGCGGAGACAAAGAATGCGCCGCTCGGTATTTGCAGATGAACCACCCAATGGGCCCGTCGCGGGCGGCCGGCAGGATTTGGAATTTAGATGCAATCAGATGTAATCAGAGATAATCAGAGGTACGGAGTAATCAGCAAGAATCTGGGGAACAAACAGGCCAAGCGAGCCAATGTTCCATTCTGAAGCGACGTCGACCCAAACTTTGTGACCGTTACCCACATCGAGCGACATGGCCAACAACGCACCATTCGGACGCCATCCACGCTTCCCGGGATGAGGATGATGGGATGATGACAGGATCGGAGGAGGGCGCGCTGTCAACCAATTCGCACAGACTGTGGCGTTGTCCAAATCCGGGTCGGCACGCCGACGCATGCTGTGCAATGCGCAGGTTGTTGAGGAAGGTGGAGAGAAGTGGAGGCAGGTCGAGGCAGGTGGGAGGAGGACGATGTTCAGATGGAGAAGTCACTGGTCAGCGTGGGACGTGGGACGTACCTACCTCAGGTAGGACGTGGTACGGCTACGGGTCCGTGGTTGGCGAAGTGCCAGCTCGGCGACGGGTCGTTGAGATGCTGGAGGAGGGCGGTAAACGGGCCAATCAGGCGTCGTACCAAAGGGGACCTAGCTTGCAGGGGGCGCTGCGCGTGTGTGGCGGTGTGTTCTACAATTGGAGCTGCTGGACAGGCACTAGAAGCACTAGAAGAGGCCCCTGGAGCGAATGGCGCGAATGGCGCGAAATCCACGACTGGCCTGAACAGGACACTAACAGGGCATGTTAGCGCACTCACAGGGCACTCTTCTGCCCACCACCACCTCGAGCAGCGATGCCCCTCCCCATTCGCGCCCGGCTCTGCACGCCAGCACACACAACAATTCGGCAATGGCGAGGACACCCACGCACTTAGACCGAGAGGAGAAGGAGGAGGAGAAGGATCGTCGCGGATCAACGAAGGATTAACCTTATAAGACAGTGCCTGAACAACGCAGCAGCCGGGTATTTCTAAAGCGTTACTCAGCCAGTCAGCGTCGCCTCGGCTCACCAAGGCTTCCTTCCTGGCTGCCCTCCAACTTCCAAGGGTTCCCGCCATGGGTTCCCTCGCACTGCGGGGCGAAGCGCGATTGGTGTCCGTCCTCTCCCGCTCCGACCTCGCTTGTCCCTTTTGGCGAGATGCCATGCATGAAAGGCGAGCTAAGAGCTATTTCCATGTCACGGCTACGGCTTTGCGCCCTCGATGATGCAAGCCGTCCGCGCCCGCGAAGACATCTTTAGATTCTTCACGGACGAACTGCGCCAAAGGGAAGGACCCATCTCCCGTCTGTAAATGTTCGCAGCGTGCAGGTGCTGCGCTGAACATGTCTCAGCTGTCAGGCGTTGCTCGTCACGTTGCTCGTCATGTCTGAGACCGCCGGCTCGCCTCGTATCGATGGATCGATGAATTGCACAGCCTAGAAGAGTGACCGCCCTCTCTAATACGGCTTTTCGAACGGAGTAGACGATCTATTCAGCTGCGTTCGTACCCCGCTTCTAGACGAATTCCACCATTCGACATCCCCAGCACTATCGATTAGATTTTCTGCAACGCACTGTCTAGATCGCCCTACCATTTTAGCCCATGCATGTCCATGCATAGCAGCCGGGATATCGGGCCATCTCGAAGGATGCGTCCTAGTGGCATACTGGCATAGTGGGGTTGAATACAGGGGTCTGAGTCGATACTGAGCAAGAAGTCTTATCGACATGGTGATCCGATGAGCTGATGAGTCGATGATGTTGAAAAGTGCGTCTAAGTTTGGAGCTTGGGAAGCGCTGTCGTCCTTCGATCCCGCGGCCCCCACCAATGGGCTATCCGATTCTGGTTCGATGAAGATCAAGTTCATGCAAGAAGAATAATGGGCCCGACTAAAACAAGAGCGATGCAGCTGGATGGGAATCTCAAGTGTCCGAAAGATAGCGACGCAGACTTGTTCAGACCAGCATATTGACCAGCAATGGCTTGGCGTGGTTGGCTCGGAATAGGAAAGTGTTTTCCGTACCATCCGTTCTCAGCTTCTCATGCCTCCCCTTTGAGCCGAGGTGATACCTCTAATTGGTGCTTGTTCGTATGATGGTGATCGGCTTAGAGCTTAGTTATCGGCATGTCTCGAGAGCGGGTAGAGTCTGTGAGAATCCTTATGCCGGACATGTGGAGGCTGTTCTGTCAAAATCAGCGGCTAGGTCCGTAAGATAGTCAAGTCTGGATCCAATATCTTTGTTCATGAACTTCCATCCCTGAGGTTTTTGAATTGCAAGAAATCATGTCTCCTCATGACGAACCTCAACGCCTAATGTCGAAAGACTCAGCTTCTAAGGATGGAGTTGTCGTCTCATCACTTCCTAATACTTTCGACATTGACCTAGAGAAAGGCGAGAAAGACATCAAGCACTCTTCCTTCTCGAGTTGCGAAACCTTAGTCTCTGAGAGCGAACTACCACTTCCCCGGAAGAAATATAGCAGGACTCTGAGGCATGCTCGACACACATTCCTCAATGTCTATCGACGACTCTTCTCAATCGTTTTTGTCTTGAATTTGATAGGTGTTGGTATCTTATATGGCAGATACAGAGGTTCTTCGCCACCGGCCTTCCTGGCTGATATGGCGAATGCTGCTTCAGCAAACATCATGGTTGCGCTTCTGGTGCGCCAGGATTATGTTGTGAATGCTTTGTTCAGGTCAGTCTTTAATTCAAATTCTAGATCACACCTGATCTCACCTGATCTTGAGTTCGTCTGCTAATCTTCTTCTCAGACTCACTTGGCTTGTGCCTCTATCCACGCCTCTTCGACTTCGACGAATCCTCACCAAAGTCTATGAATATGGAGGAGTTCATAGCGGGGCAGCAATTAGCTCCGTCATGTGGTTCACCATCCTCACGGGCTACCTCACTAAAGCGTTTATCGCGTCCGGTCCCCTCAGAAGCCCCGCAATTTTGACTCTCACATATGTCCTCCTCGCTCTTCTCTTAACGCTCTGCATCACGGCCTATCCTCGTTTCCGCTTCTCCTCGCACAACACTTTCGAGAATTGCCATCGCTGGGGAGGCTGGTTTTCCCTCGCTCTCTTCTGGGCCGAACTTAGCCTCTTTGCAAACACCCAAGTCGGTCCCGAATCCCTGATCATCATCCTCATCAAACTCCCCGCCTTCTGGTTCCTCCTCATCTCATCCCTCCATGCCATCTACCCCTGGCTTCGCTTCCACAAACTCCACGTCCGACCAGAAAAGCTTTCCGACCACGCCATCCGTCTCCATTTCGACGAGAAAGTCCCTCTCTTCGTCGGACTTCGCATCTCAGACGCGCCGCTGAAGGAGTGGCATTCTTTCGCCTGTATCCCCGCTCGCGATGGACCAGGCGGTTCAGTCCTGATCTCCAACGCAGGAGACTGGACCAAGAAAACAATCCAAAACCCTCGCCCGTATTACTGGGTGAAAGGCGTCCCGGTCACGGGTGTCCTCTGCATGGCCCGTCTCTTCCAACGCATAGTCGTCGTCACGACAGGCAGTGGCATCGGTCCCGTCTTAGCCGTCGTCCAAGATGTCCATGACACGAAATGTCGGGTCATCTGGTCGACTCCTAATCCCCTAAATACGTACGGAGAAGGCATCTGTGATGCGGTTCAGAACGTGGATCCGAATGCGGTCATTATCGATACGAGGAAAGAGAGGAGACCGGATCTGGTTACTAGAGCGTGGGATCTGTATGTGAAGGAGAAAGCTGAAGCGGTGTTTGTGATTAGCAATCCGAAGTTGACGAGGAAGGTTGTTTATGGGTTGGAGAGTAGAGGCGTACCTTGCTTTGGGCCTATTTGGGATTCTTGATTCGTGGGTCTGGTATTTGGACATGTTGGCGTTGGCGTTGGCGTTGGCATTGGCATTTGCGGATAGGAGGAGTTTATATACCAATGTTAGAAGGGCCTTTCACTCCCACAATATTATGTGCGTGAGACGATGAGAAAAGATGACATTGTGCATGTAAGAAATAGAAATTCACGTGATGTGGTATCTGGCTTCCTTGGCTGAGCCTCTCCAAGCTAACAATGCTGTGCCTCCCAAGACCTCGACCCAATCATCAAGCAGCAAAAATCCAAATCCAACTAGGTAGGTATCATAACAGCGGGAGCTAACCTCAATACTAACCTCGCACAATCAAAACAGCTCTGATTCACTATATCATTCCGTGCAATCCGTTTTGTCTGCGGATGCTATGTCGTACTACGTAACTAATAACTAAAATAATAGAACTAGAAATAGAAGCAAGAAACTTTGTAAAATACGCTACAAGTAGCGTACCGCACCGTACCTAAGGACTTAAAGATCTTAAGAGTCAAGAGTGGCCTGGTTGCCAATGAAAAGTTGGGAAGGGGAAGGGGAAGGGGAAGGGGAAATAAATTTGAAACTCCGTCTTCATTTGAGATAATAATAATAATGATCATAGGTAGGCTTTGGCAGGGTAGATTTTAACTGCATAGAGAGTATAGGATAGTAAAAGCTAAGAAAGCAGGGTGATTGTGACGAGAAGAATCTTTGCCCAGCCTACAGTAGTCGACATGACATTGGATGAGAGCAATATACAAGTAGTGTATTATAGAGGCAATATAGAGATAGTAGCATGAACTATATCTCGGTGTGTTGAAGTGTATCTCGACTCTTGGGATCAACAAGCGATTTCTTTTTAGAAGAAAAATCGCAAGATGTGTATACTGGCATTGGCCCCGGTATTGGAGGGGGTATCCGAGAAGAGGTAAGAGAAGAAAAGAAAGAAAAAATTCTCGATCGATCTTCCATAGTTTTAAATCGGAAGTATATTCGCGCGTTTGTATCTGGAGATCCAAAGATTAAAATGAGGGGAAGAGGTACGAGGTTCTAGCACAGCCTAGGCTAGGTTCTTCAACTGAGATGCAGATATTCGCACTCAACAAGGGAAAAAGTAATCCTTTCCAACACCCAACATCTAACAAATAATAAACGCAAAAATTTAAGCTGGTGTGGATATAGAGATATCATACGATGCGAAGTGCAACAAATGCAATAACATATAGAAGAGGAAGGGATCGGCAGAGTGTTCCCGTCTCTCACTTGAAGAATCGAATCAGGATTGAGTGGCGTCGCTTTTTGGTAGCACAACGAAAAGGAAAGGATTTTTTTTAGTGCTTAAATTTGAGGTTGAGACTGGTAGAGGAGTGCAGCGAAGGGATAGGTGAGCGATGGGGTAAAGATTTTGATGAGAGGTGGGATGAGGGAGAGAATGTCTTGGGGGTTGCATTTTAGAAGCCGACGTTATAGCAACGTTGGTCTCAACGTGGGAAGAAACTGTATGCGGAACGGATAAATGATGATAAAGATCTAGCGAAAAAGGAAAGCTGGTAGAGAAGGAAAGAAATATGTCAAGTAAGAAGTTTTTAGACCCACGAGAACTATCCAGGATCGACCATTTTGAACGCCATGCATTCTGCCAGACCCAAAGCCATGTCTATCCCCTACTGAAAAAACCTGCCCTACAAATGACTCCCTATTATACAGTCAATCCACTCTCCCTACGCTTTCTTAGGCATATCCTTACTCGTGCTCCCGTCGTAGTAATGCGCCATCTCGAGTCCTGCTCTCTTGTATCCACACTTGACATAAAATCCTTCGTTCGCTTCGCTGCAGTCGAGGATGCATTTATAACAGCCGACCTTCTCGGCGATGAAGTCGAGGGCTTGGATTAGTTTCAATCCCAATTTCTTGCCCTGTTGGTCTTTCGCGACGGCGATGTCTTCAATATGTCCCACGAGTCCGAGGTGGTGGATACTATTAGATGTCAGAAGTCTGGCCCAAGTTTGCGTGGAAGGGAATAGGAAGAGAACGTACAATTTCCTCTCTACGAGCAAGGCACCCGTTGCTACGATTCGTCCTTGGTCTTCAACTACGAGCAGATAATATCCCCCCTTGCCTTGTGTGGTCATCCAATCGTATCGTCCATTCCACTCTTCCTCTGTGATGTTGCCAACCGTAGTCAAGACCCGTAAAACATCGAGGAAACCAATCGAGTAATCTGATTTCCGTAGAGCGCGGATCGTGTATGTGGATGGAAGGGAGGCTGCGATTGCGGGGGAGACAAGCTCAGGGCCGAACATGCCTTCCTCAGTGGTGATTGTGGGCTCTGCTGCAGATTTTGTCTCGGTCTCTATTATGCCGTTCGTGGTGGGTGCTGCCTCGCTGCTAGCAATAGGCTCTGAATCTGGAGGGGCAGTCATGGTGATCGAGGGTGTGGTCTTGCTGTCGCTGGAGGCATGTGCAGGAACGATAATGCTGTTAGGTGCGCTGGTGACTTCTGCCATTGTGGTATACCTTCGAATTGTCTATAGAACGAGTTCTGGCTGTCGTTGGTTTCTTGAAGAGCTGAACTTGACTGTCAGCAAACAGTTTCTCTCGCAAAAGGACAGCTTACCTTTAAAGCTTTCCAATTGAGCTGATGTGGCTGTGATGATAGCTTTGGCTGAGGCTGGGAAGTTCAATTGGATCTCGTAAGCCCTTGTGCTATGCTGTTATTGAGGTCGAATTGTTGGCACCCGTGTTGTCAAGATTTGGTTCCTGACGGGCTGAGCATTTCGGGTACAGCCGAGGACGATCGCTATTTTTAGAACGCCCCTTTTCCCTCTATCAAGCTCTTCCATGAACTTACATGTTTACTAGATAGCGTTGAGCATCATTCAATTCGCGATGCAATTCTCTAATGATCTTGCGTGTTTGGAGTTCATTTGGACTAAAGTCTGCATTGGTATCCTCTGCAGATATTTAGTTTACCCCTGAAACCTTATCAGTTGCGATTGTCGTCGGCAGCGGGGAAGTTGGACGACTCTAGATAGGATAGAAGTACCTCAACTGTTGTGATGCAAGTCAAGTAGGAACTTATTTTTCAAGTGAGAGATCAACTACTTTCACTCCAGGTTCTTTTTCATAGTATTTCTATCTTTCCATCGTCTTTTTGTCCAATATTATGCCCATTATACCTAGGTAGCCATTATCACATGCTCGGAAGGCGAAACGGCGCGACACGTCAGGTCATCCAATCCAGTTTTCTACTTTCACAGCTCAACAAAACGCGACTTGCAATCGCCCGCCACGTCAAACTATGTTCTTGTCATCTATATCGCCAGGCCTTACATCTATTGGGATACATGGACTTTTGATGGACCATCAGACACAGAGATCAATCATACCCAGGCTTGATGTCGACACCAGATTCAAATACCGGCCAGGATGATGCTGAGGAGGCAAATGCCGTGCAGGCGCCCTCACCATCAACTCTTCTCCCTGCACCCGTCGCCAATGTTGTCAGTCTGGTCACACGAACAAGCTCCCTCTATCTGAAGTTGGGCACATTCCTTGGCGGACTGGCTCTTGATGGAGCAAGAATCACAACTCTTACAGGCCTGGAGCTGAGCCGAGCAGTTATCGAAGGGATCCTGAATCGAGCAGGCAGAGATGTTGCAACTCGCAGTATTGGAGAATTGGGGCAGGCGGATGCGGAAGGATTATTAGAAAGAAGCATTGGCACTCTCCACTCGACAATCACGAGCATCTCCTTCGCAGCCTCAACTGGCTTCCATTTCTCCTCGACAGTTCTGAGTTCTGCTAGTGATTTGTCACAACAATTACTTGTTACCTTGGATAGTATACTTGGTAGTACAGATTCGAGTAGGGCTATTGCAAGCATCATCACCCTCATACGTCGAGAGTTCCAAAACCCGGCCACGGGCAAAGTGGGAGAGAAGGTCAGTGTGGCAGATCTCCTGGTGGGGATCTGCGGACTGGCATTACTGCAGAGATGGTGCAAGAAGATCATAGACGAAGAATGCCGGCAGAAGAAATACGAAGAAGTGGTTTGGGATGTCGTAATTTTGGATGATGGTCGAAGAGCCGATGTTGTTGGCAACGAGACAAACGAGAAAGCATTGACGAGAGCGAACTCGATGTCCTTTATCACCACAAATGGACGCGAGTTGGTGCAGACAATCCAAAGAGAGGGACAAGTAGATGATAATTCGGAGGACGATTTACCGGAAATCAGTCTAAAACAAAAGATCATGAGATCATTGCCAACGGATGCTTCTGTTTCTATCACTACAGAGACCACAACGACGAAGACCATCACTGTGGACATTACTGGCACACAGCCTCCCGATCTGTCTCCTCCTCCAGGTGTCGAGATCGTGGAAGAGACTCGCCACACGGGAGATGCAGACGTCGACGATGAAGTGCTAACTAACGAGCAAAAGATAGCCCTCTTGATGCCGAGATATCGAGTTGTGTATCGCATTATTCGTAATCGGCTTCGAGGCACGGATATCGTGTCGGAGAGCCTCGAGTCACCGGAAGAGGCTATTGTTAGTGATGAGGAAAAAGATTCAGCAACTAAGAAGATTGTTCGAAGTCCTGGCTTCATCGTTTCTCCTATATCTTCTCCAGAATCAGAGACTCCTCCAAAACCGCCTGAGAAAGATGCTCAAGTGTTTCCAAGCAGCAGCACAAGTTCAAGCACGCCTCGCTCACCGCACTCTAGCGACGAAAAGCCATCATCAATACCAAGACCAAAAAGCACCGAGATAATCGCCAACCAGAAGCGATCCAGGAAGCCGATGAGTGCGTCAAGCTCTATTAGTGGTGATTTTCCTTCGCCAGAAAAGGTTGCTACAAAACCACCTCCTACAAAAAAGGCTAAACCCGAGAGGCCGTCAGCTAAACTTTCAGAGAAGAAGGGATCCTTTCGAAACGCTCTGCGAAAAGGATCAGAGAAGACGCTTTCAAATTTGTGGAGCAAAGATCACGCCGAGCAATCAAAAGAACAACCCAAACCTGCTCAGCAGAAGCCTCAATGGGGAGCTCCAGCACAGTCGAAATCAAGTCTTCCAGTACCACAACGGAACTCAAGCATGGTTCCGGCTCGCGATGCTCCACGTCCCCCGCAACGAGGAAACCCCAATTATTTCTCTTCACGCGATTTGGGTCTCATGCAACCTGATGTTCCACGAAGTCCATCTAGGGCAAGTTATTATTCTGTACATGAACGAAGAAGGGACTCCTTGGTTTCGCAAACTGATACCTACTCGATTCATTCGGCAGAAGCAAGACCGGGCTCACCCACTAACTTCCGAACGCACCTCAGAACGCAAAGTAATATGCTACGAGCAAAATCAGAGAAGAACATCGTGCAGCAGCAGCCTAAATCTCCCGTCAGGCATCACAGACGGTCCCGAAGTTATGTTCCCAGCATCTACACTCTCAAGACTAGTACGTCCAATACCTCACTTGTCCTGGCAGATCAGCCAAGAAACAGCCCTTTTCAAGACTCTGAGACTCTGGAACATCTTATGCGGACTGGCTTCATTTCTGGGTTATTCCCACAAAATCATATCGTTCGAAATGTTACTAGATTTGTTCGATTTGCGTCTGCATCGTACGGTGCAAGCTTTCTGCGGATTATGGGCATCACTAGCTCCCACAAAACCGCAAGCAGGGAGATTGATACACTCCATCACCACGAGCATCATTCCTTTTCAACGCATACACAGTTGCCAGCCGATACTATTCTATTGTCCTCCTTCGTCGATCCGCAAGGAGGAACTGACTCGACTGGACATACAAACACAGGCGTGCCGATGGTACACTTTGTCTCGTTGGATCACGATTCTAAAGCAGTCGTTCTCACTTGCCGAGGAACACTTGGGTTTGAAGACATCCTCACGGATTTGACCTGCGATTACGATGAGCTTACATATCGCAACAAGGCTTACAAAGTACACAAAGGTATCCATGCCTCAGCTCGACGGCTTCTCGAGGGAGGAGGTGGTCGGGTGATGACTACTATAGCTGCCGCCTTGGAAGAGTTCCCCGACTACGGGCTTGTCTTGTGCGGACATTCTCTAGGTGGTGCTGTGACAGCTCTATTAGCAACTCTAATATCCGAACCATCTCCAGACCCATCAAGTAGTGCATTTGTCACGTCCTCGGAGCAGGCGTCACCACAGCCCCTACTCACATCATCAGGACAAGATAAAGGGACTGCAACATGGCGTGAGCATCTTCCAGCAGGTCGTCCCATACACGTTTATGCATATGGTCCTCCATCAACGATGTCACCGTCCCTGCGACTCGCCACGCGTGGCTTAATCACAACGGTTGTCAATGGGCAAGATCTCGTCCCTCACCTATCCCTTGGTGTTCTACATGACCTTCAAGCTATTGCACTAGCGTTTAAGACCGACGACTCCGGCGCAAAAGGAGAAGTTCGGAAGCGAGTCTGGGCAGGCATAACAGGCACCTTCGCCGACAAATGGTACAGCAACCGACCATCGGCCATGCATGAAGATGAAGACGATCAATGGGCATATTCAGCGCTCAAAACCTTGAGAGCGAGCATGCTGAGTGCCAAACTTTTACCACCTGGAGAAGTTTTCGTCGTCGAGACTATGCCTGTGTTGCAACGAGATGCATTTGTACGGAGAGATGAGGCGACGGGACTGGGCAGGCCAGCTACCAGAACAGTGTTGAAATATGTCCGAGATGTTGAAAAGAGGTTCTCCGAGTTGACTTTTGGTGGGAGCACGTTGCTTGATCATAGTCCTGGACGATATGAGGCAAGTCTAGGCGCTCTCAGAAAAGGTGTTCTGGGATAAAATGAAATACACTAGTGTGTTCTCCCTATTACGTGATAGTGTGAATGTCCTTACGCTTGTTTGATTCTTGAAGCATCTAAACAGAACGTTTATTCTTAACGGTAGGCACTAAGGTCATCTTCGATACAAAAGGGGACAAATCCTGCCTTCAAAATTTGCGGTGCCCACTGTCGCTCCTATGCAACAAATTGAATTTTCCATTCTCATCAGAGAATGCATTTTGAATGCTTAGCGTCAAGAGTACCTTATTGAACTCCTCGATGCCATTCTACTAACCATACTGCTGGATTGTTAGCTTCGAATGGGGCACTATTCTGGGGTGAGTAAGTCGGGGACGGAACCGTCTTTCGCTCCACTTCTGCTCGCCCCCACCGTCATTCCGTAAGATACCTTGGCACGACACACTTCCAAAGATCTCGTGCAAAGGCTCCTCCTTCCTCAATCATCTTTATAAACGTAGGATGCTCCGATATAACCTCGGCGTAGGCAGCTACATATTGGCAAACCAAATTCCTCAACCTATCGATCGCGGTGTTCAAATCTGGAGTGTTCTCATCTGAGTACGCGTACCGCGCAAGCTTGAGAATGTCAGCGACTTTCGATCCGTCGAGTTGGAACATGCTTAAACTCCGATGGAGCTTAAACAGTGTCAACATCTTTAAACTATTGACTCCCCATTTCTCGGCTAACACATAGAGCGAGGCATGAATAAGAAGTATCTCGCCGATGTTCTCGCTGGAGCCTTCGCTTATAGTAGGATCACAGGTATCTGCAAAATTCGATCGAGGTCGGAGAAGGGGATAGGTAAGAGAGTTGAAGGCGACGGAACGAAGTGCTGACGCCCTTTCCCGCTTTTTACGCTTGGGCGTAGTGTAGGAGCCCCACCCAAATCCATTCTCTTCAGCTGGCTCTGGCTCTGGCTCTGGCTCTAATGGCAGATCCTCCACCCTTTCCACCTCATTAACGATATCTTGGGCGCTCGCTTCCACAATCATCGTTGGGATCGAATAATCTCCTGTATATGCGAATTGAGTGAATCGTATGAAGGTTTCTTCGTCCACATCCTTCCAAATTGCTTCACCAGCTAAGCTCTCTGACATCTTTCCTTGCATCAATGTAGAGAGCTCAGTGGACTGATCTGCGAGCGCTTGTTCGTGAACCACGATTGGAACCGCATTCGTACCGACGATGAATTTAAAAAGTCGAGAATGGATGATGCTGGAAGGAGGCATTAGCAAACCATTGGATCAGCAAACAGTTACGAGCAGGCACGAACCTTTCGAACGAGGCTGACATCTCGGACTTGGAAAAGCTAGAGAACGGCGTTGAGTACCTCTTCAGACAAGACCCTTGTTGATTCGAGAGAAGCTTGATTTTTGGAAAAGATTTGAAGAAGAAGTTGTGCAAACGATGCTATCAAACAACTTCCGATTGTGAAATTAAAACTACGTGGCAAATGGATGCTTGCAGCAGACCTGCAGATGAGAGTGAAACTTATTGGATACTACACTTCTAGGCGCGTCCTCAACACGATACGTGATGAATCCCTTTACTACTACTGCCGTGGAACACAGAGATACTAACAATGCCAGATAGTCTAACCTACCTCTGCAGTTCGTATTCTTGTTAATCCGAATTACCTCCATCGACAACATTTCACGTGACCGTTGTTCGCAGCCTGAGGTACCTTCTCTGGCATTAATTTTCAGCATCATTTCCCTCTTCAAAGTTACATTCGTCGTCTTCCCATACTCTTTAGTTTCTTGAGAAACTTGGAACGAGACTGCCAATATGGCTTTGACTGTGTCTTCGATTCTGTATGTCTCTCGTACCTTAGATCTATGCCAAACTTAGGCCCTCACTCATGGGCCTTACAAATCTCACCCAGTCACTCGTACCACGTTCCAGAACTTGCTCCATATCTGCATCCAAATCTCTCTTCTTCCACACTGTCTGAACGATTGATCGCGCCGCTTGTGTAGAGCTTCTCGTGGCTGACACCAGTTCCAACCTGTCGAATTGCTCGAGGAAGAAAATGCGTTGTTCGTCGTCGAAAGCATATAGTGATGTGACAAATACACTCCAAAGATGGGCTGACCGCATGCAAGGCATAAGCTTTATCAGATCGACTTGTTCGGCAACCAGAGTCCGCACAATGTGTGTGGATGGTAAAGCTGAGTGAAGTGCAGTGTAAAAATAAATTTTTGCGGCATTATGGATCAGAGAAGAAGTTTGGGTGAGCACCAAAGTTTCCAGGTCGTGGTCAAAGGCCAAGTCTGGTGTTGGAAGCAGTTGGATGAGCTCATCGAGCTGATTCTCAATAGCATTGACGCGTCTAATTAAAGGTGGACTATCAACTATGGGATTTTCGGCCTGAGAGTGTCAGAAATGCTTCAAATGTAGCATAGCTAGAATTTCCTCACCACCTGCCGTGAAGCGTCGGTAATCGATGAAATGATCTCTAACAGCTTAGAAGAACACCCGGCAGTTTTGTCTACCTATATTGAATCAGCAGAAAGACTTCGACGGCGTTGGATTTAGTACCTCTTCCGGGTTGTCCCAGGCAATCTTTCTGAATTTCGACCTGGCCCCACAAGCACTCCGACCCATAACATCTCGAGTAGCAAAGAATTTTGAGACGAAAGACACCAAAGAAGGTTCTAACGATTGTGGTTTGTCCATGCCAATCAGGTTCGCCGCAGCTGAGACATGGGTTGCCCATGAAGTTTGGCAATTATCCGTTATCTGATAGAGGAAGTTAACCAGAGTCAACAATCGAGAGAGTACCTAGGAACCTACATCGAAGAGACACAACATAAGCATAGATACAAGAACGTGATTGTTTGATTTCTCATTTGACGATGCAATATCAACGCGCAGCTGGCGTAAGGTTCTCTGCTTCTGCTCTAAAGCGAGAGAATAATAATCAACTGAGGCGGGCGATTGATGAAGGCTAAGATACAGTGCTCCAACCGCCAGGATAGATCTCATGACAGATTCATAGGACATAGATAGAGGCAAAATTATCTGGCGGTAACAATTCGAGGAATCGTCGACCAAAGTAAGGGTCTGGCAGACCTGAACTTGATCTACGAGCTCATGAGTAGGCTGACCTTGTACTTGATAGAAGTCACTCACAATACTGCAACAGCATCCCATCAGCACTTGAAAGTTCGAATATTCGAGATGCATAATGGAATCGTGGGAGACTTCTGTCATATCGACTGTATTGCGCCACTGATTTGGCTTGTGTACTGTCCATATCCTCTCGGATCGTGTTGAGGAAATGTCTTTTTTGATTTCGCAGTTTCTTCCATTCCGCCTTTTCGATCTGGTCTTTCGATGGCGTTGGGTCTACAAACGAAACTTCAGCGTGCTTCCCTCGGCCATGCCTGATTCCTCTGCGCGAACTCTCATCCTCCCAGATCAGTCGCAGAAGATATTCGCAAGATCGGCCGTCATCGAGACATCGCGAGCAGGAAGGTCGCTCTTCTATTACGACGATGATTAGTGAGCGATGAACATTCGAAGAAAGGTTTCGTATCTTACCTGAGCAGCGAAGGCGCCGTTCTTTGCACGAAGCACATCCATTCCGGGAGTGCTTCACGCGACGACCTGAAGATTGCGATTGTGAGTCTCCAGGGCTCGCAGATGCTCGAGCCATGCTATATACATATTAAATGATGGATCTACATTAGATCTATGGTTTTAACGAGAATCTGGGACGCAAAGGTGCGTTGTGCGGTGGAAATGAGAGATCTTGGAATTTCTTAGAGGTAATCTTCGTGCAGCTGACTAAGCATAAAAATGTCCCACTCTTCCCCGCATTCCCCACCTCAATGCTTTCTTTCTTCGAAGAATTCCGAGTGGAAGATCAGCATGCATACAAGAGTCAGGAACTTAGCTCTTCAGATTTGCAGAGAAGTCTGGGCCTGGAAGATCTGTTCCTGCGCTTACGATTAACGAGTAACTTTATCATAGTTTGGTGACTAGAACTATTCTGTTCAGCGTTCAGCACCAATCCCGACCTCCCTCAGATCTTTGACTACATCTCCAGGCCTCGTAACGTCTTTCTTCCATTCCCTTTCCCCAAATTGCCATTCTTTCCTCATACCGCTCTCTTTTCCTTCTAGTGCATCAGCAATGTACGACCCTATAGTGGGAAGAAATTTAAATCCATGCCCACTATCTCCCGTTCCAAGAAGTAACTCGGGGTACTTGTCATGCCTTGAGATGAGGAAATGCTGATCTGATGTATCTGTACACCAACAGATTCTTGAGCCTAAGAGAGCGCGGCCTGAGAATTGTGGGAGCACAGCATCAATAAACCTTTTGATAGCAATTGCTGCTTCCTCTGGAATACCCTCCTCTGGGTGATCACTCGCATACCTCGGGACTGAGTACGGTTTGCTAGTCGCATCGAAACTGGTCTTGTACTGATATCCCTGGGTCGCGTTGCATATCTTTATCCATCTTGTCTTGGCATCTGGCTCAAAAAAGAAACCGAGTTCATGGTTGTCGACTACAGGCATGTTTTGATATTCTAGAGCCTCTTCTTCTGTGAGTGCAATGTGAGCAAGTGTCCAACATTTTGACCAGAGCTGGGTGGATAGTTCGGGAAGAAGAGCTGGTGATGCCGCCCCTGTGCAAAGAATGTATTGATTGGCCGTCAGGGTCTTCCCGGAAGCAACATTGATTCCTGTCAGTTTCCTGTGCGAAACTTGCAGACTGGTCATGGTTCCGTCTAGTCCAGAGATGAATTTCACTCCTAGCTCCTGTGCCTATTTTTTGTCAACCGAGTCCTCATAAGAATTGAAATTGGACTACCTTCTCTGCAAGCAACTTCAAAGCGTCATGAGCATGTGCCCAGCCAGCTTGCTTGTTCCACAACCCTTTCCAATTCGAGATATCTCGGGCATGTTTCAGTTGTGGAACATGGCGAATCAAATCCTCGGGGGTCTCAACAAACTCTATTCCAGAGATCTGATTGTTGTTTTTTAGATTCTCATAGGACTGTTTGAGATGTTCGCTTGCACTTTTGTCTCCACAAGTCGTCACCAACCACCCTGCAAATCTTTAATGAGAGTTGATAGCCGGGTATAACAACTTACCAGTCTCATGGAAGACGTCTTTCCAAAGAGGGTCTCTCCACGCCTGGATAGCCTCCAGGGCTAGATGATCTATTAGTGGCTATATCAGAACCTGAAGACGATATGGCTAACCCATTTTCGCATAAAGTGGCTCGTCATATTCTGTTCGAATGATCTTGTTCAAATCGTAACCTGCACTGTCTAAGCTTGGGTCTGAAAACAGCAGTCATCCGCACGATATCTAATCACAAATCGACTAGAATGATGGCATACACGGGTGTTTGTCGATGCATGTGATATTTGAGTATCCTCTTCTAGCCAAATGAAAAGCTGTACTGGTTCCAAACGTGCCGCTAAATTCATAAGAGGGTCAGCAAGATTGAGGTAACAGCTATGTCTTAACATCAGAATATTGCGGAAGGTTCAAAAGTGGGAATATTAGACAATATCTTCGTTCGAAAGCGCTTCGAAGAAAGCTTACCTGCCAATTATGAGGATAGAGGTCCCAAAATCCATAGCGATGTTCATCGATTTGAAAACTGGATGTTTCTCTCTCCTTTGCATTTTGTTTGTCTCGTCGAGTCACATCTCATAATTTAAGGCAAGTGCCGAGAGGCAGAAGGAAACTTATGCAGGTAGCGGGCATATTCTATCGCGCAAGGTTATCCACTTGCATTTATGGTGAGCTTCTTTAGTAAGGTTGGGGTTGACCTGCAACACCTTTCTTCTCTGGCGCGACCCCGCAGTGAAAATAGAAAGGGGTTGGTCAATCTTAATCCACTTCGGGAGGCAAAAGTCGCATACCCGGATTCGCTCGCATTTCGGAGCGCCAAATCTAGCCTAGCTTAAACGTACTAGCTGCCGAACAACCCCTTTTAAGTTCTCGCTTGCGGGTTCACCTTCTGTTTGTTTTTCGTCGAGATGTGGAGTGGCCAATCATTGGCCGTTCCGGGATCTGGATTTGCACGGGGCACTTCTAGAAATTCTCCTTGCTGTCAGGCCCGATTAGACTGTTATCGAAGGTAGAAGAGACGATGATAGTCGAAAGAAGGATAAAAAACCCAGAATATCTCCACACATGATAAGAGAAAAGAGAATGAGAATGCAAGTCGGCATTGCTCTGCTTCTTATTCATATTTTTAATTCACACCTGTCTCTAAATGAAGTCTCACCTTTCCCCAGATGACACCCCAATGGTCGAGTCGACCTACGGTGCTAGTATTGACAACCACACTATGGATACAGGTTTGAGCACTACAAAAGGTCCTTTGACAATCGACGAGGCCACCGAAATCGCTCTTGATACAATTGATCAAGAAT
Organism: Mollisiaceae sp. DMI_Dod_QoI; assembly: GCA_009613015.1. Lineage (NCBI taxonomy): Eukaryota > Fungi > Ascomycota > Leotiomycetes > Helotiales > Mollisiaceae > Mollisiaceae sp. DMI_Dod_QoI. The sequence goes on along the minus strand of VXCB01000038.1, from coordinate 169,274 downwards.
TTACCATCGAGTCAGAAAACTCTCCTTATCCTGAAGTTCGTGCCAATGTCCCCAACACAGACGATGTCGAGCTTCCAGTCAATACAGTGCGCGCGTGGTTCCTTGGCATAGTTTTCACAATGGTATGTACTTCAAATTAGCTTGTGGGGAAGTTCTGCCGACTCCGGTTGATTACGTTTTAGTTAGGATCTGGAATTAACCAGTTCTTCTCAATGCGATACCCAAGTGTTACGATCACTTCGCTCGTTGCCCAATTGCTGAGCTTTCCTCTTGGGTGCCTGCTCGCTCATTCGCTACCCGTCAAAACATTTAGAGTGTTCGGGCGCTGGCACTTCACTCTGAATCCCGACACCCACTTCAACATCAAGGAACATGCAATTATCACTATCATGTCCAATCTTAGTTTTGGTGCCTCTTGGGTAAGTGCACGTCCTCGGAAAACTTGATGTTAGGAGTGCTGACGAACATTCAGGCTACCGATATTATTCAAGCACAAAAAGTCTTCTATAGATTGGAAACTTCCGTTGGATATCAGATTCTACTTGCATTGTCAATGCAGCTCTTTGGCCTTGGGCTTGCAGGGCTCTCATACAACTTCATTGTAGAACCACCTCAAATGGTATGATACTCGGCGCATACAAACTTCTTTTGCTGATATCGTTGATAAGATATGGCCATCGACTCTAGCTAATGCAGCGTTGTTTGAAACTCTTCATAGTCGTGTGAATGTTGAAGCTGATGGATGGAAAATCTCTCGTTATCGATTCTTCCTCTATATCTTCTGCGGTGGTTTTGTCTGGTATTGGTTTCCCGGGTTTATCTTTACAGCATTGTCAACTTTTGCATTTGTCTGTTGGGCTGCTCCGAGTATATTCAAGTCTCTATTTCATCAGTTATCCTAGCTAATCATTCGACAGATAACATCGTTGTTAATAATCTCTTTGGCATGTCAACAGGTTTGGGGCTTCTGCCGGTAACTTTTGACTGGAGCCAGATAGCTTATAATGGATCACCATTAGTGGTTCCGTTTTGGGCTCAAGCAAACGTTTTTGCGGGTTGGGCCTTTTTCTTTACTCTAGTCACCCCAATCCTCTACTATACGAATACCTGGTCAGTAGATTCTCCATTGAGATTAAGTTTCCATTCAAAAAAAGAACTCACGAATCGTCAGGTATACATCATATCTTCCCCTTTCCGGATCGAACAGCTACGACAATACTGCCAATGTATACAACGTCTCCAGAATTGTCGACGCCCACGGCAACTTTGAGCCTGCTGCCTACGAATCTTACAGTACCATCTTCATGCCTGTCACCTTCGCTCTCGGATACGGTATCTCATTTGCAGTAATGTCCTGCTTGCCAGTTCACGTCTACCTCTATCATTGGACAGACATTAGACAAGCTTTCATGGGAACGAGCAAAAAGGATGTTCACGCAAGACTCATCACGAGTTACCGGGATGTACCTTGGTGGTGGTATGCAGGAATGACCGTGAGTTCTAGTCAACTTTCTTAAGAACTCTCTAGCTGAGATGAGATAGGTTGTGGTCATTGTATTGGCTATCGTGACACAAGAAGTTTGGCACACCGAAATGCCTGTCTGGGGTGTTTTCATGGCTTTCGCAATGGCTGCTGTTTATCTCATTCCCGTTGGGACTGTCTTTGCTGTCGCGAATTTGAATAGCAATGTCCTCACTGTTCTTGGGGAGATAATATCGGGGTATTTGCTTCCTGGGAAGCCTATTGTGATGCTTGTCTTCAAGGTAAGAATACTCTGCAACCCATCTTTCCCCTCGTATGCTGATCTGCAATAGTTTTATGCATACACTGGGCTCAGTCAGGCCATGAACTATGCTTCTGACATGAAGGTATGCCGTCCTAACGTCTACTAGGAGATTACCTGCTAATTCTTCTCAGCTTGGACTCTATATGAAGATCCCACGCCGAACCCTCTTTGCTGCTCAACTGACTGCTTGTATCCTTGGGTCCCTGACTCAAAGTGATTAACCTCCATCTCCATGTTCATTTCACAACTGACCATGACATAGATGGCGTTCTAATATGGATGCTGGGCCATATCGAAGGCATTTGCGACGACGATCAACCTCACGGCTACACCTGCCCTCAAGGCCGAGTAAACTTTACTAGCTCAATCATATGGGGAGGTTAGATCTTCTATTTTGTACTTTTCATCGGTGTGAAAGTGATGAAATATTGACTTTTACTTTTCTAGCTATTGGTCCAGCCCGCCTTTACAGTATTGGAAAGCAATATTCAGGCCTTCTACATTTCTTCTGGATCGGAGCCCTTCTGCCAGTGATCACCTTCTATCTCAAGAAATACTTCCCGAAGAGTGCTTTTTTAAAAGCAATTCACTGGCCCTTGTTCTTTGCTGGAACGGGAAATCTGCCTCCTGCCGTAAGTGCTCGGAGAACCGATCTTACACATCCACCGATAAACATCTAACGTGATATCCGTAGACGGGCATCAATTACACAACAGCCTTTGTAGTAAGCCTCATCTTCAACAAAATCATTAAATCTCGCTACAAGCACTGGTGTACGTCTCTATTTCAATCCCTATCATATCTTCGGACTTCTCCCGCAAACTAACAAGTTCCATGAAGGGGCTAAATACAACTACATTCTATCCGCAAGCCTCGACTCCGGCGTCGCAGTTTCTGCGATTGTAATTTTCTTTACGGTCATCTTTCCTGGCGCAGAATTGAACTGGTGGGGTAATACTGTTAGCTCTACTACTGCTGATGGATTAGGAACACCTTGGAAATCCTTGCAAGCGAATTCAACCTTTGGGCCCGCGAAATGGTAAGGGAGAGATTCTTTTTATTTTGAATTTGAATTGTGCAAGAGAAGGAAAGTATGATATGAATGGGATAATATTGTTCGAGAAAGTGATAAAGTTGTAAATATTTTGTAAATGCCTCTTAACCAAATTTATTGTACTAATATTATATATGATACAAGATAACACTCAGGATGGACGCGAAATATTACTTAGGGCTTGTAGGATGTTACGTAGCCTTTTTCTGGGAGTTCGGTAATGGTCAGCTCTGATTTGTCGAGCTGCCCCCTCGAAGAAGTACAGTACCGCTCTCGAAGAACTTCAAAGTATTAAACATCCGCACCCTACGGCTGAGGTACATCTCCCTCCACTAGTCTCTTCATCTCTTCCATATACAACTCCCTCTCGACCCCCCGCTTTAAGCCCTCTTCCGCCGCTCTAACATCTGGCACGAAACCCAACAACCTCTTCGCTTTCTCAATGCTCAGCCATCTTCCCTTATGCAGATTGATAGCATCTCCTGGTCCGACTTCCGGTTTCTTGAATCCGACTGTGAAGATGAAATAGAATATTACATTCAGCCAGGCAGTGATAACTACGAGCCACATGGACACGAGACGAATATCAGAGGGCTCGGAGCGGTCTCCAGCATAGTACCAGACTTTTCGGGCGAAAGTGTAGAATGGGAGGGGTGTGGAGTCTGTAATGAAGAAGGATTCTCCGTCGGCTTTGAGTTGCTCGCCGTCTCTGGTCTGGATATTCTTCTCTCGGCTAGAGCCATTTCCCAACTCATTGTTATCGCCGCTTCCCTGTTCACCAATCGCGACGGGAGAAGTACAAGTCATAGGACGGTGTTGTAAGAGTGCTTTTGCGCATGAAATATGCGCCCTCACGACATGACCGACCCACACGTGCTCAAACAACACCTTGTTTTTGCCGATCTGCATAGTGTGTTTCCCATCCCGCATCATTTTCAATATCCATGGGATGAGATACGGATCTCCTTCTCCATACACACTCGGGATTCTGAGAGTGGCGGTGCGAAGTGTCAATGAGTTTGCGGAAAGAATCGCAGAGTCAGCTATGGCTTTGGATTTCCGAAACCATGATACCCCTCTCGATTTAACGGTAAGTAACTTAGACGCCGCCTCGGTGCATGCCGATGTAGTTGGCACGGTTTCTAGAGCTTCTGCGGAAGAGGCGTAGACCAGTGCTCGGACGAAAGGGAGTTTTGCTGCGCATCTCAACAGGATTTCCGTTCCCTGGATATTCGTCTTCTTCAACTCCTCGGCCGAAGCTTCTGGACATGGTGAAGCAAGGTTCAAAATGACGCGTGGCTGGATCTTGAATAATAACTCTCGCATTCGAGTTTCGTTGGAGATGTCGCCTTGGAAGTAAGATGCGCCGGTATGTTGGTTTGCGGATGGATGGCGAGAGATGATAGATAAGGAGCCGCATTCGGGGTCTGCAAGAAGAGACGAGACGAGATGTGATCCGATGAATCTGGTGGTTGATGAGTTGGGTTTGAGGAGCCAATGAGGGGGAGAAATCCGTACCCACAGCCACCGATAACCATCACATTTCCAAGAAGAGGAAACTGGGGAGACGAAGGCACCTCCTTCAGCCTCTCTAAGCCAGGAGCTTGAGCCTCCTCAGTCACAAGACTCTCTTCCACAGGCACCGTCGGTCGTTCCTCCATTGATCGAATCGAAGCGCAGCAGTTAGCCTCGGGACATAACGAAGATCTGGGGGCGTCCCAGCTTTTGAATCAATGTGTGGACCCCAAACCCAAGGACTTGGATCCTATCATGTGTTCGCTCAAGAGTTCGTCTGAACTTCGCCTTGTATTCCCCAATCGCAGGTCCCCACGCCATCATCTCACTCATCACCCCTCGTCGGCCGCTCCAGCTCTCATTTCACGGGCTGCAGCTTTGGTAGGCGAGTTCGCGTACCAAGTTTATCCAATTAGAAAACAAGCCTCGTATCTGATTGCAAACCCGAAAGAGTTATGCTTAATGCGACCTTGCCGTTTCCATTTGTAGGAACAACTGAAGAGGAATGATTTGAATGATGTGTTCCACTAGAAAGCTGCCAACAGGGATCAATGCTGGAATTGAACGGCGCAGCATTTCCGACAGGGCTGAAGGACCCTGGTTGCATATGCCAGATGAGGTAAGTCTGGCTGCGCTCACGGAATAGGATAGGGCTCGCAGACGTTTGTTTCATGACACGAAAACGAATGGTGGAGTAGGTATCCAACGAGTATGATTTGACATTTGAGATGAGATGGACCAGCAGAAGAATCTTCGTCCATCTATTGTACTGGGAATTTCTGCTGGGCAAAGGAAAACAGTGAATGCGAACGCGAACTCGACACACTACACATATCACGGATAATTTGGTATAAAATGTTGGAAGCGCAAGTCCTCGACTAAAAAAAACTCTTTCAATTGGTATCAAGATGCCGCTATCCAACTGGTCTGGAAACAGGAATACAATGCTGGCACTTGTCCCGCCTCATCGAATCACATCAAGTCATAAACTAACACCGCGACATTCAAACAATCAGTACCTATAAACCGGGGCTTTTACTCCCGGCGAAACTCCATAGGCGTCCCTAGCTCTGCCTTCATCGTCCACATCAGGCGTTTCGGGAACAGCAGCATGCATCGTGATATGGCCTGCTGAGCTCTCTTGTCTTCCCATGTAGCTTGGAGTTTCTCTAAAGCCAGGGTGATAGGGCTCAATGCCTAGCCTATCATTGAATTGACCTGTAGCTGTGGGTGGTTGATCTTTAGGGAATGGAATATCGTGCGCATTCTTGTCCTTAGGGTCGATGAAGGGATCCTCATCTTCATCTCCTGTTGGCGCATAGTCTCCTGGTGGAGGCACTGGCGGTACGCCTTTGGTAGCTTTTCGTGGAATAGGCTGGGCCGATAGGACAGGAGGAGGTCCAGCTGGTGCAACGAAACCTGAATCAGTCCTTCCAGGAGGTGGTCCTTGTGGTGGGACGTATCCAGAAACAGGTGCGGAACTAGCTTGTTGATTGTAGGCTGGAAATTTGTTTGCTGGAGGACCAGTAGGTGGTGCGTAGTTCGATCCGTTTGAAGGAGCTCCTTGTGATGGAAAGTATTCTCCCCCTCTCGCTGGCGGTGTAGTAGATTCCCCATTAAGGCCTAGGATCCTGCGAGCATTCAAGACTCCCCGTTGATGCTGACTGAGCGCTTTGGTCAATTGCTCGTTTGTCTCGATTAAAGTCTCCATTGTCGCATTGTCTGGCCCGGGGTTCTCCGCAATCATATATGCTTGTACGCTCCTGCTAGCACTTTGACAGCGATCTGCAAATTCGCGGACAAGATCGTTTGTGAGGAGTTCTGAGGGGGGTGTAGATTGTACGACCTGGGCAAGTAGACTCGCCGATGTCTTAGCTTCTTCGATCCGCGTCGAGAGTTCGTGAGGAGGTGGTAGTCTTCGGCTGTGGTGATTTCGAGAGAAGTATTCTGGGCTTTCAGGATTGAAAGGAGGCGCGTTCATAACTCGAGGTCCAGCAGGGCCCTGGCAGGTCAGCAAAGCACAGCTTTAGCAGTCCAACTACGAACATGTATTTTGACCATCCTCTCATGCTCCTTCTTCCACATCTCGTTCAACTTGGCTAAACCCTCATCACCTGCCTTCTCCCTTTGGAAGGTGTCCAGTGTCTCCATCAATATTTGCTTGACGCTAGGATCGCGTCCTACACGCAGCAATTCCTTTACTGTCTCAACGAACTTGGCATCCATATTTCGCGTAAACGTTTTGCCTGGATTGTCCGCCAGAATCCGAATAAGCATGATGCCATTGTACTGAACGTATGGTTTGCTGAAGTTGTCCTTCGACAAGAACTTCCGAATCACATAGGCAGCTTCTTTCGCAGCGGAAGGAGAGGACTCGCATGATTCGACAATAGTCGGCAGATAGAGGACTTCTTCACCCTAGTCGATTGTCAGCATAGCAGAGGATCCGCAAACGCAGAACATACGGATCCGTTTGGTCCTCCAGATTCGCAGAATAATCGCTGCGCATGTCAGCCTCGTCCACCAACCGGTTCCCCCAGACATACCACATTCCTGGTCGCATTTGCTTCTGGTGTATCCAAACCCGAATCTACCATTCCTCCATCTGAATCTGGATTCGAATTCGAGTTTGCTGTACCTATGCGTCAGTTGTGCCGTTTATCCCGAACGAGGCGGCGTCTGGCTTACGTCTGCGCTTCAGTGAACCAAACATGCGGTTGACGTTCATGCTCTTCATTGCCTTCATGATTGCGGACGGTCACAGATGCGCAGTGCAGGGAGGAATCAAGCAGCAGCAGAAGAAGGAGAAGAGGGAGAGGGAGAACAAGCCAGAAGTCTCGGGATTTTTGTTATGTTGACGTTGACGTTGCGGCACAGTTGTATCCGGAAACACAAGTTGCTGCCTCGTCTCGTGTCGTGAGATTGATGTCGCGTCGGCGTCCGAAGATCCAGGGTCCCGGTTTGGCCTGCTTCAACCTCGCCTCACTTCGCAGTTGCGTTGCGTTTGCGTTTCGTCTCGTCACTGGCTGCAACTGGCAAACACCCGTCTCCAGATAAGTCTCGGCAATTAAATGCAAATGCAAGATGCAAGATGCACGATTGCCTTTTGAGATCCTTTCGGTAGGGCAAAGTATCGTATCTTCGTGGCGAACCTTGGATCTCGTCGTCGGCAGCGTCGTAATCTCTGGGCAGAGACATTTTGAGGGGTCGTAGAGCCAAGGCCTGGAAACGTTGCACAGCCCCAATGGAAGAACTGCACTTGTCCTATCGTTGCCGTTGTTTCTTAGCATTTCGCAACTAGGTATGTGTGGAATATGCGTTTTGAGTGGCTTAATCTCATCGCCGAGTCATCGCAAGTAGATGAAACGCGTGTCGAAAGATGGAATATACCTACACATCTACACAGCAGATGACAGCCTGGTGGAAGCTCGCCAACTGTCGGCTCATTTCATATTGTGATACAATGTTGCATTTCAGTACTGGAAGCCATCTTTTTCAACCAGTATCATCACGGGGTCTGGTTCTGGAGCTCGATCCTTTGGGCGTCGGCCTAAGTATTCTATCTGATTTGAGGAGACAAACATGATGTCCTATCGAGAGACGAAAGCTATGATATAGTGGATTCGGAATTAAGTTTTGTTTTGTGTAATGCGTTTATGCAGGGACTTAGGCTGACCGAGGAACTCGTTGACCGTCATTATGCTTCTCTGGCACAGACTTCCGAATAAAGACGAAGCTTCGAACTGGTAGTGATAAGTATGATTCTTCTTTATGAGGTATATGAGCATTCTGGATACAGGTTGCCAACATAAATCGTGAGGCGTAAGTCCACCCACGTGACTGTATCCTGCCTTGGATGCTTCCTATCGCTGGGCCTCTTCCATTTTGATCCGATCTTTGCGATTATCTCGCAATTTTAATTCCTTTCCTTTTGTAAGTCTACTTCTACCTAGGTGCACAATGTGGATGCAATCTGGCGATCTGCTATCTCCGATCTATCTTACCCTATTGACAGCACCCCACCTTTTCCAGCTCGTCGGGATGATAATGAGCTGCCAAGCCCCTGTCCCACACACAAGCAATCCATGCTCTGGACTCTCGATTTCTCGGTCTCGAAGGCCTCCTTTTCTCCTTCCGAAGCTCTGGTCTAGAAATTCGCAACGTTGCTCCCTCCGCACGATCCAGCTCAGCTGGCCCCGCAGAGGTGGAGCTCTGGGATCATTCCTGTTCTCACGAATATTGGAAGCCGGTTGCTGTCGAGGTATATTTTACAGCTTTGCTTATGCTGCGGGCTACAAAGCGGTTGCTATAATGTCTGCGCTTCGGGGGTTTAGAAATGCGCTTGGAGGGGAGAACTACACAACAACCTATGATAGTCCAATTGACGTTTCTGTTATCTTCAAATTGTTTGGTATCAGGATCGTACAGAAGTTATAATCCGCCTCTGTCATCACAGCAAGTGCTGTTCGCTCATTCTCATCTCGAATCTGGCAGAGCTCTTTCACTTCTGGTTTATTCAGATGCTTCAAAGTGCATGATGAGAGCACTATTTTATCAAAGTCTCTAAATTATTCGTTTCAGCAAGTGTGCCACTCTGATCCCCGTTTCGTAGGAAGAGATTGAAGTCATTCTCAGTTTGAAAGGTGCGAATTCCAGATCACCGTTGAAAATCTGAAGATCGCAAAGGGTATGGTTATTTGTCGCTGCTGTGGATATAGTACGGGGCGTGGGTGTGGGATTTGGTGAAGCTGCTCAAAGTAGCCCTTCAACTCCAACAATCAGCTGACGACTCTCACCAGACATCTTTTCCCACGCTTCCTCTAGACTTATGCCCCTAAATTTGTCCATGAAAATGTACGCGATTCCGTCCTCTTTGAGCGTCCTGATGATTTTTGGGAATTGTCAAGCGAAGGCCTCGGAAAGATGCACCCGCTTGCCGAATTTAACACAGTTGCTCCACAGAATATCTAATACACAACCAGCTTTCCGGTACTAGAGTGAATCTTTCCACTTGGTTAAGATTAATGCCATGTTGTACCGCCACCAGCCATCGTTATACGTGAGAAAGCTTTTAGCTCATTGGCCTGTCGGCTCGGCGCACGATTCCTTGATCTCACATGGATGAAACTCGTTCGCTGGTAGATCAATGAAAGGTACAATTGGCTTAGGTCTGGGCTCTACTATCTTTAGAGGCCTTGAATGTTTCGCTGGATCTGGAGATTCTTTGAGATTCGGTAGTTTTGATCGTTTCCTTGCCATTTGCCGATGTTAGAATTGAGGTATTTGTTTAAATATGGATTTCTTGCGTTGATCTTGTCTCTGTGGCATTTTGTATTAAGAAAGAATGCAAAGGGAAGACTGCAAATTTGTGAATTATGGCTGCGAACAATTTCTCGAATCGGAAGAAGTACTTGCATTATGATGATTCTCAGGGACAACTCAATCAAAGGCGAAAATAGCTATTAGTGAATGATTGTGCCATGAAATGATTCAATCTACAGTATTGACTGTAGCTCGTCCGGAGTGTCGAAAGCGCATTGATCAATAGCCCCATAGAAATTAATCATACTTATTGAATTGAGAACGTACGCCTACTTATATATCATTTATATATCTCCTTGAAGAGCATAGCAAGCAACAGCCATGGCAAGGCTTGTAGCGAATATCAAAGACTTAGATTATCGATGGGAGCGGAGAGAAACCGCGCATAAACTCGAAGACTCGAAGTACGAAGCTAATACTTCAAAAACTCTAAAAACTAGAGAAATAAGTATAACATATACACTAAGTAATTACTACGGTTGTTCTAGGCGGTCAGATTACGTGCGATCCTCAATAGGGAAAAGTACATTGTCGCCGAGATGTCCTCTCTCAAATGTGTTGGCGGAACGTGGGGCTGGCCCCACGTCACGACACTACCCCGCCATGCTCTTCGGTACTATGTCTTCTTGCCGGGAGATCATCTCTTAGGGTTATATATTTATTAATGATAGGTGATAAACTTGAAACCGAAATAATTATTGAGCATAGTTCTCCATTTGCCACCAACGCTTCAAATGTCTTCCAAAGAAAGTCGATCACCAGTTCCCCTGCTCTCTGAAAAGCACTCTGGAATCCCAGAAAATCTTCTTGACAAGGCCCAAAATGCAAAGGCATTAATATATGAGACAAGAACGAAACCATCCAGCACAAGGCAGAGATTGCCTGTCATTCCACAAGGAATTGAAAAGACTAGGTTCATTCACGCCCTTGACGAGCTTGGCCAGAGCCTTGGAAATGAAAATGTGGAGGTCAACGACAAACCACTCGTGGACGGCTGGTATATGGAGCGTGAGTATAATTACCTTTACATAAGCAAGAAAACTGACAGCTTTAGATCCTAACACCCATGACATGATGCCTATCCTGGACGATGAAGAATTGGTTGCCTCAGCTGTCGTGTACCCTAGCAGCACACAAGAAGTCCAGAATATCGTTCTTTGGGCAAACAAGTACCGCATCCCAATTTTTCCAATTTCAATGGGTCGCAATCGTAAGTTCGCTTAAGCTTGTTAACCCTGGTCTGACAATTCTAGTGGGATATGGTGGAGCAGCTCCGCGAGTACGAGGGTCAGTAGTCATTGACCTTGGTAAAAGAATGAATAAAATCCTGGACATAAATCCCGATGACTACACTTGTCTTGTTGAACCCGGCGTGAGCTTTTACGCTCTATATGAGACCATTCAGGCAAAAGGATACAAGCACATGTGGATTGATACGCCAGACCTTGGAGGTGGCTCCGTGGTAGGCAACACATTGGATCGTGGTGTTGGATACACTCCATATGGCGACCACTGGGCTTGTCACGCTGGTTTGGAAGTTGTTCTTCCAACTGGGGAGGTCATACGCACTGGTATGGGGTCCCTCCCTGGGAATAATACTTGGCAAACGTTCCCATACGGATTTGGTCCTTACTCAGAGTAAGCTCTCCATTCTTCAACATTAATGAAGACTGACTTGGAGCTCAAGTGGAATATTCTCACAGTCTAACTTTGGCATTGTCACCAAAATGGGAATGACCTTGATGCCGAATCCAGGTGGTTATGAGAGCTTCGTGAGTACGAAGCAGAAGCATTGGAAGAAAAAACTAACTTGAAGTAGATGTATGCATTTGAGAAAGAAAGTGATCTTGCTGCTCTGGTATGTGAAAAGATTCCTGACACTTACTCTACCCCTGACAAGTCTAGATTGATATTATTCGACCTTTGAGGATAGGAAACATCTTGGAGAATGTAGCTCAAGTCAGACACGCTATTCAATCACTCGCAGTGAAGGGAAAGCCACGAACTACATATTTTACTGGAGATGGGCCTATGCCAGAAGACATTGTCAGCGATTACATGAAAAAGACCCCCATCGGAGAGTGTAAATGGCTTTACTACGGCATGTCGTATGGACCTGAGCACATTAGGCAGTACAAGCTAGATATTATCGACAAGGAATTCAAGAAGATTCCAGGAGCTCGGCGCATTGACTCCTCGACATTGCCCGACGACGAATATTTCTGGTCTCGTGATCGTATAGCTGCTGGTGTTCCAGATCTCGTCGAATTATTGTGGGTAAACTGGGTTCCGAATGGTTCGCACGTCGCTTTCAGCCCTGTCTCACCTATCCGTGGAACAGATGCCATGAAGCTCTTCGAGATGGGAAAGCATCTTCATCATAAATTTGGGATCGACTTCTTCCCCGCCTTCTGTGTAGGCTTACGAGAAATGCATCTCATTGTGGAGATCGTCTTCGATAAGAATGACCCCAATAAGAGAAAAGCTGCGAATGACTGTCTGCGAGAAATGATCGATGAAGCTGCAAGGGAGGGCTACGGCGAATACAGAACACATCTGGTTCTGATGGATCAAGTTGCGAACACTTACAATTGGAATGATAACGCTCTCATGAAATTCAATGAGAAGCTGAAGGATGCTCTAGACCCAAATGGGATTTTAGCACCTGGAAAGTCCGGAATCTGGCCGGCGCGATACAGGGGGAGAGGGTGGGAGCTTACGAAAACAAGTGGGAATGGATCTGAAGGCAATGGAGTGGCACCATCTATGACGTTGAAGTTGTGATCGACTTTTCGGTGTGGGAGAGGGAAGTCTGTATGTGACAGCTGCCAAACATTCAGGGGTTAAGGTGAAGTTAGTCATACCACAGCTTCCCTTCTCATGTGTGTTTCACAATCGGTAAAAGCTTACAACAAAAATAACAATGAATTTAATTGCACCACCAATGGCTCAAGACTAGAAACTTCAAGGAATATCATGTCGCCATTCGTGAAGGTCTATTGTTAATTCTAGGCTCGGTTAGCTCGATATGAAGGCAAAGTCTTGATTCCATCAAAACATAATGGTAGATTATGAAATCACTACGGACGGATTAAGCTTAGGCTTTATATCCTCAAAGCTGCTCTAGCGAAACTGTCTACGTGTAGGTCTGTACATTGAATTATGAATATGAATTATTCATGAATTATTCATGAATTTATGAATTTATGAATTTCCCCTGAATTTGAATACGAATTATTTCAACTTCATGAATACGAATAATAAATTAAGAAAGGCCGATTCATTCATTCAATGTACAGACCTATCTACGTGATGCCGGGTCATATTGTACCATAATACTTCTTCAACAGAACGAGGCTCGGTAAAATGAACACGACATAATGACTCAAACAAACATGTGCAGCCTGCATTCCAAATAAAGGTGCTGATTGGACCTAGCTTATCGCGGGGCGTTGCGATCTCCTCACCGATTATAAATTTATATCAAACTATACCTTTCTTTTTCTCAAATGCCACAACTGCTTTTCGAAATTTAAATCAAACTATATATTAGTAATAATGAGCTTCACCGAAAATGATGCATTATACCTCGCTGCAGATATCTTTCAAGTAATAGAGTTTAGTGCCAAAATAGTCTCGAAAGGAAGGGAGCTTTGCAGATCACCTGATGGAACCCTTGAGGAAAATGATGGAACCGGGACGGTCGCAAGTCGACTGCAAGGAATGACTCAAAAATTGGTCACTTCATTACGACCAAGACCCGACCCCCCTAAGAAAAACAGACTCCATGAAGCTGCGAATCTCTCTAACGAGAACGAGGAAGTCCCCAAAATCTCCAAAGAAGATGACAAGCTGCTTAGGACGATCTGTGGGAATTGCATCGCGCTGTCCCAAACCCTGTTGAATTACTTGGGAAAATTGGAAGTCCCTACAAATGATGATGGTAGAAAGTGGAAGAGCTTCCGGCAGGCATTAAAGGGTGTATGGTCGAAAGGGGGTGTTGATGACATGGCAAGAAGGCTTGCGGAAGCGAGAAAGGACCTGAACGCCTTTGTTCTGATCCAAGATAGGTTCGTAATATCGTATTTGCATACTGGGTTCCAAGCCTATTTTTTTCGTTTGGGAGTACAGGTTTGATTTTAATTGATCTTGCAGGGACGGCGTCATGGACATATCATTCCGGATGAAAAAGTCGCGGTGGCAACTCCTTGAGTCCTTGACATACAAAACTCTCAAACATGCTCATCTCCAAGAGTCTCAAATCCAAGAGGATCCAGACTCCTTATCTCAGCGCAGAGCAGCGTGGATCGATGACGACACGGAAAAAAAGAAGGAACTTGGTTGAGGTTAGCTTGTTGGAAAGCTTGAAATTCTCCATGATGCCTCACCGGATGGAGGTCATTGCTAAGGCCCATGAGGACACTCTCCAATGGATTTTCAAGGAGCCTGAAGCTATCCATAAGCCGTGGGACAGTTTCGTCCAGTGGCTGCGCAAAGGCGGTGGGATCTATTGGATCAATGGAAAAGCAGCATCCGGCAAATCCACTCTCATGAAGTATATCTCGGATCATCCAACAACTATGAAGAACCTAAATATCTGGTTAAGCAACTTCGAATACTCCACCAGACAATTAGTGACTGGACGATTTTTCTTCTGGAACAGTGGAATTCTCGAACAGAGATCTCAAACTGGATTGCTCCGGTCGCTATTATATGAGATTCTCAATGCACAGAAAGATTTGATTCCGGGAGTCTTTGCATCCGAGTAGGAAGACAAATGTTCTCATGTATCCCATGGTCTCAGCATCTACTTTGAAGACTGGTCGCTTCATCGACTGCAAGAGGCATTCAAAACACTCATTGCTCTCGGAACTAGACACAAAAAGTTTTGCTTCTTCATTGACGGGGGCGGGCGGTTTATCGACCCCCCAAATGGTTTATCGACCCCCCCTCCCTAATATAGCTTAGTGCGCTTCCTAAGGATATTCTGCAGATTTTGATCTCTACCTACAATACAAAAAAATTCAATTGGAAACTCAAGATTTTTGTCTTATTGTGAAGAACTAACTGCCTTAATATTACGAGAATGGACTTGCAATAGTGGTGCAAAGCTTGAATTGCCAAGTGCTGCCTGCCTTGCTGAATAGTCAAGCTTATAGCCTTAGGCATCAGGCATCCAGCTCCCTCAGCCACCTGACTTCCCAGCCCTTGTTTCATCACCCCTATTTAAGAGGATAAGGAGAGCGTCAGTAGTCTACGATAAATCGTTATTCCTATTATATCTTTGGCATCACTAAGTGATTCTAGCATGCCCTACCTAGCTAAAGGCACGTGATCTATGCATAAGGCACATTGCAGGCAGGTGCAGTAATGCAGCATAGCATTTAGTTATAAATTCAAATACTATTGCAGCTTTTAAATAATAAGTATAATACTAAATAATATAAATAGATTATTTCATTTGCTCGTGTATTAAATATATAATAAGTTATACAAGTGATGGCTTGCAGTTGAGATATTGTGGTAGGCTGGTAGCACTAAGCTAGATTAGGGGGGGGGGTCGATAAAACGCCCGCCATTGACGGGTTAGATGAGTTCGAGGGGGACTACAGCCAGATGGCGGCTCTCCTGAGAGACTTGGCTTCATCAGCAAACGTCAAAATCTGTGTATCAAGTCGCCCATGGCCAGTGTTTGAGGGGCTTTTCGAGGATACTCCCCATCTAAGACTACAGGATTTGACTTATGATGACATTACGTCTTATGTCACGCGAGAGCTTTTGGAAACAAAGCATATGCAACAACTCATCAATGAGGACTCAGAGAATACTGGCGCCCGCGATCTCGTTGACGAGATTGTTACCAAAGCTGCAGGGGTGTTTCTATGGGTAGTGATTGTCGTTAAATCATTGTTGCATGGGCTCGAGAACGGTGATGGTGTGCTACACCTTCGAAAGAGACTTGAACTCTTGCCTGACGATCTCGAAGACTTGTACGAGCAAATGCTGGGCAGCATCGAAAAAATCTACCTTGAACAAACATCACAGATATTCCAAATTTTCCGTGCTGCTGACTACGATCTTACTATACCCGTACTGAATGGAGCTCTGGAAGCTACATTCGAAGAGGCAATGATGGATTTCAAGAGACCGATGACCCCCGAGCAATTGAAGCATCGGCACAAGAGATGGCTCACTCGACACCGGGCCCGCTTTACCCAATTTGAACGCATTCAATCACAACTGAACAGTCGTACTAAAGGTCTGCTCGAAGTGAACCCATTCAAAGCCCCCAAGAAATCAGGATGCTCAGGTAGTGAGGGGGTCCCTAAAGTCAAATTCCCACGGATTACGTATCTGCATCGCACAGCAAGAGACTATATCGAGAGCCCCAAAGTATGGAATAACTTGATACGGTATACAAGAATGACACAACCAGAGCCAAATGCAGCTCTTTTCATGTATCATCTGACCGAGATCAAAAATAAGGACGAGATTAGCAAATCGTACATGGAAGAAAAAGCTTTGACTCTTATGGGTGTTGCTCGGCATCTCGGCGAGACCGGCTCGAACGTTAGGACTATATTGATTGACGAACTAGATAACGTTTTTACGCACGCTTCAACTTTAGGCGGTTCCCGAGCATTTCAGGAGCATTGGTCCAATGGTGTGCTAAATGGCATAAGTAGCAATATTTGGTCACTCTCATATGTGTATGGACTGCACTGGTACATTGCCTCCAAACTCAAAGTCGAGCCGGACATGACCACATATGCAACGCAACACCTAGATAAATTGTCAGCAGGCAGCGAAAAACCAATGTTCCCTTTACTCGGCTATGCTCTCTCGCTTGACAGGTGGTCTGGCCCGGATGGGTGCGTTCCTGATCTCGAGTTTGTCGAAGTGCTTTTGAAGAACAAAGCAAATCCAAACCATCGCCATATGGGATACACATTGTGGCAATATGTCTTGGAGTATCTCTATCTTGCTTATAACAACTCTCACATACATGCAAGTCTCACAGCGGTGTGGCCACGGACTGTGAAGTTACTTTTGAAGTACGGTGCTGAATCATGCGCACGCTGCATTGGAGATCATAGTGTCTGGATGCGAGCTTTTGATAGTATGGAGGAAAACGAGTGGGGAGTTCCTGCTTCTTCTTGGCTTGTATATTCGCATGTTCAGCAACAAGATGCTACGTCAGTCATGAAGATTGTGTTTCAACACCTTCCATCGCAGGAGGTGGCAGATTTACATGACCTTCTAGAGGCGAAGAAGGCATCACTATATCGATCCTCGAATTCCCTGCCATATAGGATGAGATATATTTCAACAGCGGCAGATGATGACTACCGCTTAAGGTACTTGTTTTATTTCATATCTGAGCTTTACCAAGTAAGGCTCCAACGCTAATATGCTTTACTCTCTATAAGACATGCGGCCGGACCACGTAACGATACTTAGCTCAAAATACCCTAAATCACAAACTTTCATTAGTAGCCTCGTAAAAGGATTGAAAACATCTAGCGATTACAAGTTAAGAAAAAATAACAAGTCTCGAAAGAAATAGGAGGTCTTTTCGAATTGATATCTGTTAGGGTTGTGTTTAAGTCGTATACACGCCAGCTTATAAAACTAAACTATGATGAAATGCATGAGGTACTTCTCCTTTTCCAAATTATTTTAATATCCACAAACAGGCATACCGGTATCTTTACTGCGAAAATAGTAGCCACCACGCATATTCTGATTGCGTCACTGACGGGCACCTTGAAGCTCTCGAGTCTGGCCGTGATAACTGTGCTAATTTGTGTTATTCGAACCCTCGTCATTTCTTTCGTACCCAAATATACATGCCATCATCCTTCCCAGCAAAGCTCGGCATAGCAATCCTACAAGTCATCTCCCACCTCGGCATCTCCTTCTCGAAGTACTCCTCAATCGCATAATCAGAAAATCCTGTGTATCGATTTGTATTTTGCGTCCCAACCAATATCACCACATCTCCACGATATGCTTGTAGCACTCTCTTAGTGAAGTTTCCAGCGGTTATTGTATACACCATCAGCAATATCTTTCCTTTACCTCCATGATGTTGTTTCAAGTAGTCGACTCCATCGCTCTTCACTGTGTCCGTGATCCACATTGTTCGATACTCGCTGGCTATATTATCCACAGCTGTGACGTCGCCAACCTTCATTCGACGCAGCATGTATGTCCAATACCCATTCCCACTTGCCATGTCGATTATCCCACCCGCCCCTCCCTTAGCTGCAATCTCTGAGATTATATACAACGCCTCGTAGCTAGGAACTACGCAACCGAAATGATGGTAAAAGACTGGAAGAATTGGGTGCGTCATCTTGGCGTTGGTGGGATGCGCATAGGAGGGGTCTGGTAGAGGTCCAAGGAAGGACGTCAACCGGCAAGACAGGGCCCACAGGTCGTAGTATGGATTGATATGTGTCTTCGACTTCGGCACTTTCGAGATGCTAATTCGTCGCGACTGCAAATATTGTGCAACCGTCTCTCGAGGAGAAGCCTTCTTGGCATTGGATGTGAATGCTGTGAAGGCTTTGTGCGTATCGGTTGCAGGAGAGAAGATGGATGTGTAGGCTTCTATATCTGTCGAAGAGACCTGGTCAGTGAATAACAGGTGTTTGGGGTTGATGAGGAAGGACATACCTCTATCTGTTGCCCATGCGATTGGTATTTGTATTTCAAGCTTCCAGCATCGAGCTGTGTTTGGATCTGGGGAAGCGTCATCGCGAATGATTCGGTGCGGTAGACATATTTGTCGTCTTCTGGGATATTGAAGGTCTTGCGGATCGTCCTCGAGAAATCATTGTCGATTATGCCATGCCAATTGTCGAATATTTCATTGGGAGGAGACATTTTGGAGGAGGATGTTTGCATGAACATTCGAGGATGAGGGTCAAGAGAAGGTGCGTCATTGACCCCGCTAAAGGTCGCTATTTTAGTGGCACGTGGGAGCCAGCTTTGGCGATGAACCCCCTGAAGCCCCCTAAATGGACGATATGGGAAAAAAGTTCAACATGCTTTAATTTCCATAAAAGTACACGTCCGCAAGTGCGCATCTTCCTTCTTGCCATTCGTAGGCAATATTCTACTGGTTTCCGCATGTTCTCTCCTCTTCATAATGTCTCTAATACAAATGCATATACCCTCTTTCGACTCGTGTCAAGTGTAGAGGTTCCTAAAACCAAGTGAAAGGAGATTAGAGAAAAGCAAGAAAAACGAGAGGCAAATTAAGAAGCTAGGGTCTCTTTGAGACTTGAACATGATCCCCAGACGAAATCAAGGTGTACTCCAGCACAAAACCTAAGGCCCAGCCGACACTTTGAAAGTCGTGTTCAATTAGAATAGTTGCAAAATGACTTCTGCTATAAAATCCAACGATGCGGGCTTTACACGTAATTACGAACAATATTTCAGCACGTTAAAGATCTGATAATTTAATACATTACTCTTATTCTACTCTTTCATCTTCCTTACCTGTGATACTAGGTCGACAACTGTCTCCTCGAATCTTCGATATTTGATTTCCAGAACTTTACTTGCAGTCTCTCCATCCAGACCATGGCTTTCATCAACCAGTTGCTCTTCCTTTGATATGTTGTACCTCATCTCTTCAAAGTTCTTTACGATGATAGCTGCAGCAAGACCATACGAGTAATGGTCAGGAGCAGCAACCACAAGCCTTTTATTCCCAACCTCCGGCTTTAGCAAAGCTTGCACATGGGCTTCCGCCAAATCTCTCACATCTACCCAGAATGGAACTCTGGCAGCTGGAAGATTGCGTCCACTTGCCACCTTCCACAACATCGCGTTCGACTCGTTCAAGTCGTCAACTTTTTCGACAGGGTGAACGACAGGACCGAAAGTCATTGGTGGGCAAAGAGTGACGATGTCGAAGCTGCACTTGTTCTCCTTCACAAACGTCCAGGCTTCAAGCTCAGCGAACTTTTTGGAACCACGATAGGCCACCACAGCATTGGTATCTGGATCAGTAGCCTCTTCGTAAGTCAAAGGGTTCCAGTCTTCAGCTGTGTAGGTGAAATATGGTGATGTTTTGCGGTTGATGTCCATTACTGCAGCAAATGACGAAGTGATGACAATTCGTTGAACTCTGCTATTGGTTGCTGCTGTAAGAATGGCGCGAACTCCGTTGATGGCGGGTATAATGAGCTCTTTCATATTGTCGGTGGTGTCATAAGTAAATGGCTTTGAACTATGAGCTTTCATTGCCTATTGGGGATGATCACATACACTTGCAATATGGACGACAGCGTCGATATCCTTGATTGCATCCTCGAAACTTCCCCCATTCTCGAAGTCTTCTACCTTTACAAAATCAAGTTTTGAGGAAAACTCGGGGCGCGCTTGGAGCATTGCTTCCCCTTTGGCTGGCGACCTGGTTGCTCCTCGAACCTTCAAGCCACGTCCGAGCAACACGTCAACGACATGAGCTCCAATAAAACCAGTTGCCCCGGTGACTAGTATATATCTAGATGAATAAGTTCGTTTCCATTTGATGCGAATGTCGTCTGAACTTACGAGGGCGCCATGTAGTGATGTTACTTCGAGATGGAGCGGAATATTTCTTGCTGATTGCAATATTTGTAGAATACTCTCAATATTGAATTATTTTACTATTTTCCAATATTCAAGTCCAAATGAGTTGTATTTTCAACTTTCCTCCACTTTCGGCCCCCTTTCCTTCGAGTTCGGTCGAAGCTTTCCCGAGTCGGTACTAACGGTCATTTCCGTCATTTCCACGTCACTCGAAAGTTTTATCATAACCCTCAAATTCGCTTTACGCAGTATGATGAATGATTTGATTTGATTTGATTACCAGTAGGTAATTATAATCAAATCATTCATCAATTATAATCAAATCACGGTAATTAATTATAATTATAATTATAATTAATTACCGTGATTATTTTTGATTACACTAGCTTTACGACATTAATTATATGAATGCTCCATCTTTATAAAATGCTGCTACGGGTGCTACCTGCCTGATTTCCTCGAACAGAAAGAATTCTCTTATTCTTGGCTGTTTTTAGAAAAGTGAGATTAGGTATTCTTTTAGGAAGATTTGTTTAGAAATAAGGCCACCGAATTAAAAATCTGCTTAGCGCCTTTGAAAGGGCAGCGCTGCCAAAATCCCAGCCTAGCCTTAGCCTGGACCTAGGCTAGGTAAGGAGAGGTGGACTTACGGGCTAGGCAAGGCTAGGCGGAGGAGAGGCGAAGGTTAGGCTGGGAAAGTGGCAGCGCTGATGTCCACCCTTTCTGAAAGGGTGGACATCTATTTATCAGTTTCTTAGTAAGGCAAAGATTTTACTATACAAACAAACAAACATTCATGGGATATAATCCCGTTCTCATAACTCATATCACGATCCAATGTGCTGAACATAAGCACGGTGGAGCTGCTGGTTCTACAAACACAAGGAAGGTGGTACTTGTACAGAAGTGAATAAAATAGGAACTTAGGAGAGCAAAGGCTCGGACAAAAGTTGGAGTGTCTGGATGACTGATTTTGTTATGGGAAAATGCAGGTCCCAAAACTAGTCCCAAGTGCGGTGAGGTTCCGCCCGAGTTCGGTGCGTGAGCCATAACGTGCTTAAGTCCAATACAAACGCATCTGCAACAACGAATGCTCGGCAGGATATTTCCTTTAGTGTCTTTATGATTGTTGATTTCTGATCTGATGTCCACGCTCTCGCACCAGCGACTCTTAGTGGAAAGAAGAATAGAATTCCTGCCAAGTTGGTTGTTTTAAGTGCAACCTCAATGCTTACCAGGATGCTGGAAACATGTGCCTGGATGACCTCGGTTGGGAGACATGCAGTAGAAAGGTGGTCGAATTGGACTCGATAATCAAAAATCCCGGATAAATAGATGGATATAGCGTGGTAGTAAGCTTTTGTGAGAATGGACCAAGTATCTTTGCATGAAGAACGAACATGGTCTTGAAACCTTTCGTGCCAGTTCTCTAGCAATGCTCGGAGTCGATGGCCTTCAGCGGCTATATCAGGGAGAACCATCTCACCAAATGTGGTTATGCCAGGCTTGATGACTTCCCATACTCTCCATGCTGTCAGCAGTACCCTTGTCAACAGAAAGAAGTACCATACTTGCAACTGAAAGAAGAACAAGAGAGCATCAAGTCAAAAAGTTCCTCTCTTAAACGGCAGCCACCCGTGTTATATCGCAATCTCTCCGCAACCCAGAGCCATTCCGGTTGACTAAGAAAACTTGACTCTGAGTAGATGAGGGAACGGCAGATTTCGAAGGGGCGGATTGTCATGAAGAATGACCGACCACGACCGGTTAAGTGTGTTTCAGGCCCTCTTAGCTGAAGGATTTGTGAAGTGCCGTATAAAATATGTTTAAGCCAGCCGTCGCCTGTGACATCGTACATGAGCTAGAAAGGTCAGTCATGCCCTCGATACGAAGGATGTTTCAAACCTCAAAGAGGCCTAAAAACAACGTTGTCCACATAGCTGCATCACTCTGGCAAATATCGGAGCTTTGAATGTCAGAGTTGAAGGTAGTGATTGAAGTCTGATAAGATTCCAATGCCCTTATGGTTGCTGACCTTCGATCAGCGAGGGATGAAGATACACTGCGTAAATCCATGGCTCCAATTGCCACTGCGGCATGGTAAAGACTCGAAGAAGTTTGGAACGAGGAAGCGATATCATCTATATCCAAATTCTGTCCTGCAAAGTCATTTTTTACAATAAAGACAGAGAAAAATCGAGAAAGTGAAGATTCGGGTTCCTTGATCGATATACTGTGTGCCGGTCCCACAGCCTTACGACGAATGGTTGGTCCTGATACAAAGATCATTCCTGTATCTCGACCACCTGCCTGCGGCACACATTCGAGCTTCTTTTTGTTACAGTAAGTGCATGGTGGCGTCCCTACACACTGAAAGGGTAAGAATCGATCCCTGGCTGGGCCGAGGTGACGAACCTTGATGCGACGTCTCGCACAAGCTTCGCACCTGGTCTTGAGAGCACGACGATCTAGAGGCCCAAGGACCATATCTACCCCAATGATATTGTTGTTAAGTAGGGAGTGGATGGAGATTCAGCGTGTAACGATGTCGAAATCAAGCATAAAGGGATCAATCAAAGTGAGGCGATCGTGAAGGAGAATTAATCGTCGGCTCCTCCGTTCCATTTCCATCCTTCCAATGCGAAATCGGGCCATTTAATTCGTCTTGTTTTTTAATTCGTCTCATGCCTGAGGCATCATTCTTCTACCAAAAATCGTTTGATGCCTTAAGATTTCGCGAAATTTTTGGGTGCCTCGCAGCGTTTCTATGTGATTTCAGGCCATAAGGCACGAGACGAATTAAAAAACAAGACGAATTAAATGGCCCGACTTCGCATTGGAAGGATGGAAATGGAACGGAGGAGCCGACGATTAGTGGAAAACTATCCTCTGCGCCCCAAATAGCATGATGTGTCATTTGCTTTCAATTGACCTTGATCAGGCATCCTTGGCCAATGCGTGTTGAGCCGTATTATCATCAAATGCAGGATGCAAAGTTCAAAATGAGGTTGCAAAAGAGGCGTAACCACTATGCCGAAAGAGGAAGTATTCAGGCGCACTTCCCACGTGACAGGAAGTAGACAGTGCCTATTGGCAATGGAATGGTCGAACATGACAAGAGTAGTTATTGAGGAGAAATTTAGGACAGCTGAACCCACTCATCTCCGGAGCTCATTGTGGTAATCATCGCGCGTCTGTAGACTTTGCGAAATGCTCAAGGATAAATACTCTAGTTCCTTCCTCGAGAACATCAACCACTTTCCTTTGGACTGCCACGACGAAGCGGATTTCCATCTAGTACTTTTGTTCTCAGATCTCGAATATCTATAGTCTCCTTCAAAATCATCTTCACTGCTCGACGACTCTCATGATGATCAACTTCCTCTATCAAACCGCCAACGTTATATCAGGACTTCTTCGCATTCGCAGCGGTCTTTCTTTTCCTGCACCAAATGGTCCATACAATACAAGTCTTGCTACAGCTAAGCTCGTGGATTATCATCGACATGATCCTTTTGCATCCGTTCAACAGCCACGAGCCTTGATGGTATCAATTTTTGCGCCAGTTCTGTCCTCAGCGTGTTCCTCCTCACACTCACCTTACATGGATCAAGTCACGGCGAGCTTTGAAGACCAGCGACTCAAAGCGTATGGCCTACCGTCAGGGATCTTTGAATCCATTACCCTGGAGACTTGTCAACACGAATCCCTGGGGCTTCCAGTCATTCTCTTCTCTCCAGCAGCAGGAACAACACGCCTCTTTTACAGCGCCATGGCCCAACAGATCGCAAGTACAGGCTATGTGGTGGTCACGATCGATCATCCATACGATGCAGACATTGTCGTATTTCCAGACAATACAACCGTTTTTGGTCTGGACTTTACCGATGAGCAGATACCACTCGCAGTCGACACTCGAGCGAAAGACATCACGTTCGTGCTGAACCAATTCGCCTTTCCTACAACATTTCGAAACTCTAATATCAAATGCAAATTGGACGTCTCCAATGTTGGCGTATTTGGACATTCATTGGGTGGAGCTGCTTCCGCAGAAGCCATGCTTTTCGACTCTCGTCTCGTGGGAGGCGTGAACCTCGATGGAACGTTCTTCGGTGATGTGGTTGAGAAGGGCTTGGATCGACCTTTTCTCCTGTTTGCACACGATGGGAAAAATCTTACCAATGATCCTAGCTGGGAAGCTTTCTGGTCGAGATTGACTGGATGGAAGAGGGAGCTCATGTTAACTGATAGTGCGCATTATACTTTCTCCGATCTTCCAGACGTTGTGGACCTTTTGGGTTTTACTGGGATTTTGCCGAGTGAGGTGGAAGATATAATTGGGAGCATTAATGGGAGAAGAGCTTTTGAGATCGTGACAATATATGTTCAGAGCTTTTTTGACAGAGTTCTAAAGGGTAGGGAGAGCAGATTGTTGGAAGGTCCGGACGCAAGATATCCGGAGGTTACTTTTGGTGGATTTTGATTCATAGGAAAATCATGAACTTTGAGAAACAACTTGGATGTTTTGAAATGAGACTGAGGAACGAATGTATGAGGGAGCTGCCAAGATCAAGCAATATCCGAAAATGTATCGTGCAGAAGATTGATAATACTAATTAGTACACCTCTTAGTCTCATGCTACTCTCATCACCGGAAGAATTAGCTCATTATTTTTTCTCATATACAACGTCGCTCGGGCGTGGATCGCGCGCCTCGATCTTTTCTATCATCTCATCTCTCTTGACCTCAGACCTGGTTCATCTCACCGAATTTAAGGAGCAGCCCAGGCTTATCTCCGAAGCGCCACGGCCGCACCAACCCCTTTCTACTCGCTTAAATTGTTCACACCCCGGTTCAGGGGTTCTCTTCGCGTTTCGCCTCATCAAACTAGCACCTGATCGACAAGAGCGTGTTTGAAGAAGTTTGAAGTTTTTGTCGACCTCAAGATTCTCTCCTGAGAACCAAGATTTCTGGAGAATATCTGTTCACATTTCCAGAACGTTGAAAGCAAGCATAAAGATTTGCATAGCCTCATCCACAATCAATATGGTTCGCGTCTCATCAGTGGTAGAGAAGAACCAAACGCGTACTGACATCTGACCCTTTACAGGCAAGATATTTATCAGAAGAAGAGATTGCCATCTTAAAACATGAATTTGATCAATATGTAAGGCTCTCCTCCCTCGTCCTAATTCAAACTGACCATATTCCAGGATGCTGATAAAGGAGGTCAGTCAAACTCTGCGCACAGAACGGCCACCTGCTAACACTCGAAGGGAATATTACTATTGAAGAGTTCGGTCGCGTCATGAAGAGATCTGGCCAGAACCCAACAGATGAAGAGCTCGCTGGGATAATCAAAGAAGTTGACTTAGATGGCGACGGGACAATCAATTTCGATGGTGAGTTCCCTTCACTGCGGGCATGCGCAGATCACTGATCAAATCAGAATTTATAGCTATGATGACTGGAAGATCTCGAGCACCGCCCCAAAAGGCAGAAGAAGATTGTGACCCTGAAGCAGAGTACAAATCAGCTTGGAAAGCGTTCGATCCTTCGATGCATGGGTCTATCAGTGCAAGTCAATTCAGGCAGATGATGGCTGGAATGGGAGAGATGGTCACCGATGTAGAAGTAGATGAGATCATCAATTCTGTGGATGGGGAAGATAAGATAAGTTGTAAGTGTGTTGTGTTGAGAAGAGGTGATGAGCGGAGCTAATGACAGACGCAGATCACGAGTTTGCTGAATTCATGAAGCGGAGACAGGTTGATGACATCGTGGGAACGTACTGAGCATGATGTAAGATTGAATCTTGGGGGAGAATAGAACAACAATAAAGACAATATAAGCCACGCCAGACTTTTGTCGAAGCCATGTGAGTTTAAGATACGCATATTGCACGTGACTTACATGAGCCAAAGGCGAGGAACACATCTCTTGCTAAAGAGAGCTTAAAAACTTGATTACAAGTATCCTCACTTACGTGATTGGATCTCTGAAATCATTAATAACAATATTGACATGAACTACAGGCTCGATGTCCCCTGGCGTCACGGGACATAGCTACTCTTTTCGGAGAGCTATTTAGGATATTCTACCGCTCAAATTTTCCTCCAAATTAGAGTGTTTCCTTAACTCCTTTCTAAATATTTCAAGGAAGCTGCCTCGCGGCAGAGGGAAGGTGTACCTAGTGCCAGCGGATTCCCGCTCCTAAGATAGCGAAGTTATAACTTTATAACTGAAGTTATTCACCCGAAGGGCTTCCAGCGCTTCAGATCAAACGGACATCGAGTCACGGACTTCTTACCCAGCAATATCTCCATTTTACTATTTTCCTTTATAGCTTTATCGTATTTTTAATAATTATTCTTATTAAAGTGTGACGGATCGTTCTACTGAACTAGCCAATCGGGTTCTGGGTTGACGACTTACTTCTTCTCCAAGGATATAAGTCGCTAGATAAGGGTCGATATGTCACTCAGATGTATTTTGAACAAGTAGTCACCAGTAATAGAGTTCTATTACTATCTTGAGTTGAGCACAAGGCTCCTATCTACTTGGGCGGCATGCCCTGCCTATATAGTCCCTTGTGCAGACGGGACCCCAAGGACCCCGTGGGACCCTTAGGACCTCCCAGGACCCCCAGGACCCTTTCCGAAGGGTCCTCAGGTCCCGCACGTGACCTAGGGTCTCCTTCCAGGCCTCGCCTGTTGAGCCTATGGTCCACTGGTAACACGTGAGTCGTGACAAGGGCATCCCGCCCAAGTAGATAGGAGCCTTGTGCTCAACTCAAGATAGTAATAGAACCCTATTACTGGTGACTACTTGTTCAGAATACATTTGCGTGACATATCGACCCTTATCTAGCGACTTATATCTTGGTACAAGAAGTAAGTCGTCAACCCAGAACCCGATTGGCTAGTTCAGAAGAACGATCCGTCACATTAGGCATAAAATTACTTTGAATAATGATAGAATAGTTAGTAATGTATTATGTATCACGGGTTGGATGCAATAAGTCAAAACAAGAACCTGATTGTATTACAAGAAGAATTAACTAAGGAAGCCAGTTCCTATTGCCTTCGTACGAGCCCTTATATAGGGGCTCGAGTGGTACGTGCGGTGGTCCGCGCGCCCTAAAGGCCACGTACCTCGCGTAGCCACGTGAGGCCACGTGCCATCACGTGCCGGCTAGCCGCGTAGCGGCATAGCCATAATACGGGTTCAACCCGTCACATTATGGTTCTTTTACACCAATTTCGACATTCTCGGGTCTTGAGACTTGGCAAGGTAGAGCTAGGGTCATGGAGAGACGGTATCCTCATGTTGGCCAAATATGCTCGATCGTAGGACTATAGTTATCATTTAATTCAAGATGTATAATGAAGAAAAGATTGCTAATGACAGAAGTATTATCGTCAATCAAAATCAAATCGCTTCCAGGGTTCTAAATAGGACGTCTACATTAAGCGAGATCGTTCCTCAGGGGCTCATCACAATATCCAGTAGAACATTTCAGGAGAGCCTTAGCAAGAACCTACGCTAGGCGGGTTGAGCAGCATCGAACGTGAGTGCCTCAGGCACAAGTATAATATGCTGGTTCTGCTCGTCACAAAACCTACACATCTTATCGCCATCTACTTCAATGGATCAACCTTGGCACACAAATCGAAGAATGGGCTGTGGGATTTCAACCTACGGAGCCAACATATAGCATTCTCAGATATCATGAGTATCTATAGACGTTCTCTAAAACCCAAAAAGAAGGAGATCCGAGTCTTGCATCTTCAGCCTCTAGGCGCCGGAGCAGCAATCCAATGCTCAACTGGGATCATCTCTCTTCTCGGCTAACCCGAATATGAAGCTTTGTCCTACGTCTGGGGAGATGTGTCAATCAATGATAGCATCATCTTTGATGGAACCTCCTTTGCCGCGACCAAAAATCTCGCCGTAGGTTCCACCATCTTTCGACTGCTCCACGAGGAGCGACAATTGTGGGTCGATGCTTTATGCTCATAAGCCGATTGGTACCGAAGAAAATACCTCGAAAACTTGAGACTTTGATCTTTGTTTTCTGAGGGGTTTCGTTTTGCTTATATATTGACCGACTTCGAACGAAATATCGCTGAAAATTGAAGTGTCGCTAGCGACTCAGCCCAGAATAGGGGGTTCTAAGGCCAACGAGTACGCTCGATATTGCCTCCCATAAATTTCAGATCTGCGCAATGAATCTATCTCATTTCAAAGTCCTCGACAGCGAGTAATCCTTCAGCGGCCATTTCAATCGCTTCACCGTGCATATGCTGGTGCAGGTAGCATTCACCAACAAATTGATAGTATAACCCCTTTGTCCGAAGCACGCATGGGGCATTGCTACCATACAACAAAACGATATGATCGCCAGTCTGCGCGGCTCGAGGTCCTACGCCAAATGCTCCGCTCTGCGTACAGAAAAACCGCTTGTTTCGGCATCCGCGGACGGCAGCGGCATAGAAGCTCGATGAATCACCTGCTAGTCCCTGTTCCGCCAGAACTTGCGATAAATGTTGCGTAGTGCCGAGCATATCTAGAGACGGTAAAACGCGCACTAAATAGGAGAGAAAATCGAGGCGGAACTGAGACAAGTGAGGAGGGCAATTCGATTTAAGGTCGAGACCAACAGTAAGCATCATGGCAATGCAAAGTAAAAGAGGGTCGGTTGGATGCGTTATCTTAGGAAGGTATTTTGATAGCCATTCCTGGAAAGGTTGCTTGAGGTAGTCCATTTCGGGTTTGCCATATGCTGACTTCGTCGGAGCTCCCTCTATCACCACACCGCACCATGACAATGTGGAAATACGAACCCCTTCTGATATGAGGATTGTTGGCCTGTATTTGATGCAAGGTACGGATGATTGCGCTCTCTCCGAAGCGTAATTGTGCAGAATCTGAGTTGTGCGACAACGATCCCATCTCGGAACCCAAGACGGCCATTCTTCGTCGATTGCACAATCATGCTCAAGGCTAGACAGAAGGCCGAGATTCTTGCAAGACGTAAAAATTCTCACTGTAACTTCTTCGAAGACTTCAGCGACAGATTTGCTATAATTTGGTTGAATCAGCGGCCGAAGTCCGCAGAGAGGCGGAAAAGATAGCAACGCGTATACTTTGTCTCGCTGGTCGGAGCATTGGAATACATCATATGTTGAGGAATCGTGGCCGGCAGAGTCAATATTTAACGCCGAAATAACATTTCCCAGAGGAAGATATGCACTTCGGAGTTCGCCAAGTTTCAAGAGCAGCCTCGCAACCAGGACGATGTCGTTCCACGGTATCTCATATTCGCCGAAGAATACCATACAATCATGGCCATATACTTCCTGAACAACCCAAAGTCTATTAAACCAGGCTGCAGAGAAAAGAATACGAAGTGCTGACCAACATTCCGAAGTAGGATCTGGGAGCCCAGTTCTGTCTATGAAGTTTACAATGTCAAAGAAAGGCTCTGTCTCGTCAAGGTGTGGAGACATACGGGTACTTGTAGGGCTCGCCTTGCTGACTATCTCGTCTATGAGTTCAAAGACGGGCTCCATCCGTGCGTTTGTGCATCCCAGCCAGACGCATACTCTGGTCGCATTTCCGTATATTTCCTTCATTAATTTAACTTGCGATCCCTTTTCCACGTCATCGTTCTGGTTGATGCATATTGCATCAGCCCAAATAATTCGTGATCTATCTTTGAGCTTTAATCGGAGCAAGGCATTCTTGAAGTTTTGTGTGACCATAATGATCTTGCCGTCACAGATCACATCGATCTTGTTTGTGGGATCGCCCCACGCATATGATATTGCCTCGTATTTTGGCGCATTCTCCAATTCGGTTTGATGCAAAGTGCAGTCAATATTGTCGTTTGCGTCCCCAGGGTAAAGTTCCAGATATCTTATGAACTTTTCGGACGGCAGCGAACTGTATTGGTAGAAACTGCAACCTCTATATGAATCGGCCATATTGCATAAGGAGCACACGGACAATGAAGCGAGATTTCTAGTTAGAGAGACGTATTTAATTCCCTTAAATGCGTTTAAAAAGGGAGCTTAGGAGTAGCCGCCTGTTGTCTCAAATCTTGGATTAGCTCCATAATTGAACATCAACAAGTCGGACGAGGTTCATGTGAGTGAATCGTACCCAGTACGTCAATGTCTTTTCTGAATAAAGGTGTTTTGCTTCGTTGGGGCGACGGACAACAATTGGGCGACAGTCACGGCCGTGGAACGGTGGAAATGCAGAATCAATCTACTTCAGTTTTTAGTTTCTCGCTGCAGTACTTTGCCTAAAGGTAGCAAGACCTAACCCAATTGGTAAGCTTCTCGTAAGTAGTGGGCGACTAGTCTTAAAGTAGTAAAGCTCCTAACTATCACCCCTGCAAGCACGAGCCTTGGTTTAGATGGCGAAGATGGCAATTCTAGAGACTACCGGTCACAGATATTGAACCATTTGCCTTCCGGTTACTTCTTGTCACAGCGACTGGGTTCTACGGCATCGATCAATGTCCTATCAAAAAGGAGACCACTTGGCGATCTGGTTTGGTTCCCCGGCTCCGTTCGTCTTGAGATCAAAAGCTGGGGCTCCGGGAAACTCTGGGGAACAAGTTTATACAGTCTGCGGAGTAGCCTACGTTGCTGGGATCATGGATGGTGAACTAGTTGATGAGGTGTATTGCGAGGACTTAGAAGATGACATTGTATTCATCGTGCAGTAAACACGAAAGGTCTTTGATTACTTCGGTCGAAAGTCGTCGAGCGCACGGCATCAAACTAAAACATTCGATTTTCATCTAGCGTCTACCCATACCTCGCATTCTCCACATCATCAAACCAAGTTGGCTCTTGTCCGTAATTGATGATTGTGCTCTTCAACTTCGTGTAGCTTTCATAAGCTTCAACACCATTCTCTTTGCCAAGTCCGCTTTCCTTGAATCCACCCCAGGGCGATGACGGGTCATTCAAATGGTGACCATTGATCCAAACGATCCCTGCATCTATATTCTCGGCAACACGATGGGCTTGACTGAAGTCATTCGTCCACACTGACGCACCCAACGCAAAAGAGGTAGCATTCGCAACCTTAACTATTTCATCCTCTGATGCACACTTGACGAGAGCTATGACAGGACCAAACACCTCGTTACATGCTAAGTCACTTTCAGCTCTCGTCTCGATCAGTGTTGGTTGAAAGAAGAATCCTTTCCCACCCACGCTAGTGGGTTCTCCACCACAAAGGACTTTTCCACCTTCGGCGATGGCACGCGAAACAAACGCAGAGCATCTCTCGACACTTGCGTGTGAGATGACAGCTCCAATTTGCGTTTTGTAATCGGTCGGGTCACCGAGTCTGAGGCTTTTCGTTCTTCGTACAAGCAATTCGACAAACTCATCATAAATGTCTGAATGTATCAACAACCGACTGCCTGTAACGCATGTCTGACCACTCGCAATAAAGCTGGCAAATAGAGCGGCCTTTACTCCTTTCTCAACTGGCATGCTCGGAAAGAAACAAACAGGCGCTTTGCCGCCCAACTCAGCGGTAATAGGGATCATGTTTTTGCTCGCCGTCGGCGCAATCGCTTCATACGTTCCCAAACCACCGGTCAAATCAATCTTCGCAATGAGCGGCGATTCACAGAGGAACTTTCCCGTCTCTCGCCCGTACCCAGACACGATCTGCAAAGTCCCATCAGGCAATCCAGCCTCCTGAAACAGCTTGCCCATCTCTAGGACAGACAATGGCGCAGACTCAGATGGCTTAACAATAACAGAGTTTCCTGCCGCTAGCGCTGCAGCAATTTTCTTGGTTGCTATCAAAAGTGGATGATTCCATGGTGTGATTTGTACAACAACCCCGAGAGGTAAACGTTTCAAGGTGTTGATGACGGGGCCTTTGAAAGGTGTCACTCGGCCTTCATGGGTGCGTGCCAGAGCTGCAAAGTATTCCAGCCATTCAGGAATACGAGACAGTTGTGCTTTCATCTCTCGGATTGGTCGACCTGTTTGCTGGGTTTCGAGGTTGATGAATTCAGGCAATCGAGAACGGAGTAGGTTCGCGGCCTTAGAAAGGACTATAAAACGAGTAGATGCATCGATCTTGCTCCAGATTCCGCTTGAGAAATTCTCTAAGGAAGACGCGATGATAGAGTTAATGGTATCGCGAGGCGTAGAGTCTATGGTTGCGATTGGCGACTCCGTTGCTGGATTCACAACTTGGATTCGATCCTGTGTGGGCGATTGGTGCGCGCCATCGACCCAATTGGACTGATGCCGCATCTTAGCTGTCGAGCCGAGCGAGTCCAAAATCCAAGTTATTGTATGATGACCAAACGCTGGGTAGGAGACTGATATTGGGTTCGTGGCTTGCGAAGTCAGTGGGGCAAAGATCCTGTCAATGCTTAGGTAGTCAAATTTGTTAGTGGGCAGTCACGTGAATATTTCTCGCAGTTCGAAAATATTTTATTCATACCTAGGTAGTTGTTCATAAGTTTTTCATCGGCATAGCTACAGAAATTTCTCCCATATGAATGGGACTGGATCTTTGTAGAGAGCTCAACTAGGAGGTACCTAGCGTGTCTCGAACGCATTTGGGCTAGCAACTCGGTAGTGTCGCCTGGTCCGGACTTGTCGAAACCCCAAGATTTGCTTGATCAAGCTTCATCCTCCTTGTGTAACGAATCATGCTGAGCAACAACTGCAGCTCACCAGAGGCTTCTAGACTCGAGGTTGCTGCGCGACCTCTAAGGAAAGCACAAATTTTCCCTGGCACCATGCATTGTGAGCTGAGAATAGAAGAGAACCGCTCAATGGCGTTAGACAAATCAGCCTCCAAACGCCCCGTGCCTCAGCTGAATTCCCGAATCTACTTTCACCCGATATGCTGCAGCTCTAATCCGAGCTCGGCGGTAGGGGACTGGACAAGTCTCTGCTAATGCTAGAGCATCCATAATATGCTTTTTCTCGCCTGTCACGTCGCTCATGACCATCAGAAACCTCGCATCAGATCAGTCCTCATGCTTAGAAAGTTTTAAGCAGCGCTGTTTATCATCCCATGTTATATACATGATCGATCTCTTTCTCGCATTGAATCATGTTCGTCCTCTTCGGCCAAACCACGGACTCGTGGATCATTGGAAATGATAAATTCACTATGCAGTATGTGTTTATATTATCTCAAGGCAGCAGAGCTGACAGTCCTTCCCCTGATAGACACGGGATGCCTGACCATGTAAAAGATCACGTCGAGAAGGGAACAATAAGTGCGAAAGATATTCAATGGTGCTCTGTCGGCCAGGATGGAATTCTCTGCATCGCAAAATGGCTGTCGACTGACCAGTGGAGGATCGAGCCAGGCCAGTGCGAACGTGAGAAAACCCTATATTGTAAGCGTACCATTGATCTGCTAAACAACGACTCTTAAAAGTGTTCTTTTCGCAAACCGAAAATCTCAAAGCGGATTTAAACATTGGAGGCGTTGAGCATATTACATTCGCTTCGGGAGGTGGCTGGTTCGTCAGATACAAGAATGGAACAGTGAGATTATCCATGGAAGGAATATTTCCATCGGTTTTCCATGAAATAGCATCACCGAACATGCAAACTCAGGGCTCGGTATGTCTTTCCGTTTCGGAATAATGTTCCACTTTGTTGTTTCTGTATCCGTAAATGTTTACTCTTCTTGGACACTATGCTCGGTTGCTTGTAGCATATGAAGAGAGTATACTGACTTGAACATTCTACTTCTTAGGCCAGGTCGAACCTACAAGAATCCACAATCTCAAACGTATTCTTTGGTGCTGACGATGCGATTCTCATTCAGCACAATGTATCCACTCTACCGTCGTGGGACACAAGCCCTGCACTACGCTGGAAAGGCTTGCCGGCTAACCTGGAAAGGAATCTTAAAGAATTATTTGAAGACGACTGGGTATTGTCCAAGAGGACAAACTTATGCCCATGGAATAAGGAGTACTATTACGTTGAATGGACCAAACCATTTTCGTCCGAAATTAAAAGTCTCTACGTCTTACCACCTCACCGCATGCTTCCTGCTCTCTTCGTTCGCCAGATGTGGGAAGGAGAATATCCAACATCTATCCCGCAAGCGGCAACTACGACTTCTGTAAAAGGAAAGTCAGAGCCCCCAGCTCTTCCTCCCAGAAATAACAATAAATCTCAGCCAGGAGTTTCAGTGGAGATGATCCGAGAAATGTGTGGAGATCTATTCGATCACTGGTCAGATTCGCAGGACGCCATGAACGGCGCAAAGTTTAAATCATTTTGCCATTCCGTTCTTCCAAAACAAGACCTTGCTAAGATCTGGAGCCTGTCGGATGCCGATGGCAATGGGACTTTTTCTCGAGATGAGTTCACAATCGCTGTGTACCTCATCATGAGCCGGAAGAACGGCAGCAACTTACCGTCTAAAGTTCCCTTAGAGACTGTGCTGAAATCTAGGGAGCAGAACGACTCACTTCGTGCAAGAGACACGTTCCGCTATTTAAAGGATATCAACATTCTATGCGACCTATGCAAGGAGGAAATTACCACCGGCTTATGGGTATGTGTAAATTGCCAGACTTGCACGGATCTATATAAAACTGCAAATCCCGGATTCGGCTTGAAAGTTTGTGTGTCCTGTTTCTGCTTCAATTATCCAAGCTCCTTAGCCGAAACGAATCATAAACCAAATTGGAGACGGCTGGTCAAGTGCGATGTAGGGAGTGCCGAGGCCAAAGATGACATGGTGATCTGCTGTGTCTGTGGAAAGCTCAAAACTCAGAGCAATCCAACGTACTACCAGTGCGAGCATTTTTCTGAATGCGACTTCGGGACTTGCGAATCATGCTATGAGCCTGGTCTTTCATGTCCTCGTGGTCATATATTGAGTACTAAGGACGATGATCTAGGATCTGGAATGGATGCTTTGAATCTTAACGACACGAATCCCTATAATCCTTTCCTAGACGATGATGATGACGATGACGATGAAGAACACGGCAAGAAGAAAGGGGGAAATGATAAAAACAACAACAAGTCCGAAGCAAAGCCTTCCAAGGATCTCACTGAGGACGAAAAATCGTTGAGGGGTCAACTAGCAAGCTCCATCGTGAAGGAGAATCCTAATGTAAAGTGGGAGGACGTGGCTGGGTTGGAAACGGCCAAGGAAGAACTTCAAGAAGCCGTTATCCTTCCGGCCAAATTCCCAAAGCTGTTTAGCGGCAAAAGAAAGCCTCGTAGGGGAATTTTGCTCTATGGTCCTCCTGGCACAGGAAAATCATATCTGGCGAAAGCAGTGGCAACCGAAGCAAATTCGACTCTGTTCAGTATTAGCAGCAGCGATGTTGTGTCCAAATGGCATGGAGAAAGTGAAAGGTACGAAGCTGTGCAATATTCGTTGACTGTAATTGAAGCTGGCGTTTAACTTCTCATAGATTGATCAAGACGCTGTTCGACCTGGCTAGAGAGAACAAGCCATCGGTCGTTTTCATTGATGAAATTGATGCGCTCTGCGGGTCTCGTGATGCGCCGGGACACAACCCGCTCACTGCAGGACTCAAGACAGAGATCATGGTACAAATGGATGGAGTTGGACGTGACAATGAAGGTGTCCTTGTATTAGCAGCAACTAATTTGCCTTGGACTCTCGATCCGGCAATCCGACGTCGATTGCAGCGAAAGATCTATATAGCACTACCAGACGAACCAGCTCGGACCGAGATGTTCAAGATTCACGTTGGTGAGACTCCCTGCGGCCTCACACCAGAACATTACGCGGCTCTTGGCAAGCAAACAGAGGGGCTATCAGGCAGTGATATTGGCAACGCGGTCCAAGACGCTCTCATGCAGCCAGTGAAGAAAGTATCCTCTTCAAAGTATTGGAAGAAGGTGTGTAGAAATCAAACACAAAGCCGCATGACTAATATATATAGGTTATGCACAAGGGCGCCGAGAAGCTGACGCCATGCAAACCCGATGATCCTGGCGCGATGCCAATGAATTGGCGTCAAGTGCCTGCGTCGAAACTCCAGGAGTCTATAGTCGTAGCAGAAGATTTCTTTGAGGTACTTCAAAATGTCAAGCCGACAGTGAGCCTAGATGAAATCAAGAAGTATCTTGAGTGGACCGAGCTGTATGGTATGGAGGGAGCATGAGGCAGCAAATGGAAGAGATATATACTTCGGTGGTACGGATCTAGGAACTTCATCACATAGATTTCAAAAATGTGTTTCGAAACCTTGAGTTGAATACATGGCCCCGAAGACGAAATGCCGCATATTCACATCCGAGACTACCGGTATTCCAAGCCTAACTTTCAATTACCAAAACTAAGAGTTTATTCTTCAACGCAATCGTATTCGAAACTGACTTCTCCCCTGAATGCATTCGTCCCAAAGCGGTAAGTTTGCCGAGGGTCTCCAGCTGCCAATTTTTGGGCTCGATACTGTTCACACGCACGAGTTGCTCCTCTTTTTATTTTCTCCCTCGTTATTTGATGAAGAGATTTTGGTGCACCCAGAAGTTATGCTAAGGAATAGAAAGTTTTACGCTAATTAAATTTACGTTTCGGAGTTGAAAAAGCAAGAGATGTCGAGGAATGGGGCAGAGATAACCTCCACATCGAATCTAATCTGATTGCGGAGAGAGTGTGGCTGTGGTGGACTTTTAAATACACCTCAAACCCATTCATAACAAAGCAGGAATGCAGAAGAGAATAGAGGCTCCAAACTGACTTCTTGCCATGGGGTCATGATCATTATGCATTTGAAAGGCGTAGCAAAAGTATGGAATGCAAACCTTACCATGCGATCTATTAACGCCAACCTTGATATCTACTCAACCATGCAAACCACCGTGAAATGACAGTTTGCCCAGAGGGCAGACTCCGAACTCCAATTTTCTCAAAGCTCCCGAGTAAGTTCTCGATCAGACATCTAACATGCTCCTGATATGCTGTGATTTTGCGCCTAATGAGACTCCACTCGCAGCACTGTGATGACTCTCACTCCGATCATTCTCATTTCTAGGCTCCGTACCTCCCGGACTTCGCCCTCTTAACAGTGGCTCAGGATGGTCCGTAAATCTCTCCTGTGTTTCTTGAACATCTGTTCG
This sequence comes from Mollisiaceae sp. DMI_Dod_QoI, assembly GCA_009613015.1. Taxonomy (NCBI): domain Eukaryota; kingdom Fungi; phylum Ascomycota; class Leotiomycetes; order Helotiales; family Mollisiaceae; species Mollisiaceae sp. DMI_Dod_QoI. The sequence goes on along the minus strand of VXCB01000038.1, from coordinate 131,864 downwards.
TGTAGGAAATAACAGGGTTGCAGCCATGTGAACCGACTCAGAATTTGCAATTGGCCTTGTGCTGTCTATTCTCTTAGACACCAGCATATTGCCCATCTCGATGCTTCGTTCCAGGTTCCTTGCTGTTGGTTGACCTCCCCCAACATTGTTGACGTTTTGTGCAATTTGGTCTTGGATACTCATCATATGATTGTTTCTGTTGAGTCGGGACCACCAATGTGGCTTTTTGACGATTCCTATCTCTTGGTCGATTTCGGCGCCTCGAATCCTGCGTTGACGGATCAATTCCCTATCTTCGTTCGGGTCGACGTATCCTGCTACTTCATATACGATGAAGAGCAAGGCGATTGGCGCCCATCCCAGACCATACATAAACCCAAGCTCGGGATTCAGATTCAGTGGTGAAATAGAGAACTCGAATGAACATGCAGCCTCGTAGCCTATCATGACCAGAGATAGTGGCAATGTAAGGAGAAATTTCTTGGGGATATATCGAATAAGGCCAATGGCACGATTTAAGAGTCCACGATTGCGCTCCTTGTAGTGCTTGATTGAATGCCAGAGAGAAAAGACAGTCATAATCCAGCTGCAAAAGAGCAGGAATGCAGCTATTTTGAATCGCGTGTCAGTTGCCATGGGTTCAGCTTTCAGCCGTGCTTGCTCTGGATCACGCTGTAGTTCGATTGGACCCCAAGCTCGTGGAACTATCATAAAGAAGTTCTGTGCAAATTAGTCGAGCTAGCAATGAGGACATGATGACATACCATCCAAACCAAAAAGTAAAACAATAAAGGTATGTAGAACTCGACTTTTGCCCGACGGTCATCTTGTCCCAAAGAGAACGGATTGGGGTCAATCATCTGCCTCTCCTGCCAACTTCCCCAGTGTCTAACGCTCTCCCACACAACGCACATCGTAGTCGGCAGCATCAGGAACCAAAAGAAATTCGAGAGTACGATAGGTAGTTCAGGGAGGTAGTATCGATCGACATCCACATCCGTAATACTGCTTATGACTGCAAACGCAGCAACGACAAACATCCAATACCATTGCCACCGTCTGCCAATAGCGTGAAATCGTTTCTCGGTCGGCAGGAATAGCTTCCCGTGTTTCCGCAGATTGATCGATGTAAACATGATTGTGAGTAGGAAGAAGCAGGCGAAGAACAGGCCGACTTTGGCGCGAGTCTTCATGGGATTGATCGGAGAATAGCATGTTGTGCTATTGTGGAACGTGCCGTTTGGGAGGAGAAATGGGGTATAAGGTTCGAAGACGAGGAAGCATGACGACCCATTTGAGAATGTTTGATTCGAGTAGTATGAGTAATTCCAATTCTGTAATGCTGTCAGATTCCAGTGTATGCCGTTGATGAGAGTGTCGCTGGAGTTGTCCCCCGCAGGGAAGGCTAGCAGGGCTCGGGCATTGGCCAAGCTCATCATGGAGTCGTCATGTGAATGTACTTTGAAGTTATGGACGGAACAATTCTTTATCGATGCATGTTGGGTGCTCTCAGTTCATCTCTTGAATATGAGGACGCCACTGAAGATGTGAGAAGTGCTGATGCGGCTCAGAGAGCTCCAAGAACTGTGGTGCGAATGCCATTCGACGCTAATATTTTTGATAGGCTGTCCAGCGATCCGCAAAGTCCGACATAGCTTGTAGCTATATACCTGGGCGTACCTAGGTAGGAACTAGTTACAGGGTAGAGCGCCATGAAAAAGAAGAGGAGAGATACACTTAGTAAATATCGATCATCTGCGTCTTGTTATCGACGAAAACAGCAACTTTCGCTTGAATAAGAAGTGTCTTTTTGCTTCCCCAAACATACCGCTGCGAGCCCACCTCTAATCGTGATAAGAAATCAACAGACCGCCAAGCGAGCCGTGCGGTAGACGCAGAATGAACAACACATTACAAGAAAGTGCATAGCCCACCAGAAGCTTCATATCCATTGACTTATCGCCTCTGGAGCTCTAGATACTCAATGGCTAGAGCTGGAGGCCCATTGCAACCTCCACAATGACCACGGAAGAAGAGGAAACCGCCTACATTGACTACGAAACATTCCTCTCTCCCTCATTCTCCCCCTCCGCATTCGCAAGCTCTCTCGTACTCGGCACCAACAATCCCACTGATACCCCACTCGACCTTTCGACGCCGCTCTCACGAGTCTTGTTCGACTCCCAAGAGATCAATACCCACATTGACACCCTCACCTCGAAAAGCGCCCTCCCCCTTCTGAACCACACCCAAGAACAAACCGCATCGAGCACGCGAATAGTACAAGAGATTGATTCGCAGGTCACAAGTCTCAATGATGGCTACAAACGTCTAGAGAAGGAAGTTCTAGTACGATATGAAACAGCAGAAGAAGTGCGAGCTGTAGCAGGCAGGTTGTGGGAGACTGTAAGGTTAGGGCGATCTGTTGGGCGATGTCTTCAATTGGGGCGCCAGCTCGAGGTACAGCTGGCAGAAGTTGCGGGGACGGGAAATCCGGTCAAAGCTGGACAAAAGGAAGATCATAGAGCATTGGTGCGCTGCTCAAATACCTTGCTGAGTCTGCGAGATTTGTTCTCGAAGAAAGGCGAAGGAGAGGAAGGGCAAGGGCTGGACAGAGTGGAGGTTGTGCGGCTACTTCAGAGCACAATTGTCAATCCTGCCGAACGAACAGTCATGACGAAGTCTCAGCAGATCGTGCGCGAGTTCTCGATGAGCAATTTGTCGACAGGATCGAATACCACTACATATGCCCAAACAGCAGACACGAAGTCAAGGACAACATCTGCCCTAATGTCTTTATATCTCCTCTCACCATTACCCAATACGTCGAAAGGCAAGAAAGTGGAGAAATGGGAGCCAGAAATTCTCATCAGCTCTCTACAAGATTATCTGCGTACTGCCTTAACCTCCTCCTTAGCCTCTCTCACGCGCTCCCTCGCAACCCTGCCCACACTCGACAGAACCCTACTTGAGATCTCAGCACGATGCCAGAACATACTTGCCCTTGAATCTCTCCTCTCAACCACAGCTCCACCTCAACATCCTATACTACCATCCACTGTTTTACCACCTCCAAACTTCCTCCAGCCACTGCTCACAAGGCTCGAAACAGGTGCTTTAGCAAGCTATTTTTGGCGAACACTTGCAGGTGGGCTAAGTACTAAGGTTATGGAGCTTGTGAACAAAGGCGGCGTGAGTGCACGGACATTAAGGACAAACAAAAATAGTGTTCGAGATGCGATGAAGGAGTGTGTTGTGAGGGGCAGCCAGCCGCCTGCTGGAGCTGTTGTAGGGAAGGTAAAGGTAGAGAATGATGAGAAGATGTGGGAGAGAGAAGTGGCTGTCATGGTTGGGAGTGTTATGGGTGCGTTGGGAAGGTGAGATATGGATTGAAAGAAGAATATAACACGTGTGGGACCAGATTTCAGACATCGAGATCTAGGCAGTCTAGATTCGGCTTGCGACCAACGGAAGAGAGAGCCCCTGGATATCAAGAATATGGCCAGGGGCCAGCACCGCTTGCTGACCGAAGATACAGCTCAGGACGAATCGGAAATTAAGATCCAGCTCCTTTGCAGGACATGTACAGTACCAAACGGACATTAATAACAAGTATTTTGTGCTTCGGCTCCTCTGTGAGCTACGCCACACATTTATACCATCCATGCCTTCAAGAACACTTTCCCTAGCTGGGACCTTGATACCCGACTTCTTTCCTTATAAATATCCAGATTTGGCGAGCGCCTTGGTTATCTCCGTCATGCTTTAGGGGGCATTCGTACTATATGAAACCCACCATCTGCCCTCTTTCAGTTCCTGCTTTTTGCTCCTACTCTACTCCTGCAGATTGGCGATTATATGCATATTTCTCTATTATTACATACGTACATCTCCTCTGCCTTACTACTGTTAGGCTTGAGTAAGAGAATGAGCGCAGTAAACCTTTCGCCTCTCGCCCTGCAAAGTTGTTAACAGCTGTGGAGAGCATGTGAAGGGCAAATATTCTATTCAGCTGAACGTCCTCCAGCTATTCAGCAGTACGTATTGTGCATTTTTTTTGGGTGGCTCTAAAATGAGTGGTCTATCCCACTTGAAGGCTATGCGCAAAGAGTCATCGGCTAAAGCGTTTCGGCCAAACATCGTGAAAAGTAGTTGCAGCTGACAAAAAATATCGATGCCTATTGCCCCCAAGGTCGCACCAGAGGCCATCATTAGTCTCGAGAGAATAACCCATGCGATAAGCCTGGTATGGAGCCAGTGCATCTACCTGTCGCGACGATATTGCGTTTGAAGCTGAAAGTAAATTGATTCCTGAACAAAGCCATCGACTACGCTGTCTGAATCGATTGGAAACAAAACAATTCTATCATTGACAGCTGGTTCCGAATGTGCAAGGTTGTTCTCGTCGATGCTCGAAAGAGGATTTTAGCGTGAGATTCAAAACGCCAGATGTCAAGGCATTGTCGCACAAATGCAAGCTAAGTCCACGATTGGATAATTAAATAATCATGTCTATGGTCAGCAATTGAGTAAATTAGTGCTGCTGTGCTGACTGCATTGTGGCAATTTCGGTGTCTGGATGGGGCAATTCTGGCCCCCAAAAACGGCTCAGCTTATGCACGCCATTTTGAGCGAATCCCACCAGGTCATTCCACATTGATATTTATGTCTTGCCAAACTTCCTCAGTGCAATTTTCTCTTGCGTCGCAGATTGCTTCTTTGGCGCCTCTTCATTCGCAGGTCGCCAAGTTATCCAGAAACTTAGTATCAAGAGGGCACGAGGAGAACAAGCCAGTCAGGTACAGTCATGGATCAAGATACCTCAGATATCGGTCGCGCGTGGGAGGATGCGCTAGCTAGGTATTGTCAGGATACAGGTACAGATATTAAATACTTACCGCAGATGAAATGGAGTGTTTCAGCGATCATGAACGACCAGCAACGACAAGTCGAAACGTTCAACAAGTATAGACATAACAGAGGCGTGACTGATAAGTTTCGATCATTGCTCAGCAGGAACTCGGATGTAATTCAATCTGTGGCAAATAATATCGCAAATGCAGCAAGCAGTGTGAGCATTTCTCTATGTTGTGTCTAGGAGCGCTAGGAGCAGAGCATTGACGGTTTTTAGGCCTTTCCGCCCAGTGCAGCAATTCTTACTGCATTCACGTATGTGATGAAGGTAAATTTTTGCTAACTCCAGATTCCAGGTTTCAAAGGCAACGTACTAATCATATTCAGGCTTCGAAGAACGTCTCAGAGGATTATGATCAGGTTGCAGCTTTCTTCGAGATAATGGGCTCGTTGATGGAAAGATTGTCGTTGCTGGAGAGCAAGCTCCCGAGCGCCAAGAATTACAAGATGATTCTAATGCGAGTCTTCACCTCTTTGATGGGATTGTGTGGCACTGCTACGAAATATGTTACAGAAGGCAGATTCAGTGAGCACACGAAGCCCGGATCACCGCGTGAGATAGCTACTAATAACAGCAGAACATTGGCTCAAAGCTTTATATAAAGGCACAGACGATGCCATCAAAGCTGACTACAGCAAATTGGAGACAAATATCCAAAGACTTGAGTCAGCCACAATGTTCGCTACGCTAGCCACTGTCACGGAAACCAAATCTGACGTCAAGGAACTTACGGCCATCTCCATGCAAAGCCTTAAAGTTGGCACTCAGACCCTAGCCGTCGGAACCCAGACTTTAAGCGTGAGCCTGGAAACACAGACCATGGTCGGAGACGTGTCGGCCAAGCAAGGAGAGACTTTGACAGCCATCAAGAGACTCGAAAGGAGGATGAAACAGAAGGAAGAAAGCAAGAAAGATGGCGAGAAAGATGGCCGGAAGAAGCCCAAGGATGCTGGAGCAAAGAGAAATGCCGCTTTGAACAAAGTGAAAACCACTTTCGCCACGCCAGCCGAGCCTGCGATTCAACTCAAGGAAATGCAAGCCACCTTCGTCCCTGGAACCTTCACATGGATTTTCGAAGACGAGGGCTTCCAGACCTTTGTAGATGGTGACTCGCCACTGCTGTGGATTTCCGGCCCTCCTGGAATTGGGAAATCTTGTGTTGCTTATTCAATTATTGGGAAACTGTTGGAGTCAACGTCAAGCGACAGCAGGTCATCCGTGGCATATTTCTTCTTCAGAGAAGAGCATGAGGAACTTCGATCCGCCAAGAACATGCTGAGCACGGCCATCATCCAAACAGCAATCTGCGATGGCAAGTACCGGGATGAAGTTGTAACTGAACTGAAAAATAAAGGGACTGACTTTGGCGAGGGACTGGATCAGATATGGGGAAGATTCTTTGCTGAAAGATACCCAAATGGCGCTGAACAGAAGTTGATTCTTGTTCTGGATGGCTTAGATGAGGCTGATGAGAAGGATCAGAAGGATCTCTTGAAATTGTTTAGGCAAATCAAGAACGATGAGCTGAACATCCAGGTTGTTTTCACTAGTAGACCAGTGAAGGAGATCCAGGACTCGGCTATCAACATTCAACCCAAGCATATCCAGATCTCGAAAGAAAAAATCTCTACGAAGGGGGGAGATCTATGGAAAATCATCATGAAGCGATGCAAGACTTTGTCAAAGCTAAAGAGGCTTCAAAAGCCGGCATTGAGAAAAATCGGCATGAGATTACGTATGAAAGCTGACAGTATGTATCTTCCCCAGCATCTCGTTTCTAATTGCTGACAACTGAAGACGTCCTCTATGTGGAACATATGCTTCGCCGGTTGAACGTTCTCGGTCGAGAGAGTTTGATCTTCAAAGAGTTAGAAAAGCTTCCCGATAGCCTGTCTAATCTTTACGAGGTCCTGCTTTTCGAGTGCCAGAAAGACCGGAGCCAGGAGCAGCTCATTGCCCTGAAGAAACTCTTCGCGTGGCTGGCGTATTCGAAACGGCCATTGACTTTAGGAGAAGCTACATCGTTGATCAAGATCGTGCCAGGAACCAAGTCTTTCAGCCTCGAAGAAGAAATTGATGGTCGATCCGCCAGGTAAATATCCTTTCTATCCTGTGATATAAATCACCCTTAAAGAAACTTACAATTCGTAGGATTCTTGACCTCGCAACAGATGTTGCAGACGATGGCTCGTCTAGTGAGAGTGACAGCGAGCTAAATGAGAAGCAAAGTGACGAAGAGTCTCCCAGCAGCCTCGATAACTCAATAACTTCACCTCTCAAATTCCAGGAACGTTCTATGCGGCAGTACTTCCGCGCCATGGAAGTCGACGAGAATGGCTTGAGGAGCTCTCCATCCTTAGGCCACTACACCATCTTCGAAATGGCAACTCGAATTCTAAATAGACCTGGGACGGAGAGTGCCGATGAGGAAGGAGGCGATAAATTTTGGCAGCTTCGAGACTATGCTGTCACATTCTGGATGCAGCACTTCCTTGACATTGACCCGGAAAGTACGTCCGTTGATGAAGTCCGAAGTGTCATTAGTAGTTTGTATACGATAATGGACCTCAACGGAGAAGCCTTGAAGAACATTGAGTTTTACACGCTAGATTTCAATAGCAACTTCTTTGGTGTTGCTCCATATCCTCTCCGCGAGCAGTTTTTCACTCACTTCAACAAATGGCTCGACCGGGCTAGGAAGTTTGACTCCGCATTGTTCAGTACGGAAGTTATGGATTGGATGTCTTTATGCAGATCTGAGGAAGACACCTTGGTCCACCTGGCAAAAGGTCATATTCTGAATTGGCATAAAGCTTATCGATCATACGATGCAAGAAGGTCTTTCCAATTTGCTCGAAGCACATTGCGCATGGTAAGTCATTGCTCGGGACCCGTCATCTGCCTATACTTATAGTTTTGTAGACAAGTCTTGCACCTGGGCTGTCCGAAGACAATTACTTTGACACAGAGCATGCAGAAGCAGACATTATTGAGGTGTCGAACGCTTTCCCAGAGATCCAGAAAACTTCGCAGGCTTTGAAAGCAATTGGAATGACCCTCTCGAACTTCGGGCTCTACCATCCTTCATTGGAGCAATTGAAAAAGAGCTTGGAAATGGCATCTTCTGAGACTGAACGATGGCACGTCCTCTACTGGATTGGAGAGGTGCAACTGTCCCTAAGCGAGGAGGCCAACGAGGAAGAACAGAAGGAATGTGTCCGAAAAGCGTACGATGCTATAAATGCAAGTATTGCTCTCTTCCAAGGGAATGAGGAGGTCAAGAAGTTTGCGGAAACAGAAGACATGAAGGCCGTCATCCAATTCAACCTAACCAACCGAGCGCGATGCGAGATCAAACTCGGTGAAGTTGACAAAGCTATTGCCACCATGGACGAAGCATACACAGTCACGGGTGATGATGCCGACAGCTCTTTGGATGAAAAGTTCATAAACGATATCACGGCGTCGCTAGAGAAAGCAGGCGAGTTCAAGAAACTTATCTCTGTAATTGGACACTTCCGAAAGTGGGATTTGATGTCTTGGATAGGCTTCGGAAATACATATGGACATGAGATCATTCAGCACGCAGCATGGGAATCCAAGAATCAGGATTTCATGATAAAGATATACGAAAGCATGATCACCGAAGTCGATAAGTTCAATTACGGTGGAGCTATTCGAAGCCAACTAGCTACAGTTTACCAACATGTATTTCCGAACTACGAGGAAGCCAAGCGCCTCCTTTTCGAGATCCTGAATGAAAAGAAAGGCGCGGCTTTCGGTAACTCCAATGATGACGTCTTCGCTACTCGCTGTCAGCTTGCTGATGTTCTGGTGGAGCAATTTCGGGCTACTGGGAATCCTGCTGAAAAGTTGAGAATCCAAGGAGAAATGAATAACCTGGCACTTCAGCACAGTGTTACGATGTTGAAGGACTTCAACCCGTTCGAATCCCAGACCATGATCCCATTGGCTCTGATGACAGGGAAGATGGGCCCCGCGAACGAATTTAAAACTCTCTTGGAGAAGACGTTTCGCGAATCAATTCTCGCACTCACTGACACTCAGGGCTGGAATGATGCCCAAGGATTTCGTCTCTTAGCTAAAGTTCTAGCTTTTGCTCCAGAGATGAAGAAGGATGCTCAAATTGCGTTTTCGTTGCAGTTCTCGGCCGTAGATAAGGAGCTGTTCAATGCTCCAAACAAGCCTGGAGATTCGAATTCTGTTGAGAGTACCAACGCTCAGGAGGATGTCACACCTCAGCCATCTCTTCCAACAACGTTGTTGCCAATCAAGCCGACAGTAGAAGTCGAAGTTGAGGTAAAAGAATCTCCAGTCATTAGTTCGAATATCTCAGCAGAGGCTCAACCGAGCGATCAGCCAACTACTGAAGATTTAGCGCCCAACAGTGATCTCTGGTGCGATGGTTGCTTGAAAAGCTTCCGCAGTTGGAGTGATGGAGCTGTTTACGGGTGCATCATATGCACAAACTGTGATCTTTGCCAAGACTGTTGGGAGAAGAAGGATAGGTGCAACAAAGGAGAGGCGTGGACCCAATGGAAGACGTATTGTGGGCAGGATCATAAGTATATCAAAGGACCGGTCGCAGGGTGGAAAGGAGTAAGAGGCGGTGTGATGAGAATCGAGAATGTCCAAAATGATAAGCCAGAAGGAACGGGCCTGGTAGACGGCGGTGAGAAAACGGAAGAGATAGAGTTTAAGGCGTGGCTCAATGATGTAGAGAAGAGGTGGGAAAACGCTTGGACAGGCTTTTGGAGAAAGGAGGAGCTAGTTGCTAATATTTTTTGAATGCGTACCGTAGCCCCTCCTATATCGAATAAAGTGGCCGGTTTTGGTACCGGCACCTCACGCCATATAGTCTGTAAGCGCTCTGCACAATAAAGGAGGATTTTTCTAAGATTTGGTCAAATTACCCGTTACGTACTTTTGGATAGCTGTCTGAATTGGTTTTGGGAAGTATCTTGAGTTGAGTTAACTTAACCATACTAATAATCAAGTTCAAAAGAAGAGATTTAGTGTCAGTGCACAGGCCAAAACCAGCCATCCATTTCGTACGGCCAGCGTACTAATTTTGTTATAAAAGTTCGTCTCAGATCAAAAACTCAATTTCCAATCTCAACTCAATTCAATCTGGAAATTGCAATTTTGTGTCGTCCGCATCCGAAGTTGTAACAGGATTAACCAACCCTTGCTTCCTACACCAGGCAACTAAATGTTGTTCGAGCTCTTCGAGGAATTCCTCGCTATTGTGAAGAACAACTTGCAAGGTGCGATGTCCTGAACAGCCAGCAGTCACCTTGCCACAGACCTTGCAACAAACCTTGCGAATTTAAGACGAAGTAACTGGCGATGATGAGGTCCGATTCACACTCTGGCTGCTTGCGAGCTTTTGACTAAGCATTGCTATGTGGTGTGGCGGCATAATAACCCGTGCATTAACATCCAGCTATTCACATACCTCGTGACTCGCTAGTGCGGGAATTTATGTCAAGCCTAGATTTCGACTATTAAGCAAAGCGCACTGATCTTCAACGACCTTTCCAACTTCACGCTTTGACGGCCTCTTCCAAATTGAAGGCGAAAACAAATGACCGCATCGCAGGGCTGTGAAAAGATGCAGCGCTATCCAAATGTGTGGCACAGCAGAACTTCATAACACGGTCTGTCCTGCGAAGAGGTAAGAAAGGTCAGTGGTCGAATAGGTTCAAACACAGTTCGAACTCCTTCTCCTTCCTGACATTCAATTGCATTCACGTTGGTATTTCAACATGCTCTCCAGTTTTCTCGTAAGTTTCGTCGTTCTGGCTGCTCCAGCTCTCGTCTCGGCGAACTGCACGAGCTGGGCTGTTTCTCGCTGGCTCTCCGACGGTCCAACTGGCGTCTCGAACGAATACCAACAGACTGTCGACATACTAGCTTGTCCTCTAGCAGATAATAAGACCTGCACATTTCCACGAAAGTCCTACGATATCACCATCCCCCGCGAACTCAACATATCTGCCTCGCCGACTGACGCCGACAACATATTTTACCTCGCGCAACAGTTCTACGGACTTGGTTCGAGGAATTTCACTGCACCCCCATTCATAACAAGGAACACTACAGTCAGCACGACTTCTCGAGTCGTTTCTAATTCGCTGTTAGAAGTAGATCCCGGGAAGAATACATCTCTAGTTTGGAACCCGTACATGCTCTACAGCTTTGGAAATCTGGGCGGGTGCTCTAATGCTAGTTTGAATGGTGTTGGAGTCAGGGCTGCCGCTCCCTACCTTACGAATGACGCAAACAACAATACTGTGGTTGCTGGTGCTTGGGGTGCCGTTACCGCGAACATCACGAATGATGGCACGAACGCTGCTAGAAGCTTGAAGAGCAATGGAATGACGGGAGTGTTTGTTGGACTGGCCGCGGCTCTGTTCGCATTCGTGCTATAGGATATTTGTACGGAATTCAAGGATCTGCGAATACAAGACAATGCTGGAGAAACACGAATTGTGAATTTTCTACCTGCTCTTACTCTGCATTAAGAATTTTGAGGCGTTCCTTTCAACATTGCGAATCCCATATCTGCTGCAACAGGCGCAAAGAGCATGATGGCCACCACTTGTCCAAACGTCCATTGATTATCAACGTAAGCATTGTTGGTGGCATTGGCAAGTGCCTTTTGGATGCCTCTCAGCCGGATCACACCCCAAAACTGAGGAATTGTCAGAACTGGAACCAAGATCAGCAATATTAAAATAGTATACTTTTTCAATCGTTCCTTTGGAATGAGCGAAGCCAGTCTTGTCTTGATGGAGTCGGCATTGTGTGGGAAAAGTCTTTCCCAGATGAACCAAAGGACGGAGGCGAGTCCATAAATAGTGACAAGCAATGATCCTGCCGCACCAAAACAACTCAGAACCCTCTGCTCAGATTTGCTGAGCGGCTGGACTCCAATCAAGCAGAGTGTCGTTAGTGCATCCCACTCATCCGTCGTTATGATCGTTACTCCTCCACTTCCAGCTCCTTCTCCTATTTGACTTGGCCCAAAGCCACCTATCATCTGCGAGATGAAGGTGTAGAAGAACAATAACCAGCACCCGCAGAAGAGGAATAATCGATAGTTGTTCCTATCAGGATCTGTATATCTCAAGATTGCCATCGGGTAAAGCAAAGGCAGCATGCAAAGCAACGCGACTGCCCAGGTTATTTGGACTGTGAATCCACCGAGGCCATTTGCGCTGATACCAAAGTTCTGCCTCACCAGAACTATCATACACGCTATCTGTATGCTGGCTGCGAAGAAGATAGCGCACTCGAAGAATTTTGCATATCCATCCTTAATCAATCCTCCATGTTTTGTCAATGGTTTTATTCGTAATGGTTCGTGGAAAGTAAGGCTGAGCGCGAAAATAAATCCGAGAGCTGATGCGCAAAAATAGCCTACAACCATCTAGCACACTTCATTAGCAATTTGCATTCTCAAGCTCCATGGTTCTTACCCCGATTCCAGAGATATCTGCGTTCCCATCCCCCCATATTGCATTGCATATATCGCTTTGGCAGGCTTCGAGTAAAGTAACATTGAATGCCGTCGCCTGGTTCAATTCTTGGACATAGGTTGCGAAATCACTTTGAGAGACTAACAGGGAACAATTTCCGAAAGATGTCTGATCTGTGCTATTCATCATCGCTGTAGCCAGTATCTGAAATGTCCGGCTGATCATCGTACTTGTACTCGCCATGCTCAGAAGTTTTACCACGGTGTGTTATTCCTCCGCAAAATAAAACAGCCTTGCGCTCTGACTGTGCCTAAACTTCTGGGCATGGCAAGTATCGCGACCGTAATGAGGTGGTCTGTGGCTTGACGCCAGCATCTGCAATGGAGCTGCCCAGCCGCACTCCGCCCCCAATCACTCGTTGAGCAAACAAATCAACCCCCTGTTCTTATTTAAGTAACCTTGATCGATTTGACCAAGTCTGGCAGATCAATCAGCCGCTACTTCAGCGACTAAAAAAGCACGTCTTCCCTAGTTGAGCGCATGAGCCAATCGTTTTCTTATTCCGCGAACTCTGTTATTTTTACTTCGTACCCCGCCCGTATGCCAATCAATCGGTCTCTACCCAGCCTCTGCGGCTGAAAAAGCACGTTGGCTCTTGAAAAGTGTTGCAACCATAATCTCCAGCCAAGGGATAATAAGAGCAAGGCATCTTGCACTCCGAATTCATGGAATCCCGGTGACCATACTCGCGAACGCTCCATGACGAAGAATACGTCGGCACTCGCTGTTATGTTGATGTTTATTACCCTTGCCAAATTTTCATTATGTAGAGGCATGGCCACGGCTCGACCAGAATCTTATGGGACAAGCCAGAATGTGCGCCCGAGACAAGCTGTGGCTACAGGGTTTGGAACATCGACGAAATCAACATCAACTGTATATATCACAGTCAATGCCTCGGACCCATTTCAAAGTCTCGCATCAAGCACCCAAAGACTATCTTCCTCAGTTATAACCTCAGCTAGCCAATCAAATACTCCAGTGACAACCGTCACCATTACCAGCAATGGCCCGTTTATGGCAAACAGCGATTGCTCTTATGCAAGTTATGTAATGACATCTTGTATCTCAGCAAGCCCAGGGTTCATGACAATGCCCCATTCAAGTCAAGCATCGTGTCTTTGCTATTATCCCACCTCGTCAGTAGTAACGGACTTCGATGATGCGGTGTACAGCTGTGCTCAGTATGCTTCCACTGTAGATACAAGCATTTACAGCGAGCTTGTCTCTTGGGAGGGCTTCTGCACTTCAAGGATACTTTCCACTAGCTGTGCATCGTCATCCTCGAGCGAATTTCGAACGACTACTGTTGGTGTCCCGACCGGAACAGCTAGCAGTTCTGCTACATCCGGGCCTTCCGCAGGCTCGGCAGGAGTTACCGGTGCCTCTTTCTTGGGTAGTTTTATTCTACAAATGGCTAATGACGGAAGATCTTACCTCCGCCCAACGCGCTGGCATCATCTCAGGATGTACAATAGTAGGAGCTGGTCTTGGTGGACTCGTGGTGTAAGTTGTCTTTGTCTGAACATGTATGTTTTCTTCTCTAACACTAATCTCAGGTTCTCTGTATGCATCCAGAGGAGACGTAAATCCGCGAGCGAAAGAAAAAATCCAATAGCAACTTCTGCCGTTCCCGGGTTGCCATCTTCGTTGGTGAACGAGAAGCAAAAGCTGAGAAGCCCGGAAGTTTCGGGAGAACTTTCCCCTCTTCAAAGTAGGATGACTCTTTAACTAGGATTGTACGACACGACAATTAAATTTGAGATTCCTGACACGAAGTCGAGTGACGCTGAGTTAATTACTGCATGTGGCACTGCCGGGTCAGCGAGGGGTGTGGAGTGCTTGTTATTCCTTTTCACTAGCTGAACAGAAGTTGTGCTTTGGCGGGGGAAGATGCTCTTGGAGTGAAGGACGAGTATTTGATTAGTTGCAGCAACTTTATTCCTCGATTCGTCTGCGTAAAGCCGTTGAAGTATTGCATAATTGTATCTTCGCTAATCTTGCATCTCGTGCTGGTAGCACCTTAGGACATCACAATGGCAAAATCAAGCATCCACGCTCTTTCCCACATTTGCTGTCAAAGAGTCTTCAGGTCCCTCATCTAAGGAATGACAACTTTGATCCTTCCTCGCGTAATTTTCTGTTGCAGTTCATTTGATCTTGCAGGCAAGGGCAACTAGGTAAACCCTTGATTTTTGCTGCTGCTCGACGGAAGGAGCCCCAAAGCAACTCTGCTCGCACTTCTCCGAATTTTCTGCCTTATTTGTTCACTGCGGTGTTTGCACTCGTGATCCCATTCCGATATACGTCGTACACGTTGGGCCTTCAACGAGCGAGGTCGCACATGGATTGGATATCCTCATCGGTTGTCCGACGCAGCTTCCGTATTTGTCCTACAGTGTGTTCCTCCTTACCTCTTAACATTCATTCATTCTTCTATAATCTCAAACCCTCGACCTCGATCTCAAAAACACCAAGTTCACGGCCCATATCTACGAGGGTTTCTTCGCTTAGATGATGGCGCGCGCAGCAGGTGAATTGACTTACTTCTGAGGATTTCGCATTTCACCTCGAAAGTTCCAAATATGGATCACGATGATTCGCAAGCAATCAAGCTAAAGCATAACATCGGTCCAATGCTGAGATCAAAACGAATTCGAATTCTCGGTACTACAATGCTTGTAGCATGCGCCATCGCATTATTCTTCTTCTTCAGGCCAAGACCCAACCTCAACTTCCAATACTCTCACTATCTTTGGTCTTGCAACTATACCTCGTCCGATGATGTCGACTGGTCGCGCTTTGCTTACACTCAATATGTTACCAACACAGAGTATCTTTGCAACTCTGTGATGATGTTTGAGGCCTTGGATCGTCTTGGAAGCAAGGCAGATCGTCTCATGATGTATCCTAATAATATGCATCTAGATCCAAAGTCAAGAAGTCGTGAAAGCGAACTACTCCTCAAAGCACAAAACGAATACGGCGTGAAGCTGATGCCTATCGAGATTCAGCATCGATCTGGCGGAGATTGTAGGAACCTTAGTTTCTATTTTCGAAAACTTTATTAGTATGCTAATCTGATTCAGCTACATGGGCTAACAGCTACACGAAACTTCTCGCATTCAACCAGACCCAATACGCCCGCGTTCTTTCACTCGACTCTGACTCCACTATTCTACAACCCATGGACGAACTTTTCCTCCTCCCTTCTACTCCCGTCGCTATGCCACGAGCTTATTGGTTAGATAAGCCATACCTGAGCTCGCAGCTCATTCTCATCCAACCCTCCGCAGAAGAATTTAACCGCGTCAAGCAGGCAATTATCGGTGCGAAGAAGGGTGATTTCGACATGGAAATCATGAACGATCTTTACGCGAAGGATTGCATAATCTTGCCTCATCGCCGATACGACCTTCTGACTGGCGTGTTCCGGTCTCAAGAGCTGCATATAAGCTATCTAGGAAATACATATGAACACTGGGATCCAGAAAGAGTTTTGGAGGAGGCGAAGTTCTTGCACTTCTCGGATTGGCCGATGCCGAAACCTTGGCTTTCGGCGAGCGAGGCTGTCACCACAAAGACTCAGCCCAAATGTGAAGCTAGGACGGATGGCAAAGATGATTGCCGAGCCCGGGATATATGGTTGGGATTTTATTCAGAGTTCAAGGAGAGACGCAAGGCCAGCCGAACTTCCGATCTGCAGGTGTACATTACTGACTTTACCCCTAGAACGTATGTGGGCTGGGTGTCAGCAAGCTCCATTCGCGATCAAGTCAAGTAGCCAAGAAAAGCAATTACGAATTTGTCCTAGAAAGTACAGGGGAACAAGGGGTATTTTAAATGAATTGCTTGTCAAAATAAATTCGAACAATCAAGGCAAAAAAATGTAAGATATGATTCATATGCGAGATTTATTAATCGTGCAACGGTGGTCGTAACGAGCTTGGGCTTAAAAGTCCGTAATTTTTCAAGGTCATTCACATGCTAATGGCATTTGTGAACAGTTTGTACATTTGGATTTTTAATACAATTTCTTTTTAAACTGGTATTCGAGAAGTATGCTTTAGCTTTTTTGATTTTGATATATTGTGAAATCGAAATATAAACAATAATACTTCGTGGTGAGTGAGAAGAGTCTAAATGAACAAAGTGACTTTAGTGTTCCACAGCCTTGGAACCACTCGTTCGAGAATGAAGTGACCTTTTTAAAATCTTGGTTTTCCAATTTTCGTAGTCTGTCACAGACTTGGCAGCAAAGTCTTTATAAATGGCATTGCTGCTAGAAAGACCGAGGAAAACGATGCCGACGGGCACGGCAGACTTTATTCGATCAAGTCCTGCGATGTACACCCTCCGGTTCAATAGCTCACATTCTGCTTTGGCTTCTGCCTCGGACTTCGTGTATTCAATATATACCTTGTTCGCAGCCGCAGACTCGGAGGTCTCGCTTTTCTGCCTTGGCAATCATCACATCGTACAGTGAGAGCGATGAGCGAAATAACCCAACCGCATCTACAGCCATTGCAACACGTTTGTCCCTCGACGAAAAGCTTTCGGCTAAGTTAAGTTGAACATGCATTCACTGGTAATCATTATGCACCGGGAACGGTCACGGTGAGCACTAGCGTACTATGTTGTCAACGAGGAAATCCACAATACAGGAAGAACTGAGCAGGAGCGTATTGCAGACTGTCTTTGTCATTCGTCTTTCTCGAACGCAAGCCATTGCGGCAATCCTGTCGATTATACTATTTGAGAGGCACAGCTCCCTCATAAAACTTCCCATGAATACATTTGAAATTGCACATTGACTCTGCTTCACACGGTATAGCAACCCTCTGAACCGTAGCCTGACCTCAGGTGTCCGAAGCGGGAATAACCCCGAATATGCTAGGCTTCGTCACGACCAGCACCGACGACCGTTTAAAGGAGCGTGCTCATCTTCATTTTATATTGACTCTAGGTCTCTTATTGATTAAGTGGAGGGTAGAGATGCTGTGAGCAAGGAACGCAAAACACGGGTATGGAAGAGGAGTAAGAAAAAGAGCTGGGCAAAACTTGGTCTCTGGCCTCCATGGGATTCATCACCATCCACCATGATGTGACGACCCCTCCAGTTGAGTAGGTAATCTTACCACTAGCTGAGTTGACTGGTGGAAGTACCAGAGATGGTGAATCATGTGCCGTTCCATTCCCTTTACGCAAAGGTTATTTCGGCCTCGAATATGACCGTTCAGCAAGTTGAATCTCTCCATTGTTGTGGAGGCTGGGTAGACGTTTCCGTAAGTGTTAAGACCAGCAAGTTCAAGAGCCACACTAGATGGCACGGCAATCGCTGAGAAGGCGATGATGGGGCATGAGGTATTGTATCTGCTAGGCGAGGAGGTTTGCCAGAACGAGAACGTAGATATTGCTGCTCTCTTCGACACATCGAGAGCTCCAGTTGGGAGAGGGGTTGCCACTGGCGATGCTAAGACCTGGGTCACAGCAGTCAGACCGAGGATATCGTCCGCAGATAGATCATCATGGTAGAGGAGTGAACTTTCGAACCGAGGTGCTGGGAATGGAAGTAAACTGACAAATATCTAAACTGAATGAGATGGAACAGTCGTATCTGCCCGCAAGAGTTCTTGCCAGGCAAACTATCTTCCCCATGTTCAGAGAACACATCGCCGGAACGGCAAATTACTCGCGCTGTCACTAAATGGAAGAGGTAGCCGATCGAAAGAAAAAAGTATAAACACTCATGACATTGGTCGTCGTAGCTATATCTCTCTGCAGCAGAAGTCATTTCTCAGAATGAAGTTAAAGATCAGCAATGACATGACTTCATTGACTGCAAATGTATTCGATTCTTGACATAGGAAACAATCATGTCAATGCCTAAAAGATGTACCAAGTAGAGTAGATAGGTGTTGTCCACTACGAGAACAGATTGTCCCAACTGCCTCGTTTCGTGAACTATCGAATAATTTCAGAATAACTAGACATTGGACTAAGCCACAACAGCTAGGTTCCTCCGAGTAGATGTGAAGTGTTCGAAGTCAAAATTGTGCCTACCGGTGATCAGCTTAGTGTCGGGTAAGATGACAATCAATTCCGCATGTTGCTGATCTCCCTCAGTGGTTCAATATCATCCAGCATCCCCTCTTCCAGTTTGTCCCACAGTATACCACAACTAGGTTTACTGGCATCCAGGACTTCAATGACTCTTTTGTTCGTCACCACAAAATCGCACCCAGTGTCCCAGACCTCTCCTCTCAACTCTTCATCCAGTACTTGACATTCGTGCACGACAGCAATAGTCTGCGTAGTCTTGTTGACCTTCCCTACCGTGTATAGCATGGCCCATTCCAGGTCGAAAAAGCCATGACCCTTCCCAAACCTCAATCCTTCATGATTGATCGCCCCAGTCCCAGTGACCATGAGCCCAATGTCCATTGGTAGATTTGTGATATCTGCAAGTGTGACATGTTTTCCAATTCTTTCCATACCATCCAGCATGCTAGCCATCTCCCACTTACTTTCGTCTATCTCCTTGGGATCTAGAATCCAGAATCCTCTTCGTATGCCATACGTTGTCACCAGAACCGTTTTGCCATCTTTCAAGGAACGATATCGAAGTTCTTGGATGCAGTTATCGGGTGCAATGAAAATGAGGTTGGCATTCTTATAGGCGGGTAGAGAGACGAGGAGGTCTGTTGCGGCGGAAGATCCTTCAAAATCTGCAATGAAGGAGGAATAGTCGTGATGGAATCGAGAGTCTGGGCGTGCAACATGTCGGAGCTGCGACCAGACTTTGTTGCGGATGAGGGATTTGTGCGAATCGGCGTGAGGTTCGGCTGTCATGGTAGGAGAAGGAGTTTGAAGTGATGTTTGCAAAAAGCGGACCGTGCTGGCCTCGGTAGCCACACGCGCTTCAGGCGCGTCTTGGGCGATCAATGGATATTCCTCCTCTGTTGTAAGAGCTAGAACACGTGTACCATCTGCAACGAAATTGCTTATCTTTGGAAACTCAATATCTCTGCTATGATCGCGAAGTCGGCCTTCCTCCCAAATTTGTTCCAAAGTGGGATGCTGTATGCGCTCTATCGCTCCTGTCGTTCTCGCTCCAGACACCGAGACACATTACTTGGACCAACACTTCTCCACACAGTATTAACTTCTAGACGGAGGCGTGGGTATGTACGTAACTCCCGAAGCTCGAGTGCTTGCTTAGATGCACGGCTATCCACCCTCAATTCCAATGAAGTAATCTTTCTATTTTCCCACTCGGCCACGGATAGATACCCGTGAGGATGGCGGGTAGCAATCAACTTTCCCGAGACCACTCCCATGGTACCTCCGCCCAACGTTCTAGATCGTGGCGACTTTCTCTCATTTCATCGAAAGCTCGAAACTCTTCTTCCCTCAATGGTACATTTGTCGTGAGAGATTCTTGTGGATTGGAAATCTTGTCCCTTTCACACCAAATCCAAGACTCTGCTCACCAAGAACCATCAGTCATCTCGCGATGCGTCTAGGACCATATCCATCTTCCCAAATTCTCAATAGCTTCAATTCCACCAAGACTTTTTCTCCCAAAGTGGCAAGTCCAGCCTCTCAAAAACGCCAAATCGACCCCACTCTTCGAGCTGGCGGCAGCCCATTGTACAACACCGATGGTACATTCCCATTATATTTCTAAACTTGCAATCATAATAAAGGGGCGATGAACAATTCATTATAATATACACATCTAGAAATTGAAGAACTTTCCCACGAAGAATGGAATGATATGCAGGATACTAGGAAGACATCAGAGCTTTCCCCGCGTTGCTGTTTTGGGAATGCGTACCCGAATGGATACATTAGTGGGGTAGCCATGATAAGCTACCGGTAGCTGTGGGAAGTCCTTTATCGCTAATGGACTACTGCGTACACCTACCGTTGATCGGACGAATTGGTTGCATATAAGAAGAGGCCCTGCATTTCCTTCTTTCTTTTCTTTCTTCTCCCAAGTGATCTCATCTCAAGATTGCCATCAACACCGTACGTCAATTAAACACGATGTCCACCGAACAGGTTTCTACGTCGCTGCCCTATGTTGGTGGCAAAGCTGTCACACCCCAACATCCTCTTGGGCCTTTGACAGCAGCAGAAATTAGCGAAAGTACGAGACTGATCAAGAGCTTGTGGCCTTCGAACACGAGTCTTCAGTTCAAAGTAATCACTTTGCAAGAACCTAGCAAGGCCGACCTCGTCCCATTTCTGGCAGCAGAGCACGCTGGGGAGCCAACCCCCACTGTTGAAAGGAAGAGTTTCGTGGTATACTACATCCGCAATACTGTAAGTATCCTCTGTTAACAATTCTCGTTGTTCTAAGATTTGGGAGTTCTTGCTGACATCAGACCAAAAAGGATAAACTGCATGAAGCTATCGTCAGCCTAAGTCTCGGCAAAGTCGAAAGGAATGTCAGACTTGGACCAAATGTGCACAGCAATGCTGATGGCGATGAAATTGTCAAAGTCGAGCAGATAGCACTAGAGGATGAGCGAGTGAAGGCAGAGATTGCCAAATTGCAACTCCCAGAAGGCACAGTGGTTATCAGCGACCCCTGGATTTATGGTACTCATATCACGTCTGGCATTAGCATGCTCAATTACTAACAGCAAGTAGGTTCCGATGGCATCAACGAAGGTCTGTTCGTCGACGACAAGAGAATGTTCCAATGCTTCCTTTACGTCCGGGATCCCAACAACTCCTCGGAAGCAGATAGCAACCACTACGCCATGCCCCTCAGCATCTCTCCAGTTGTGAGCGCTGAGACCATGAAAGTCACCAGGATCGATATTCTCCCAACTGGGGCGGATAACTCCATAAAAGAACCATCTCCATACAAAGTTCAGCCGCCAAATGAGTACATTCCTGAAGCTCAAACTCTGAGAACGGATCTGAAGCCATTGAACGTGGTCCAACCAGAAGGCGCTTCGTTCCAAATCTCCAACTTCAGTGAGCAAGGCCATGCCGTCGCATGGCAGAAGTGGGACTTCAAAGTTGGCTTCAATCAACGAGAAGGAATGGTGCTTTACGACGTCCACTACGATGGCCGACCTCTCTTCTATCGACTTTCACTCTCGGATATGGCCATTCCTTATGCTGATCCACGTCACCCGTATCACAAGAAGCAAGCTTTCGATCTGGGAGATGCTGGCGCGGGAATCATGGCGAATAACTTGCAGCTGGGATGCGATTGTCTCGGATCAATCTATTATCTCTCTGCGGTCTTGGGCGACGATAAAGGAGAACCCCTTCAAATGCCAAATTGCGTTTGTATCCATGAGCAAGACGCTGGAATCGGATGGAAGCATACCAACTACAGAACTGGACGAGCTGCGGTTGTGAGAAATCGAGAATTAGTTCTCCAGTCCATCATCACAGTCTCAAATTACGAGTACATTCTTGCTTTCCAATTCAATCAGGCTGGAGAGGTGATGTATGAAGTTCGAGCAACTGGTATCCTCTCCACCCAACCTATCGACGAAGGTCTCATGGTTCCATGGGGGACTGTTGTTCACCCTGGTGTTCTCGCTACTCACCATCAACATATCTTCTCTCTCCGTGTCGATCCCATGATCGATGGTCCTCTTAATCGTGTCGTCTACGATGAAGCACACCCAATGCCGCGCTCCGATTTCAACCCTCACGGAACTGGTTATACCGTCTCAGAAACCCCAGTCACGACTTCAGGTGGATATGATCTCAATTATGACGCCAATCGCATCTTCAAGATCCAGAATTCGTCAGTGAAGAACCCTGTCAATGGAAAGCCTGTTGCGTACAAAATCATGGCACCGCCGTTCCAGAAGATCCTCGCAGACGAAGATAGCTTCCACTTCAAGCGTGCAGAGTTCGCTGATCACAACATCTACGTCACCTCCTACAAAGACGGCGAGTTATACGCAGGAGGAAGATATACCAATCAGTCACGTGGTGGAACAGGTGTTCGAAGCTTTGCGGATCGTAAAGATAACGTGCTGGACGATGATATTGTTGTCTGGGTTCAGTTCGGCATTAATCATGTCCCCCGCATTGAGGATTTCCCCGTTATGCCTTGCGAGATTCTCAAGGTGTCTCTCAAGCCTGTTAACTTCTTCGACAAGAACCCCGCATTGGATGTACCTCCCAGCCAGCAAAGCTTCAATAAGAGCAATCTTTTGAGCGTGACGCATCAGCAAGAAGTTGGTGAGGCAGTGGTGGGGAAACAAGGCCAGGTCTGCTGTGTCAAGGAGAGTAGCAAGCTATGATCTCATCGAGTTTATTTCTTTTCATCTAGATGGGTTTTGGGCGTTCTGAGCGAAATGCCTGGGAGAATGGCTAGCTAGTGTAGCTCAAAGTCATGCAGAAATATTTTACTCCTATTTTGATTATTCCAAATTGGTGTGATTCAGGCTTTGCCATTCAATATATTTCGCTGCGGAAATGCTCCATTGTGATTCCGTTGCACGTCGAGAATACACTTGCACAAGATGACGGCTCCCCAGAGAGATAATCATAAGTACTAATCACTTTGCTAAAACGGGCAAAGATAATATTTCTTGCGCGTTAATAGCGTCGAGTGGATAGACCCTTGATGAATACCTGCCCTACGTTGATATATAGTTCGACTTAACCGAGAAATGCGAAGACCTCCCCTATTATCCCTTCTGTGGTTGGTCAATTGCCGAGCGTGCCTGAAGCTAAGCCTGGGGTCCGATTCTAGCAGCCAGTTCCTTCGGGTTCACACGTATGCTAAATGCATTCCCATAACATGAACTTATAAAACGTCTCTCATTCTTGTATCGCATTGCACTTTAGGGTGCTGAAATTTGAGACCTATAAACATGAGGCAAATCAGAGAACAGAGGAAAGATATCCCTTGGATTGAGCTTAGGAAGATATACATCAACTCTCGCCAGACAGATTTGCCAATTATCATTTGCATTGAACTGACGTTCTACTGACACGATAATAATGACAATTGAGAGAAGGCCGACGCAATATGCTCCTGAATGCACAGAAGGGCATTTCTTAACATTTATTCTGAGATAACTGCCCGTGAGAAACTCAAATCAACATTTTTTATGATTTAACGAGAAGGAATATGGATCTATTTCAAGATTGATAGGATTTCAATCATGAATCTTTACAAATAAAATGTCATCTAAAATGCAACTATTGTATTTCGTCTTCCAAATGACGTTCGCTTAATGCGGTAAGTGGGGTCAGGGATACGTAGACTTCCAGAAAAGACAGTGGAACTGAAGTGTTGCGGGGGAAAGAGGTTGTAGAATTACTATGGCGCAAGCTATGCTTTTATACTGTCAGAACAGCCCTAGCATAAGCTAAAAGGGGTTCACGTGATGCCGGTGTCTTCTACTCCCATTGATACAAGTGCTTGTCCCCAAGCACCTCCTTTATCTGTCATTTCCAAGCTTGTCTTTTCAGTCCTTCCTTTGTGTATACCCATTCTTATTCCTTCCAAGTACTGCCTTCCAAACACGATCTTTATCCTTCCAAACGCGTATCATTCCAAGTATGGTTCCCAAGCCCTCCGAAACCGAAACTATCCATTCTACCCTCCC
Source organism: Mollisiaceae sp. DMI_Dod_QoI (assembly GCA_009613015.1). Classification (NCBI taxonomy): domain Eukaryota; kingdom Fungi; phylum Ascomycota; class Leotiomycetes; order Helotiales; family Mollisiaceae; species Mollisiaceae sp. DMI_Dod_QoI. Next base: position 107,778 of record VXCB01000038.1, on the reverse strand, counting down.
TTCCTACTCTCCTATGTCTGGACTTAAAATACACGACTCATAGGGGGAAGAGGTGATAAGCTTGTCTCCAAAACATCGTTTGGCCGTGTGATACTTGGTGATTCTTCAAAAGCGGAAAATAACTCTCGTGAACTGCTAACTTGTGATGTAGAATCGCGGTAGATAAAATTGTAAAATTGACGACGTAGACTTTGCAAAGCGCGCGACGCGTGATATGACTTGTGTTCTCGTATGATTTGACTTCGCAAAGGCGTTTCGAGGTGCGCGTTGCCAAGGCGCAAGTTTGAAAGCTCGAAGTGGTTGCGCAACGGCGAGAAGATGCTTTTATTGAACCTCTAGCAACGGTCACAGTGTTGCTCTCCTTTTGTGCAGCTCACTCCATACCCATATAATAAGTAGACCCCTGCGTGGGTCACCAGAAAACACAGTGGAACTGGAGTGGTGCGGGGGAAAGAGGTTGTAGAATTACTATTGCGCAAGCCTAAGCTTTTATATCCTCAAAACTGCTCTAGCGCCACCTAGAAGCTGTACTCCGTATATAGTGCCAAAAGGCTTTGATAATGAGACTATATAAACCACATAAATTCCCATTGAAGACTCAATATGCTGCAAGCTTACCCATTCGAGTCTTCCAGTCTCCCATGCAACCCTTCACCTAAACTACCCCGCGTGCATCGCTTAGCACAGCGGGATCATTCCGCTCCCTAAATCGAAAACTCTACCACGACCTCCAAAAGTTCTCTTGATCGTGCCTTGACATCAACATTAGCTCACTCACTATCCCCTTCTTCAACAGCAAGTTTAATTCATCGTCATATATTTTCGTCAAAATTGAAGCATTTCTGCTAGGTTTGAGGCAAGATAACTTATCGAGTAGGGCGGGACTGCATAACCCCACCAGAAGATGATAAAAGGATTGCCGAACTAAAGTTTACGCACACATGAATAAACCCTCTTTTTCTCTTCTATTTGGCCTAGTAGTTGGGGACTATCTGCTAAACGCGACTGTCTCGCACCAAAGGAGACGGGAGCAGCCATGGAATGACTTCCTTCCTGATCGAGTGTTGAAATTCCAATGGCCTTGCAATCTCGTCTGATTCAGCTAAAGAGTTAATAAATTCCGAGCATCATCAGAAGGCTTTTTCCTGATGTCATCCGAAGCAGGCAACCCCTTGTTGTACGCTGCTGGTGAGAAGTGGAGGGGTAGCAGGTAGTTTTACGAGCCAAGAAGCTGTATACGCTAACTAGTAGACCTACATATTAATCTTGTCTTTGAGCATTCTCACTTTGCAGTCACCTAATGCTTCTATCTACACTGGGTCTTGATATTGCCATTTGCATACTGAGTTTGCTTGACTATCTGGACCTCACCTGGTCGGGCTAATAGTGCACGTGGTATCAGAATATCCCTAATTGTCTTCCTCATCGAATTCAGAAGTTTAAGTGTTGTAATGGGCCTAAAAAGGATGCGGAATTTTAGTATTTTCAATATTGGTATCATCTGCATTATGATCTGATTTGGACATTAGCAAAAGCTGGTGGGGGAGGGGGGTCTTATTGTATTATAACTCGAGGCTTGCAAAGAAAGCCGTTTGTATTTGTATACTCCCCCCAGGCCTACTAGTTTCTCGTATGTATATCTCAACCTCGTCTCCACGATTGCGTCCACGCTCTCTTCCAGTTAAAGTTTTGTCTTCAACTTGGTATTCTTTGAATATTTTGCAGCGAGGACGCAGCCTCCCGCAAACAAATAAACACCAGCAAATATTTGCGCATAAGTGTATTCGTCTCGTTTCCTCTAGGTGAGTTGTCTAGCAATCGAATCATTACCGCAAGACTGAAAAGGGAGAACGGCATTCTTATTCGTGTACGGGCCATCCTCAAATCCGTTGTCAAACTACTCGATGTTGCAGGAAACAAGTTCTAGACCATAGCACCGGTTATGCCTATATCACAGCCCACCTATAGAGACTGGCTCGACACTGTATCGCGGTTCCAACAAAAGCAGAACATGGAGCTGATGAGGACTGCAGGAATAAGAGAACTCATGGGTCCTAAGTAGTGAGCTGAGAAGAAACCCAGGACTATATGACCAGCAACTCCGGGGGAATCAATGTGATAAGGAGGTTGATGGATTCAGGCTATGATAGCCCGACAATCGAGTGAGCGAATGATTCGAGGCAGTAGAAGACGTAATAGACACCCCAGAAACTCTATCGCACCAGTCAGCAATGTTCAATCCACGGAAGAGGGGTAACATACAAAAAAACAATGCTAGTAGTGGAAAACACATACGGTTTTTCTTTAAAGCTCTTCCAGTCGACCAGCGTACTAATTTTCTACGGCGAAATTCGAGTTCGAACGCCGATGCTGCAAAGTATAAGGCATACCAACTGAATAATCCCCAAGGCTCTTATCGTCCTCGCAGATGCCATCTTGAGAAGGAAGTTCTGCATTAGAGCTGGAAAGATCGGCCCACCCGCTGCCGCCCTGCAGAAGCAATGCTTGTTGCAGGGCTTCTATTCTTGCTGAAATACGTGCCGAGTAGATTCATGCCTGGATAAACAAGCAACCATTCCCTAATTCACAACACATACTTTGGTCAAGAAATAGCTGCCAATAACTTGTTTATAGAGATGCCGTGAAGTTGCCGAAAACAGAGTTGACGAGGAGTACTAAACGGAAATATCTAGCGTTAGTCAAGCTGCCAGAAAAAGTGCCCACGAAGAAGAGGGGGAATACTTGGAATGGGGCGAACCAGGAGCTGTCGCTGCGATGACGATTCAGGGCAGTTATGTAATAGGCTTAGAAGGTGCCGAAGGAGTTGAGGGAGCCCAGGTGTTCCTGACGATGAACTGACCGAAAACAGGCGCGCGAGAGCCAGGCTCGAATACATTTCTATAATTCTTCCTTCTCATGACTAATCGCTAAGATACATGCCTTGTGTCTACCCAGCCAATCCACCATCAGGAAGGGGCCCAGGATCCTGCGATTGCTTCTCATACCCGCTGTTTCGGGGCCATCCCTTTCTATCTGCATCACCACGTAATGTGTTTAGTGGCTCGTATTTCCAACCGGATATGCTTCGATATCTTTCTCTACCAAGGAGACCCGAGTATTAGATCCTTCTTCTGCACCAGCATCAGGATGTAAGTATCTGCTTTGTGTAGATTCCATCCTAGCGTCTTTGTCGGAGATGGTCGAGGAGGAGTTCGAGATAGATGGATCTGCCATCATTGTTGCATTTCCCAAGACTCTGGATAATGATGATTCGGACTTGAATGGACGAGCTCGGAAGAGGACATATTGTATAGAAAGTTTATTGTAGCGTAGAGGTGATAGTTCAAGGAGGTTTGCTACAAGTTCGCTTCTAGATCGATAAGGAGGCGAATTCGCTTTCTTTCACTGGCAAGCAAGCGGCTCAACATCGAATGCAGCATCAAACAACAAATAAAAACGAACGCATAGAAACAAAGCAGAATACAAGAGAGTGGCTTCAGCCCCAGTTCAAAAGAGTCGGGAGATTTGTTATCCATTACGATTTAATGTAAATATCATGAATAATTGCAGGAGACAGGAGATGCTTTTGCAAGTATCAGCCAGCGAGTCCTGCAGCCAGTGCGTCTCCGAGAAGGGTCTTTCTAGCGATATAAGCTTAATAGATGGAATTCAAGAGTTGCTCCTGGTGGTGGAATGTTGATTTCAAAATATAAGATAACATCAAAAATAACTGAGACCGGGAATCACGATTCACGAAACGGGCCCGCTGCATCACCAATTTTGCGGACGCTCCTCCACTGTATGTACCAGCCCGAGCACGGTTTGCCTGGCATCCTCCATCTTCGTAAATTCTGCCTCCCATCACGAAACAGGAACGCCGAACGAACAGCGCGGACACAGGCCTAACTTTAAGAAAAGGAAGAGCGAGCGCCATCTGCACCTGCATCTGCTATCGACCGATCCCTCCTATTTGGCTCTCACAAAAGGCCTCTCGTGCTGTGTTGCCGCAAGGTGCAACGTGGGTGCATGCCAGCAGGGGTCCAGGGCAGGGAAGTGGCCGCGTCAGATTCGAGCTCCTCTCCTCTGAAGCAGAACGGTGGAACTATTCGACACTTTGCTGGTACCTAGGTAGCCTTCCCAACCCTTTCAGCCTTTCCTGCCTCTGCTCCCTCGTCCGCTCTCCACTCTCCACTCTCCACTCTCCGCTAGAGATACCAGACGGCTTTGCGCATCCTCTCGAGACATCTCCTGATCTTTCCAGACCCTCAAGGCCGACGAAGGCTTTGGCCTCTTGCTTCGCTCTCGCCTACCGGCACTGTAGCCCAACGCTACCTTCCCTCCCCTCTTCTCCTCGTCCCGACTTCATCCCGATTTCTCGCCGACCTTTCCACCCAGCGCCAGCAACGTAACGACTTCGAAATGTCGGCTTATCCGGACCCGGGGAGCAACTACTCTCCTCTTCCGCACCCAAATGCGCATCCTCAGCCTCACTCTCAGCCTCATCCTCTCCCTCTGCCAAATACTGGTATCCAGGTCCCAAGCCCAAGTTCAGGAGGACATCATGGCGATCCTTTGTCGGCGCACTCGCACCACGGATTGCCCATAGGCCACTCTCCTTACCAATACGATCACCAAATTGCGCAGCAATTGCCGTCGCCGTCGCCGTATAGCAATGGTCACTCGACTGCCAACGGCCATGGCCATGGACACGCTGAAGATGTGCAACAACCAACGTCGGTTCCGCCACCAGCGCCTGCGGTCAAGGGAGAGGGACAGAAGGGAAATCGTCTGCGCAAAGCTTGCGATCTATGCAGCGCTCGTAAAGTCAAGGTACGTTCTCATTCATTCGCTTGTGTAAGCGTTTACTGAGCGCTTTTGTCTGTAGTGCGACGAGAAAGGACCGCCCTGTAAGGCTTGCGCTTCCCTAGGTCTCGATTGCACCTTTGATCGACCAAGCAGACGACGTGGACCACCAAATCGACACGCTGAAGCAATCAAAAAGCGCAAGATGGAGTCTCCGGGCAGTGGAGAGCCAGGTGGAGCCGCTTTCTCGACACCTACATCCCCAAACAACGTCGCCGAGACTCTCGCGTCCTTCTCTTCGCATGCGGTCCTCAATGCTGAATCCATCTGTCCGCTCTCTACCCTCGAGCTTCTGATTGATGACTTCTTCACATACATTCACCCGCTATGCCCCTTCCCACACGAACCGTCCTTCCGCTCTGCTTTCAAGCTGCGACAAGATCTCAACAGCCCAACCTTCCTCGCACTCCTTGCTTCCATGATTGGAGCACTGGTTGCATCGTTCCCTCGTAAACCTCGATTACATCTGAAGGCCCAGCACCGTGAATATCTATTTCCGAACTCAATGAGCTTGGTCGATCGATGTCATAAGGTTGCCGTCGAAGCACGAGGAGCAGGCTACCTGGACAAACAACTTACGGTGTATGATGCGGTTACGAGTTACTTCCTCGGTCTGGCGGGTGCGTATACATTTCGATGGAAACAGACTCGGTTGTACTTTGGGGAGACATTGACTATTGTACGAGTACTTGGTGCACACAAGGACAAGGATCCAGGCATCTTGTCGCTCGGGGCATTGCCAGCTGTCTATGATGGAGTTGAGAACACCTTCGAAACCCAAACTCAGCAGGTAGATTTCATACAGCAAGAGGTTGGTAGGAGAGTCTTCTGGGTTATGTACGTCGGAATTGGGTATGTTCTCATGTCTGCCTTCCAGCTATTTTCTGACAAGTTGCAGCTCAATCCAGCAGCTCGGTTCTAGCTTTGGAGAGCTTCTAATGCCTCCTCCCACACCGACCGACCCTTATCCCCCTTTGCCAATGGAAGTCGACGACGAATACATTCTCGTTGATCACGTCGATCCTCAACCCCCTGGCACTGTTTCCAAGATCACAGGTTTTATCCTCAATGCTAGAGTCTACATGACTACAGCACCTCTGTCGACAATGGAGCTGGCTTATGGCATTAACCAAGTCTTCGACTGGACCCAGCAAAAGCGCGTCTTAGAGGAATGTCTCCGAAACTGCAAGCATGCTCTTGATGACGCTCCACACGAGCTACTTTTGCAAACAGGCTCGAGACCAGGAGAAATTCCATCCACTGGTGCTCAGTACTTTCCACCAATGACCGAGTACCCAGGTCTCAGAACAAATGGAAAGGAGGCTAGCGAGTGGCAATTGACTCATTCCGGTGCCCGACGACAACTCCAATATGAGATTCAGAAGGCAAATATCTATGCAAGTCAACTTGGTACGCGCTCCTACATAGTCGAGAAGTATTGCAATCTTCAAGAGGCGCACGAGGCGAGGACTGGTGGAGGACCGCAACCAAATACTTCAACATCCAGCAACCGCGATGGTAGCGAGACGAACATCATGGAGGAGAGAGAGAGCATCGTCAAAGATTTACTTGGAGTGTTGAATTCTATCAGTCAGGTCAATATGGAGCCTAACGGAGGTAGCTTTGTATGTGACAGTCTCCTGCTTTCTGTAGTCTCATGCTGACGAGTGCTATAGATTAACAAGATCCGACAAATTGCGTCAACCTTGATCGAGACCCCTCAAAACCGGAAAGGACCTCTCGCTGTCACTGCTGAGGATTATTTGAGTAAGTTCCTGGACGTGTTGATGAAACTGGAGAAAATTAGTCCCGGCGTCAGAGGCGAGAGTGCAGATGGTGTTGTGGATGAGGAAGAGGAGCTGAGGAACTGGGCGGATTTGCGAGAGTACCAACTGAAGTTCGCTCAGGCTGGAGGATTTTTGAGTGAGCTATGAGCGGTTTTATTTTCATGGAGCAAAAAAGGTGCCGTTTATGGCAAAGCAGGGCGGCAAAGTCTTATTTTGGCGTCGCAAGAGTTTCGGGATGACACTTAGAACGGAGATGATACCACAATACAGGGCGCACATGTATGTGCTATGGTGATAATGCCAATATCCATACATGGTGACGCAAGAAATTTTCACAATGAGGAGCAAGATTGCTAGCAGATCAGCACAATCGCAGATCTTTGCAGGTATCTAGAGCTTTATGCCATAGAACTGCAATCAGAGTAGCAAAAACGAATTGAGAAAAAACGAAGGTTCCATCTGCATCTGCTTTGTGATCGTGTTTCGAGGCTGTTGAGTTCAGAACTATAATTTGCAGACATGACTGCTTCCACTCATATCTAATGATAATGCATCGCGCCAGCCAACTTCAGCAACTTATTAGACAAAACGAAACTAATCTTTCTTCTTAAACTATTCCATAACGTATCCTAGATTTTATCCAAACTCTTTCACTAATATTCTTGATTGCGATGATGTCATTCATGCCCGAAGCTTCTATATGGAAAAGACTTGGTCCAGATGGGAGTAATCCTAGTTGTTCCAGAGGATGAATGAGCTTCGGCAGTGAGTAGAATGACGGAAAAGAAGCACCAATCTCAGACTACACATGTCTCCTTATAAAGAAGGACGGAAGGACGCAGTGTGAGTGTAGAACCAACGGTAGCTCTAGCTCCATGATGCTGATCGGAAATCCAGACACTTGCCCCGAAAAAGCCTTTCCAATCCGTCCGAGTAATGCCTACTTCCCCAAAGTATACCAGAAGACACAAGTTCTTATTCAATCCCGATATAGAGTCATAGCTGACCATGTAATTCGTGGAGGTTCTCTCATATGCCGTCTACCAGAACGCCGTCCCCTATGCTTGATACACTATTATACACCTCGTGGTCGTCTAGATCATGGCCGTTGGCCTGGTCCCAGAGGTCCTATTTGCCCCGGCATCTGTTGTGCTCCTTCGGCCTTCAGCTTCTCCAAAGTCTTGTTCCGTTGGTATTCCATTACTCTTCTTTTCTTGAAGTATGTGACCTATTTCAACCAGTCAGCCACCAGCCAGACATTCTCCTAGAACCTCATCTCTGTCCAGAAACTGTAATATGCCTCCAAAGGTGCATTCGAAAGGTAGAGACTAACCCAACTCGATGCGCAGTTTCCTTCAAATCCTCGTCCTTCCGCCCCACATGCCTTTGCTGCTTTATCTTTCTCCGTTATACTGTCCACGATGTTGTTCTTGTCTAAGCAAGCAAAATATGCATCTCTCGCCTCCCAGCATTTTGCTCGTTCGCTGCGATCCGGAGCTATGGGTGCGCCATCTGATGAGATCTTTGGAGCCGGAGGGGAAGCTGGAGAAGTACTGAAAAATCCCATTTTTTTTTAGATATGAGGGGTCGCGTTTTCTTGTTCTCGAATCAAATTTAGCAATCTGCAAACAGATCAATACCGCACCCAAGCAAGCTTCAATGGATAGGAATTGGCTTACATCAACAGCTGTCAATCCAAATCTCAAAGGTCGACTCCCGAGCTTGCAGCTTGCTTGTCGCCTCATCACGTGGCGGCAGAAAAAAATCCGCTAAACCCGATGCGCCTCCATCTCTGGCCTCACAACAGGCAACTTTCCGAAGCCCCATTCACCGTCACAGCGTGAAGCATCAACAAAGAACAAATGTTACCCAGATAACATCCGCATCCGAACTGCATTTGAAGCCAACATGGCTCGACGGCGACGACCTCCGCGACCCGGGGCGCTCACCGAACTACCGCCCCTCAAGATCCTCACCCAGATCGTGCTGCTTCAGACAATATGGTACGCCGTCGGCACAGCTCTGATCCTATTTACTGCGTTGGTGGCAGGCAAGCATTTCAGTTTTGATCTAGTGTTGAGCTGGCGGAGCTTGAGGGGAGATACGACTGTGGGGTGGATGTTAGGACTCGTGTGGCTCTTGAACTCGTTTATTGGGTATGCTTCTCCTCTTCCCCCGTGTATCAGTCACAGGAGCTAACATTTTCCGTCCAGTGTAATATCTATTCTTCTCCTCATCTCGCGCAGTAAACTCGTTCCTGACTTTGCCCTCACGCTTCACTTCATCCACCTTCTGATCGTGTCCCTTTACTCTCATTCTATACCTCAAAACGCTTTATGGTGGATGTTGCAGATCGTCAGTGCAGCGATGATGACTGCACTCGGAGTTTGGATCTGTCAATACAGGGAGCTGAGACCCATCAACTTCGGAGGAAGCGCTACACAGGCTGGGTCAAGCTCCGGACATACAGAGGAGAATGCCGGTTTGCATACTGATGAAGGTCATGATCCGGAGCAGGGATATGGCAGAGGAAGAGGGAGAGGGAGAGGTCGAGACGGAGCTGGGGAATACGAGATGGTTGGAATGAAAGCCGAAGGAGAGACGGCTTAATGCACGATGGTGTGCTGATACATGTTTGAATAGGCGCAAGAGACGGAAGCATTGGGTGGAGTTCTTGGCTAGGCTTGTAATAATAGCTATGAACGGCATCCAATTCTGGGCTATCTATGGTGGACGATACCCAATTTTGTTAGTTACAATTTCATTCTACTTGGATGCTTAGTCCCTGTTGGTTGTCTCATTTCATAATACAAACAATTCTGACAACACTAGAACTACAAATACGTCCGTTCTCTCCTACCACCTTTTCCTGCCCAAGTTTCCTTACTTGGGCCAACAGGTAGTCCATCAACCTCTACGCCATCATCGCTTGGCGTGAATATCTGAGTCCCATTCGTGCTTGTTCTTGACATCCTTGGTCTCTCCTGCGCACTGAAAGCCCGTAATTCTGCCAGAGTGGGTAGTACGGATGGACCTGGACTACTCAAGACATCTTGGACCCGCTTTGCACCAGATGGGTAGGCGGGCGGCGTTTCCTCCTTCGGACTTGCGAGAGTGCTTCCAGCGGCACTGAGTATGCTTCTATCAAAAGGGCGCTTGCTGCCTTCGACATCTGAGCTCTTCGAAGGATGGAAATCCTCAGGCGTGCAGACCTCAGAAAGCATACTCCTTCTTCTCTGTCTCGGTGTGAGCCTCTTAGGGGAGAAAGAATACGTCGAGGATGGTGTGTTGTGCTTGTACAATGGAGAGGGAGACAATATCTCTGAGCTGGCATAGCTTGTACCGCCCGCGACGAGTGCCGATGTAGCAGCTGAGTGGGTATATCCTCGTGATATGCCGTCCGATGGTGTGAGAGCGCCTGACGTGGATGTGCCGCTTGAAGTTAAATGTGACATCTCCGCCGCGACTAGCGACGCAGCAGCAGCAAGGGGATCTCCTCGCCCAAAAGTTGGAGTTAGATTGCGAGGATCTATCCAGTGCGGAGTTGGAATCCCATTGCCGTTCGGACTCAATTGGCCACTTCCTGGAGTATTGTAATGCGGTGTGCTATCAACGCTCGAGCTATGGATATCCCCTCGCTCCTGTGCCCTCAGTCTTCTGACTTTGGCATCATTACTGAGCACTGCACTTGAATCTTCACTGGCATCTGACTCTGACGCCGAGGTCTGTTCGTCCGATGCCCGAGTTGGCAGTGATGAATGCAAGCTTCCGCTCAAACGTCTCCGAAACTTTCTCCATCTCTTCACGACAAGCTCTCGAACAGGCTGTATGAAAACGTGATGGGGCTCAGATCGAATGACCGCTTGAAGTCGATAATTTGACTTAGGTGTAGACGGTGCAGATGGTCCAGCTATCCTACCCGACACGTCCTCTTCTTCTATTGAACATTCTGGGTCATGAGTAGGGCGACGTTTGGTTCCAGCACCCGGCATGCGCGGCAATATGATCGCTGGGCGATCTTCATCGTGAATTCCCCGCCTCCTCTGCCCCGCGGTCGCTCCTCCAGTGGGGTTCAAGTCCCTGTTGTTGTAACAAGTCTGGATGTAGTCCTCGTCATCATCCCTATCATCTTCATATGGTGAACCCTCTGTGTTATGCGGCGGTCGTTGCGATCTCGGGCGACGAGAGCAAAGATTCGAAGTCCCTATGCAAGGAGTCGATGTGTCGGTATTGCTTCGAATTGAGGAAGATCCTGGATTTGTTCCATCGTATCTCCCAGGCCAGTGCTGTACTGGTGACGTGTTTCGAGCTTGATGGCCAAAGGATGGTGAATAGCGGAAGTGGGTATGCATGCGCAAGGAGCTAATCAGACGCGGGTCTTGAACTGTGGCGAATCCATCTTCATCCCTTTTATATTCTGGGGACACTGCCGTAATGATATCTGGAGGCAGAGTGAAGCAAGCTCCAAGAAGCTGCACGGCGATGAAGTGGGCAAGGTCATGGACTGCACTTGGATCTGCCAGATAGCTGTCAGATACGGCTCGACGTCGCAAGTCATAATGTGGTATTGGAGCATCTTCAACCTCATGCGTCCAGATCGGTAGATCGTGTTCGCGTCCTGATCTATGCTGAAGCTTCTTCAGACGAGCGTACTTCGACTCCGATGACCACCAATATGGACGACCTGACTGACAGACAGATTGCCATTCAAAGATCTCTCGGTTGATAATATTGCGAGACATCTTGTTTTCTAGACTCTCTGGGTCTTCGAGCTTTTCGTCTGCTGATCCATCAAATCTGCGACCAGTTCCATTGCTGATCGACGACAGGGAGCGACCGATTTCTGACCTCTTTTTGGAGTTCTCTGGGGCTGACATGTATAAGATCTGGCTGTTTTCTGAGTTGTTGCTCTTGGATCTTCTCGAGCTTGCAACGGACAGTCTATTTCCGGATGCACGCGAAGCTCGACGACCTGAGAGGAGCCTGGAGAAGTCGGTCGTGCACTGCGTCCGTGCTAGAGGTAGTAAATATGTTTCAGACTCTTCGGAAAGTTCTTTGTAGGAGTTCATCTTGAAGATTGATTTCTAGGGAAGGTCAAGATACTGCATTAGTGAAAGAGGGCAGAAGATAGGAGTAGTACGGAGACTATGTGTTGAGGGGAAATCCTCGGAGACAAGAACATTCGATATACAAATTATTTGCAAGTCAGCTTAGCAAGTGCATCTCGGATACTTCATAGGATAGTTGTTCCTTCCTCACCACAGAGTGTGATGCTAGCACGTGCTCGATTGTGTTAATGTTCAAGCGTGGTGAGCCAATCGCACTTGCTTTATTTATTGTCTATCTATCTCACATTCTATGTTAGCTCTAGCGTAGTTCTATTGCTCTTCGCCAAAGATTTACTCATAGCCTCATACTCGTTCTACGAGCATAGCCAATGTCTCAGTACCAGAATCTAAGAAAATATTTCTTAAGTAGCGACGGCCGTGCCCACTACCAAGTAGTTGACATCCGCTTTGGGTATTGCCTCTCCTTGATCAAAAGCTCAAGATGGCATGATCAAGTATATAGGAGACTCGAATCAATGTATCAAAGACAAACTTTGACCGAAGAGTTCAAACGGAAACCCCAAACAGTTTGAAGAATTCCTAAACTAAACTGTCCATATCCTGAGACTTTGTTCTCGGGTATCTTATAGTATTGTACAGCAAGTGAATATTCCTGCCTAAGACATGTCAGCGCTTTTCATGTGCCAAGTGGTTCCATGTATGTCGTGTTGCCAATCGCGGTAGAGAACACTCACCTTCCGCTCATTTGCGAACTGTGTCACGCCATTAACTTTAACCTTAACTTTGACATCATTTTTCTTCCTTGTCCTTCTCTTTCCCTTCTTGTTCTTCCATTTCGATGGCTTAGGCGCTCCGTCAACATTAACATTTATGTCAACGATACCACCAACTTTCACTTTGATATTGTTATCATTTGATGTTTTGTTGGTGTGGACGTGAATGTTTTGCTTAGCGGGGCCAGGATTGAGAGATACTTGTTTTCCATTTACGACGATGTTGATGTTTTGCTTGACATTGCTAGTATTTGATGGTTGTGTCTTTCCATTAATGGTGATACTCGGACTGGCACTGCTATTCTTTGATGGTTGTGATTTTCCATTGCCGGTGATCTTGGTATTGACAGTAACTTTGCGTGACGGCTCTGGCTTCCCACTAGAGGGGACGCCGCTGGGTTTGATACTACCAGCAGCATCTGATGGCGATGGTTCTCTGCTGGTGGGGCCAGCATTCGAATTGATCGGATTTGATTTTTTAGCTGAGATCATACCCTGTTTGTCTTCTCATGCACTGCACTATGTTCTTGTCTTGCGTCTTTGTCTTATTGATAATAGGATTTGACGTAAAGATAGAGATAGAAGATGATTTATATTGCCGACAGTAAAGGGAGTGCCCGAAAAGACAATCATCGGCTCATTATCTCGTAAGCCTCCCTTCGTGAATGGAAACTATTTGCAGAGTCAGCAAACGGTTCCGCTTCATGTGCTTGTCATCTGTCACTCATGCTTTTGCTTCATAGCTCAAGCGTCTTGGCGCAGCGAGTGTCTTTGGAAAAGCATCGATTTATTTTAATTTGTTTTACTAGCATAACATTCTTGCTCCGTCAAGTTCCTAGCTCGAGACGTGCTTGTCGATCTTGATAGGCACTGATAAGTCATCAATCTTCAGCTGGCATTTAAATTCTCATCATAATAGAGGCTAACTAGGAATCGCTTAAACTAAAGGAAATCCTTAGGGGAAGCCCTGATAACCGTGCTTAACGCGAGAGGATCTTCCAGTAGGAAAGCCTTGACGAAAGCTAACTAGAGTGGGTCTCTAAATTATCTTTGTCCAAAAGGAAAATTGCTACCGAAAGGTCGGAGAAGAGAGCCTTGGCCGGCCCGTGCAAAAGGTGGAGTTTGGCCTAAAGATGCTGAGCTTGGTCCCATGCCGTTTATACAGCCAGTGACACCATTGAATATTCCAGTTATCCCAGCCAACACTTCATCTATCTCGTCATCAGTCATCGGTCGATTGACACCATTTTCTGTGATAGTGCCAGTTCTCTGGTTAACATTGCCACCGATTCCTGGTCCTCCGAAACTAGTAGTACGTCCATTTGTTGAAATGGTACTTTGACCATTTGAGCCGATCGATATTGATATGTTTGAATTCGGCATAGTTCGTTTCATGCTGTGTTTCTTGTTCTGTATTGGATAACTGTTGTTTTGACTTGTTGATCTGCAATAAATTGGGGCCTCCCCCATTGATCACAGACGAGAATTTATGTTTGGGAGGACCATAATTGATTGGGACATTCACAGGCAAGTAGCTGGGCAGGGCAGTTAGGTACAATCTTTACTGGTCTGTTGTCTCTAATAAGTCTTATTCGTTCGAGAATTCTTATTCACCGCGCTGCATAAGGAACTGAGGAGAGGCTTGAGTCACGCAGGCAGCTTTGCGATTCATACTAGCAACTGCTATACACGAGGCGAATACTCAGACATCCATTGGTCTGGAGTTCTTTTCAAGACATTCATCCCAAGCAAAGATGCAATGCTCGAGCCGCAAAGTTCTCCATTGCCAAACCAATTCCAAGCTACCACCAAGCACCTGCTACGGCTGGTTATCTCCCTCATTGTCTTTCAACCGCCATCTTGTCGACACCTTTCTCGCTCGAAAGAATTTGTGGATTGTTTTCTTGGCCAGATATTTCTCCTCCGCCTGTAATAGCTTGTGTCTGGAAACCTTCGAGCAGCATTAGCGACACTGATGGAAAAGATCCAGATTACTTACGAGCCCTCTCGGATGCTTCATAATCTGGCCAGGTTACCGGGTTGGAACCCAGAGGGCCAAGCGGGTCTTCGAATCGATAGTTGTTTGCTTGTCCAGGCTGCGCTCGGTCACCCGCGCCATCGCCCATAGCTCCTACGGTGCCAGAAGCCACGACGATCCCATTCTCCTGCTTCCCACCTTGAGCTCTCTGCGAGATTGCTGATTGTTGATCATCCACCTTTGTTTTGCCCCCGAGACCTAACAATGCCTTGCCTTTGTGAATCGCATCTGCGACTCGTTGCGACTTTCTCGAAAGCTTCTTCTTGCCGGCGGTATCAGATGCCTTAGCATCGTCGGTTCGAACCTCTTCGAGGATCAGTTGTGCGCGCGACAGAATCTTGTTGAGTTTGTGGCCCTTCATGGTTGCGTTTGGGGTTGTGTGGTGGTGGTGGTGGTTGTTGTACTTTGTTTGTAGGGAGAAGATCGCGCAAGGTTTTGCAACCGACTTGACTCAAAGCGAAGAACAGTTGCAGTGAATGCCTTCCCGAAAGACTACGAGTTCTTTTTAACCTTTTCTCCCCGACTCATTGATAATGCATTCAACACATTGCCATTCACTTTCTCCCTTTACGCACGTTCTACATCTTGCGATTTGATTCTGGCGCCACAAAGCTCCCATTTTATCGCCTATGAACTATATATCGCATCCTCCAAATCCTGCTGTTTAATTCTATTGCATGATGCTTAGCCGGCTGGTTATCCGCCGCGGCCGTTTATTTGCAGCATCTGAAACATTTATGGTTTATTTCTCGGGTTTCTGGGGTCGCGGACTTAGGATAAGCAAGCACTTCACCACACGGAAACTATTTTGTGTTCTGCTTATTTTCAAGCAGCGGAAATTTTACCCCGATTATTGAACTAATCTCAGAGCTAACTTTGAGCTAAATAACGGAAAATAAGAGCAATATCTTGGTTGTAAATTGAAAAGCTTATGCAAGGAAGTCTGGTGACTCGATTGCTGCTTAGCAAAATACAGGCAAACGCTTGCCTTAAGCCACTGGATTAATAAAAATTATCCTTCCGAACGGAGATTATTTCTTGTGTAACCTTGTGAAATTCGAGGTGAGCTGATTCACAATCGAGCTAATTTCATGCCCGATGTTTTGGGCTCCTGCGTCGAGTTGAGCAGCTTCTCATGGTGTCATTTGACTAATCTTCTGAGCGACACCGTCAATAGCAAATACGGTCCAGCCACTGTCCGTGATCCTGTAAGTACATTGGCAAAGTACCCTTGAAGGCGTTTATGGAGTTTGTTGGCTTGGGTTGAGATTTGATATTCGTGAAGTCTCTTGCCTTGAAGGCGATAACAACTTTTTTTTATCTCTACAGAATATCTCTTTATTTTAAGTATTATACTCTTCTGTTCCTTCTTAAAGCACGATCTCATCACAAAATTTCTAGCTACCGGGGTATATTTAGGTTGCAAACTATGGTGCCCAACCGATGGCTGCGGATTGAAAAGATACTCGTCTCCAAGTATTTCCTTATCGTTGCCCTTCTCACAACTTAGATAGGTCTTACGAGGTCAGTACCTGTCACCTTCATCTCGAAATACTAGTTTATTAGTGACAAGGAAAACGTATAATATTAGCAGCATCCAATGCTGTGAAAAGCAATGATGCCATTCTGATGCTCGCTAGTTCACAAACTAAAAACTTAAGGCTTGAGTCTGACTACAGATTTTGATACTCCTAAAATGCCTGCAATGTTATCTCCAGCCAGGCATTGACGCGACCAACATTCTCCATTTTCTGTCCTACGGACGTAGACACACAGCTAAAGCCAAGTTCTCCCTTACATCGCCGTTGTAATGCACATCACTTACCAATTGGCATTCCACTATCCGCAGCCTGCAATCGGATGCTTCTCCGTAACGATGATGACCAATGACGAGCTCTTGTGTTCCCACCTCGCAAACAGTGTTTCACAAACTCTTTTGGATGACTGCAGATCTGTATTTATGTGTGACATCCAGGCGCCGCCTCTGGGGCACAACACCGCCAGGAGCCGCCCGGCATCTGGCTGGGGTGGCACGGTTGGGGAAATATGCGAACGAGAGACATTGTGGCTTGGGCTAGATCTGGGCTTTCAGTTTCGTTTTTGAGAAGGACTGAAGGACTGGGGTAATATGACTTGTTTTCCTGTCACATAATCTTCCGATGCAAGCATCTTTTGTTTTTGTGGAAACGCGGTCCGGGCTTAAGGATGCAGGATGCCCACATTTAGGTGGAGTTTGGGAGGAAAAGCAACTGCCGCTGAAGAATGAAGCTGGATTATCATTGATGGAGATTAAGCAATTAATATATAATCAAGAGAAGCAAAGGTGGATGGCCGGCATCGATGGTGCTTGCCGACTCGATCAAATTCTTGCGGCACCCGCGCTTCATTTCCGTTGTCCCCGCTAATGCTCCCGAGTCCATGATTTCCAACGCCATATCCGATGCTAATCCCATTGACGCCACGTTGTAAATGATCATTCGCCAAACGCCTCGCTGAGTTGTAGATCATTCCCTCATGTATACATCGCGGAGGAAGAGGAAGCCGGCGTAACAGGAGTCTTGAATGCATCGTGAATGACTGATGGCTTGAATACATGCCGAAATGTTTCAAGATCAGAGATATGATTTGTCTTTGATGATGAGGATGAGCTCTTTCCAGATGGCCGGCTGCTAGAATGTTTGGCTGAGCTAGAACTTGCTGCCGCTGGTCCTTCAGGAGCTTCAAAAGCGAATACCACGTCTTGAAAATGACCCACAAATTCGGGGTCTTTTAGTAAAGCGTCTCTCCACATCAGTGCGACTTCTTGTGTGGGGTTCAAGAAACCCGGCCCGAGTCCGAATGTTCCAATGCAGAGCCGCGTATGCCCGTAGTACACTGCAATTCGTAATGCAGCACGAATCTTATCTCTCATGAGCTCTTTCTCAGCCTTGAATGAGTACTTTTTCCCTGAACTGTCTAGCTTAGGTCGCTTGACAGGGCAGACTGATATGATAGGAAGAGCTAGTATGTAAGCGAACGTTCAAGACGACTTGATGAAGAGCGTACCTTTATATTCCTGCCACGGCTCGTACTTATCTGGACCATTCCGGAAGACAACTACGGATATCAGCTTGGATAACTGCACGTGACTAGCGCAAGAACTGACCAACTTTCTCTGAGTAGATTCCTGCTTTTGCTGGGATTGGATAGTTTGAAGATGCGGAGTTCCCAGCAGCTGGAGTTGTGAGTGTTGCGTGAAGGTTACTCCGCCGGCAAAGGCACTCTTCAGGTGACATGACTCCTACACATGGTAAATCGAGTCAGACATGTCTCTGGCAAAGTAGAGCTACGTACCAGCTTCCCAGTCACCTCCAGCTCTTTTATCATTGGCGGGCATAATCACTGGAATTGCAGTTTTATCTGAAGGATCCATCCAATTGAGAGCAAAGTCGACTGGATCTGACTCGAAAAATGCTGGAATTTCTTTAGTTTGAGTATTAGCATGATAATTCATTTTGAATATATACCGAAACGACAGTGGAGCGTCTCATCCTCTGGACGCGGAGGAGCTACCATCGACTCCGAAAAGCACAGGAATGATGTCGGGGGCCATTGAGCACTGAGATTCTCTCGAATATAGGGAATGTACGACTTCTTTGCTTCTGCAGCAATTTCAGAGGGCTTCGGCTTCGAAGGAGGCATCTTCTCAAGCTTGGTACCGGAGTAAGGATATATGTGGTCAAAGCAGGGATTGGAAGAAGCTTCTATGATCTGAAGAGAACTGCTCGCACAGCATAAGATCCTTCGACGTTCTGTCGCAGACTGACATGAACTGCAGGGTCGGGATGGACATGGGTCTGCATTATATAGCTTGGAGATGATCTCAAGTTACAAAGGGAAAAAACGAACGAACCACGGCATCAAGAAGCACATTCCTGGCCGATAAGCTGCACAGATGATCGACAAGGCGAGCTAAAGTGAGACCACTCAAGCCATTTTGAGGACCCTATGAGCCAGTTGCTCGGAACCAAAGCAAGCACATCAGGGCGCATGTCCGACGGAGCATTTCGATGTGGTGTCTGGCCACACGCACACCAGCAGCCCGTCCCGGCCAGATTCTACGCACGACGACCAATAGTTCGGATTCGTGACTCGGACCTTGTCGAAAACAAATATGGCTTATGCAGAGTCCCGCACCCAGAGATCTAATGTGCACCCACGGTTGGTGGCACCGAGATTGGCGAACGAAGATCCACCAAAAGCAAGTACCGCTAATGAGGTGGGTGTCCAGTGTCCACGGCTCCAGGAGTCCGAGGACGATGGTGTGTGACTGCCCAGCTGAAACATTTGGCAAACTTGGATGATATCTGCCCCATCCGTATATTTGGTTGTGCCATCAACGCCTCATCGAGATGCTGTCGGTTGACTTTGTTGCGGCTCGAGGTTCTGGCATGCGTGTGGTTGTGCTGCTTGTGGCTGGGTCGGCGGCCGGCACGAGGGCCCTCGGAAAAAGAAAAACACAAATATACGAAATAGGATATACCGAATACGAAACGAACCCTCAGACAAGACCCTGATGAGGAGGCATGCGCTGGATGCGATATATCATATGGCGGCTTGAGGTGTGGATGTGGATGTGGATGGGAAAGCAGCAAGGCAAGGTTCGGGTCGAAGCGCTCTCGCTTCTCCTGTGACTTGGGCTTGGGCTTTTTTTCTTAGCGCGATCGCGTCTGAAACTTTGTTTACCATGTAGAATCGTGCAAAATACCATACTATCCTCCTTCAACCCAGCCCCAGCTTCATCTCCGAACACATATTTGCATCGCCACGAGCCTCTCCTCCTTCGCTCTCCGGCGGCCGCTCCATGCCCAAGGATCTTTCGAGCTCCTCAGTTCTGGGCAGTGATCTGCGAACGCCGACTCACGATGGTCCAGCCAAGGCCACGTCTGGTGCGATGTGTTGGGCAGGGATTCACAGGTTACAGGGCTTTTCACAACAATAAGGAGAGCTACAGACCCTCAATTGCAAGACTCCTTGACGAGAAACCAGCAGATGCAAAGGATGTTGTTGTCACCGGGTTCGTACGGTCGATCAGAAATCAGAAGCAAAGGTCGTTTGCCTCGATAGGAGATGGATCAAGTCTAGAGCCTCTCCAAGCCCTCTTGACACCTGCACAAGCCCAAAGGTCGGCGCTGGACCCCAACAAATCGACATTCCAATGCTAATTCATTCTGTCGGATAGCCTCTCAACAGGAACAGCAGTACGCTTCACAGGATCATGGAGACCATCGCCGAATCCAAAGGCACAAAGCCACGAACTTCATGTAGCGGATGTGGACATAATTGGACTCTCGGACCCTTCCGTATGTAAGGACCTCATTTTATGTCTGTTTTGGACCTTTGCTGAGTTCAATGCTTTAGACCTTCCCACTGCAAAAGAAATACCATACCCCTGAGTACTTACGCTCCATGCCTCATATGCGAACACGAATCCCATTGAATTCGACGCTCCTCCGACTTCGGTCTGATGCCATAGCTGCAGTCACGAACATGTTCCACGATCATAGCTTCACTCAAACGCATACCCCGATAATCACATCGTCGGACTGTGAAGGGGCTGGGGAGGTCTTCCACGTTGGTAGTGCACACGAGGGGCCAAAGGCTGATCACGATGATGGGACATTTTTCCGGGCCCCGAAATATTTGACTGTCTCAAGCCAGCTTCATCTGGAAGCCCTGGCTCAATCGGTTGGCAATGTGTGGACATTATCACCAACATTCCGCGCAGAGAAGAGTGATACTTCTCGACATCTGAGTGAATTTTACATGCTCGAAGCGGAAATCAGTTTCACGGAAGACATGAATGATGTCATGCAAGTCGTCCAAAACACAGTTCAAGCTGTCACCAAGAATCTTGAAAACGGCTCAAGAGTTGGTAAGGAGTTACTGCAAGGAGCACCACCAGAGACGGACTTGTTACGCAGGTGGCGGGGTGGATCTCGTGACTTCCCCAGAGTTACTTACACTGAAGCTATCAGGGTGTTACAATCTAGTTCACATCAGTTTGAGCACGAGCCAAAGTGGGGCTCAGGTCTTCAAGCAGAGCACGAACGGTACATTGCCAATGAGTGGGGCAATAGTGCGGATGCAGTTGTCCCCGTCTTCGTCACTCACTATCCGAAGGCCATCAAGCCGTTCTACATGCTTTCATCAACGGCCAACGAGAGTGGCCAAGAGACTGTAGATTGCTTTGATCTTCTTGTGCCTGAAGCATGTGAAATTGTTGGTGGCTCTATGCGTGAGCATCGTCTAGAGCCACTTATTAAATCCATGCAGGCAAGTAAAATGATTCCTTCAGGCCCCACGCCCTCTGACGAGGATCTTGGTGGGCTGAAATGGTATGTTGATCTACGACGTTGGGGCAGCGTGCCACATGGAGGATTCGGCCTCGGCTTCGATCGACTGCTAGCATACCTAGCAGGTGTGCCGAATATCAGGGATGTGGTGACCTTCCCTCGATGGGTTGGACGTTGCGACTGTTAGACGTCTCCCGTCAACGAGTGTACGATACACCTCTTGTAATACTATTCTCAGTTCGGAGATCGCATCTCCCGCAGATTGGGCCTTGTTGTCGGACCTCACGCGGTCACATGTGTTGCACCTTTTCTTCTTTCTTGAAATGTCTCTTCGTGTCCCTGCAATTGCCTTGTTCCATCAGCCGGGGAAGGCACTTCGGTCTCCCCGCCGGCCTGCTCTAGCTTCGTGATACCTGTCAAGGTACGTGGATGGTCACAAAGTTGTCATCGACTGGACACATGATCTCATCTGTCCCGCCACTGGCCGTCACCGAACGACTGGCTGACAATGTAACTCTCTATATCATCTATTCAAGCCCTACAACCATATCAAAAGCACCTACGGCCACCGCCATCCACATGAAACAGGCAAGCCCCAAGAATGTGGGTTCTCATCTACGGATGAATTGTCAAGGCAGAGTCGTCAAGTTGATCGGCGAAATTTGTTGGAATTCTCTGCATCTGAATTAGGTTCGAAACGCCTAACTATTCGCCACACCGGATGAACAATACCTGCTAGAGGCAGCAGCGCAACTTCGTGCAGTGCCTTCGTAGGCTAGTAGAACTTCAAACTTTGAAGCTCAAAGTGGTGTGGCAACCAGTTCATCGTGCGACATGGTTTTCCCAATAGTCTAGTCAGCGGCTATGGTCGTCTCTTTTAGTCTGGTAAGCGGTAGTGAGAAACATTTGTCATTCAAAGGCTTCGATGTCGTCTCGCGGACAGTTTGTCGGCGAGTGCGATACTGATACAAAAGCCACACATACCTAAATAACAGACATCTTTCGGCGGCTATCCTGTTGAAAGCGCGCGTGAGGAGCACAGACCTCTGTTTTCTAGACTACATTCAAAATTAAGGCTGGTTGAGCGCCTACTGGTCTGATGGAAGGAATCTACACGGAAAAACGAGCAACCACATCATTCTGCAGCAACATGATCAGCACGGGAACCAGGCCTCCCTCTCTGCAGTCATCACTGCAGCGGCTACGCCTCCAACAGAATACACCAGATCGTACATGCCGGCGGCCACGAGTCTTAGGACTCCTGCCCCAATCTGGATGTCAATCATGAAACGAAACAAGACAGGTACGGCATTCGGGTTTCTTCAGCAGCTACGCCTCCAATCTGCCTCATTTTGCAGGTCGCAGATCTTGGCGCCAGGAACCTGGTCGAGTGGGCAGACTCAGAATTCAGACTGAAGTTCATGCAGTGCGGGAGGGAGGGAAGGCCGCATCGAGGCAACCGAATACAACAGAAGAAACATGCAGGTGCGGGTGCAGATGAAGTTGGTTTTCTGTTTTCTACAAGACTTCGTTCAGACTGCTGTATGGTTGGTGGTCACTGGCTGGCCTGGACAGGGGATGAAGCAGGTCAAGGAGAGGCGCGGCGCCTAAATCGGCAGTTCTATCTGCATGCATGGGTCGATGCGGTTATTTTGCGACATCAGCGGCACGGTGCGAGGTGCGTTGAGCCTATTTCGATCGCAAGGTTACATTTTGGTAGTGGTCTGAACGTGTGAGTATTCTCTATTACCTCTGTTGGGACAAGTGCTTGGCTACTCTAATAGATTGCGCAAGGGCTGCCGCCACCTGCCGACCCAACATGCAATACCAACGAGGCAGACATTCCAGAATGATGTGATGCTTCACACACATGGCAGGGCCACGCACGGCCGCTGCGTAGGAGCGCGCAGTTCAGCAGTTCATCTACAATCTGTCCTCGATGCGTAGCACAAACCTCAAATCTGCCTCCCTATCGCACCGACTCAACTCGCCATAGATTGATCCTTCCCGTCTTGTCCGTATTTCGTAAGGCCCAAACTGTCGGGTCGCTGAACCCCCTGCCAATCCAATCACAACCTCCAATTCAAAGTGCTGAAGTGAAGATAAAGTTGGGGGCTGAGCGGATTTATCCAGAACCGAAATTCCTTCATCCAACCAGAGCCTTGCCGCACACACCACCCTCCATCGACGACTTGGGGGCTGAGATCCTCGGGGAAGCAGCCCTTTTGGTTCCTTTGCAGGTCGCAGATGTAGCTGCATGTACTTGTTTCCCGCGCTTCTTTTCTTTTTCTTGATCTAGCTTCGACTTGGTTTGGCTTCGTTTGAAGATAGAGAGAGAAGATTTGGTCAAGCGTACCATCCGCGCCTAAATTTTTCTGCGCTGTCTGTTCCATTGCCCTGTCCTGCCCTGCCGAACCTTTCTGATTTCGCTCCTCTCCTCGATCACAAGAAATCCGAAATGACAAGGTGTCGAATCCGCACCCGCACACGCAGGCAGGCGCACACACAGGCCACCGCGGTCCTTTCCCTGCTCACCCGAAGCGCCATAGCGGCGCGGTTACCTTTCTGCACCTTTCTGCTTCTGCTTCTGCTTCTGAGGTACATTCCCTCCTCTCGATCGATCGATCAAATCACATCAAATGAAATGAAATCAAATCACTTAGTGCGAATCCCCCATCATCCAATCCCATCCCCCCATCCCCCCTCCCCCCCCTTCTCTTGTGTTTCCATCCACGGCCTCCTCCAGACCGTGTAGGTCTCTTTGCCGCAGACCAGACCAGACCAGCTAGGTCTTCCATTAGGCCTCTTACTTCTCTCTTACTCGATAAGTTGAATTCTAGCATAACCCTAGAATAGTTGTAGAAGTAGATTCAGAGGTTTAAAATGACCCTGATCCTGCATTAGATTCGATTCGATTCGGAGACTCCGGTTCCCGGATGGATCTCAAAATACAAATTCGCAATTCGCAATTCACAATTCTAATTCCAAAATCCCCGGAAACGGAAAGGGAAAGAAAATGGGAAATGGAGTCAGATTGTCAGTCTGTCATACCTCACTCATCTCATACCTCCTCACTCCTAGATCTAGACATCGACCTAAAATACAACCCATTCCCGATCCCGATTTCGTTCCCAAAGAGGCTGCTAGATGGGATGGGATTGAGTTAACTTGGATCATGTCTTTCTATCTATGCTTTTCTTGAAATACTACAACTACTACTACTGCAGCAGCAATGTCGCGGTGTCGCCGTACTAAGCTGATGCTGATCGAGCGCTGACTGACTGACTGACTGGTCAAAAATGGTCGGCAGTTTGGAAACATCGGATAGGACAGGGCAGGGCAGGGCAGGCTCGGTCCGCTGCTGTGTGTCATTCGACCGAGGTCTGAGGTAGGTAGGTAGGCTGGTTGGGGGCGGACGGGTGGGCCGAATGAGGAGCCTCTGAAAGGCGCCGCCGATGAGAGTTACAGCTGAAGTATCGCATTATTTGGAATGGAATACAATGGATGATAGGTAGACTGCCAGAGGTCATCCATCAAGAGAGTCAAGATCCAGGGGTTGAGGTTCCTGTGAAAGGTTGGTTGGTGATTCGAGAAAATCACGTGCGAGGAATAATTTCGACGGAGATGTGGATAATTGTCTCTTGTTTTCTGTTCTGCTTCTCTCATCTCGTGTCGTCTCTGTTATTCACCTCGTACCACACGTAGCAATCCGTTATGTTAATCCGGTGCTTTTCCTTCCTCCCCATTCCGTAAGATAAACACAGAAAAACGACGAACGCCTTGTGCAATGCAAATACCATCCCGACCAACCATCCTGTGCATCTGGTGTATCATTGTCCCCTTGACCTTTTGAAAGAAAAACAACGCATGTCACCATCGTACCACGCTGAAGTACATATCATACAAGAAACAGAATAGAAACTGCTGAGAGCAAAAAGAAAAACGACGAGCCGGCAGCAAATGGTATCAGACTCCGCCCTCGAATGCTATGAATCCTATCCCATTCCAAGCCAAACTTTTATCTACCTTGCCTTCCAAATGCCCATTGTGACGTTCTTCCATCAGATCATAAACTTCTTGTCGAGAACACGAATAGCTCTTTGATCTTCACCAACGATGTTGAGTTTCTCATGGGGGATGTCTCTCGGTCGTTGATTATCGCCATTTTCCCTGGGACTCTTGCTCCCTGCTCGGCTGCTATTGCTCTTGTTGTCAGACATGACGGAAACCGAGTCTGTAGCATGAACCAAGCTTGAAATGCTTGGGATGGTCTGTGCTTGTGACGTGCCGCTTGATTTTGGAGTATCTTTTGGCGAGGGAGCTCGACCAGGGGATGGTGTGTTGGCTTGAGATTGCGAGCCGTTCTGAGGTGGCGTTGATGTCCTTGGAGTGCCACTGTACTGAACAGGTGGTAAGGTCGAAGGTTGAGGAGCGGTCAAGCGCGGATCGAGGACTGGTGCACTTTGGAGTGCTCGCTGTGCAATCTGTGCTTGTTGTTCGGCGACCAACCTCGCTTGAGCAACACGTGGACTTGGATTTGGTGCATACACTGGTATTAAACCTTGCTGTGCAGCTGTTGCAGTGCTCATTCCTCTGTGTTGAGGTGGTGGAGGAGGCGGCGGTGGAAGCGAGGAATCAGTCATGGGTGGCGGAGGTCTGTCGAATGCGGTCTGTTGGTGGTGAGGAGCCATCGACGATGGAAGCGGACCATTTTGTTGATGTGGGCTGTGATGTTGGTATGGTGAGCTGTGCGCCGATCCTGGAGGTGGAGGGAGCTGTGAATTGTACATCGAATTTTGGTAGTGAGGGAAAGGTGGCGTTGAGACTGGAGATGGAGGCCATGCATAGCCTTGGGCGACTTGATATGGGTATGGAGGAGGACCTCGTTGGTGCGGCGATTGCTGCATTTGTTGATGTGGTGATTGCATGTATGGACTTGACTGCATTGGTGTCCGTGTGACTGCTGGTCCTTGTGCCTCATGTACTGTTGATTCAGGGTACATGCCTTTCACGGGTACGATATGCCGAAGTTGAGGATCGGTCGTAGGTTGTGGGAGGTCCGGAGCACCTGGATGTGGTCGTGAATAATAGCTGATGAGATGGAGATGCTGGCCTGTAGAGGTTGTGATGCTAAATGATTGCTTCATTAACCCGTCCGGCTTGTATCTGTATCCATCTGGCCCATCACCATCCATATCCTGATCCTCATCACTGCCTCTTCCACTGTCTGGTGTCTTTCCTCCCATCCGTCGTGCAGGTGGTGGCACGAAGTTTCCTCCACCTCTCTTGCCCTCCATCTCGCGATATGTCAGAAAGCTTCCAGAAACTCTGCTGGCACTCCATGACTTTCCGTCTGTCCATCTTCTCATGCCAGCTTCTCGTTCATCCCAGACAAACACTGACCCAGATTTTATAGATTGTCTCTCCTTCTCTGATAATCTACGCTGAACTCGTGGTAGCAGACCCAGCCGGCAAGCTTCGAAGAGTTTGATCGCATCTGCGGGCGTTCGTACGTGACCATAGTAGGTGTCCATCTTGTCCGTCTTTCTGATGCTTTGCTCAATTGGGCTCTGTCGTATTCGCTCAAGTCGAGATTGGGACTGTGATGCTCCTTTTACTTCAACTCAAACACAACCCTTCAAGTCCTCCTCAAGGAATGTCACCGCTTCCGCCCTTCGAGTTTCTTATTACCCGCAGCCCACTCTGTTGACAATGGACGTAGGTGCGCGGCCCCAGTCGTTTCTTGGCTGTGTGAGGAAGCTTGTGCGCCGCAATATCCGGACGTGGACAAGAATTGGCGACGACAAGGTGGGTTGGTAGATCGGGGCAGTTGTTGTCGAGATACTGAGACGTTTAGCGGTTGATCCTCGTCGCTTCAGATGAAAGTTAGCTCCAGATTCGTCCCACGAGTGTACAAGACGGAAGTCGACGCGAAGATGAGACAGTTTGAAGCACAAGGTGACAGAAGCTTAAACTAAGGTTCCATGGGGCTGCGCGTAGAATTGACTGCGCTGCGTTCTGCAAGCAGTACGAGATACGAGGAGCAGCCAAGACTGGTCGTGTGTTTGTTGACCCCATCGATCTGATACGAGGCGACGCAGCCCCAAATACAAAGAGCACTGCGAGTTGTACATGACTCCAACATGACACTTTTGCGCTCTGATGATGATGCAGATGTAGATGCAGACGGCGATTAGGTCACGATCTGGGGAGAAGGATGGTGGTGTTGATGCTCCCGCAACGATGACGCAAGGTTTAGCGACGACGACCACAACCACCACATCTGCGCCGGCACCACCAGCAATAGCGCATCTTTGGTGCGCAATTGTAGGAGAATGTGTGTGTAAAGAAACTGTGGAGTACGTACTGTAGATTTCTGTGCGTGTGTGTTTTGGGATAAGTCTGAAGCTATTCCCGAAAGGCTCTCCAGAATCCGGGGTCGAGTGTCGTTTAATGATGATGATGGTGTGCGGTCGTCAAGTCGTCAAGGAGTCAAAGAAAAGATGTCGCTTCGAGGATTGGTGGACGGCAAGTAGGTACACTGGAGCCCGGTGTTGACGGGGAAGGGGAATTCGATCACGGGATGCGGTTCGAAGTCTCCAGCTTTGGGTGATGGTGATGGTGTTGGTGTTGATGGAGGACTGCTCGAAGTTGACACGCTGCACGGTCAATCACGAAGTCGATCCAGATGGGGGTGGTTTGCGAGATATGGAGATATGCGTTCCAGCAAAAGCTAGAACTTGAACGGGCTGGAGGACTCGGAGGTATATCTGGGAATCGTCGTACCAAGCAAGCCAAGTATCCCTAGTGCGGACTGTGGACTGTGGACTGTAGTAACAGTAGTGCGCCGCAAACCCAGGGAAGGACAGAGCCGTTTGCACCTGCTGGCGAATGACGATCTGAGATTTACTCGGATTAGTGTGGAAGCCAGCGTACGGCACTAGCCTGAAGGGGCATTTCAGAGAACGCTTCAGGGAAGGTACTACAGGACTACTGGGTGCTGGCTGTTGTCAAGATGTTGGTAATAAATAATACCTGCAGACGGAAAAGGATCTGACTGCGATGCGGCACCCTGCAAGACCCCGAAAGTTGGATCTGGAATCCGCCTGACTCTTGCGGCCCGGGGCACGAGAGACCACATACACGGCCAGGGCACCCGAGGCCATATGTCCTGCACTGGCTGTGCTGCACTACACTGAACTGCACGCTGTGCTATACAAAGGCCGCCTCGATGTAACCCGTTGGAACTTGGAACTTCGAAGCTCCCGTTCAGGTATCCTCTTGCTGCTCTATCGATTGCTCTGTCTATTTTGGCTTGGCTTCTTGAACAATCACTAACGCCAGCACTTGCAGACAGGATCGGTGCTTGGTCGTCGGACTTGGCTGGCTGGCGCTGCTCTTGGAAACTCTTGGGTGTTGGGATCCTGGTGGAGATGGACATCTCGCTCGTTTTCTCGCCTCCCCTTTCTAGGCTTCGGGATTGACTACTATTGTAAGGTTATTCCTGAGAGCACGACATGCAATGATGAAGTCGTCACAAGCGTGCACGAAGCGTGTTCGTCGTCTGCGTTTGTCCTCAAGTCCGTACGGAGGTACCAAGTCGCCAAGCAGAGTCGCAGAGGCACACTGGGCATGGGGCCATGGGTCAAACCGTCAAAGGACTCGTCAGCTCTCCCCTCTCCTTGATACTCCTGGCGCGCATGGGCGTCTGCTAGGCTCGTTAGGTAAACACTGATGATGAGCTTATTTCAATCGCTCGACGCTTGCATCCCAATCCATTCAGAAGGCCGAGAAGCATGGCAGAAGCGTGGCAGAGGTCTACGTAAAACCACTGCTCGTAAACCAAGCACCATTCTTCTCCTCGTCCAAGCCTCCAAGGACGTCCAGTTCAGGATGGCTCATCGGCGCGGCGTCTCTCATTCGTTCCACTGATGCCGCGCCCGGCGCAGTCAGCTGTGTCGAGGCTAGTGAGAGCCCCCCGAAATACCCCTCTCGGGGCTCGCCAAATAGCTGCACAGCGCTTCCAAGCCCCCCAAAGTGCTCACTAACCCATTACATAGCACCGTCAGCAAGTCAGAATGCTAAAGAGGTGTCCCACGACGAACCCGACTCTGCGGTTCCTATTAGACAAGCCGACACCGAAACACTTGCTTTGAGACACCGCAATGGACCTGAGCTCATCGTCAGTGTCTCTGAATAACTCGCTATGGAGAGATTAGGATGTCTTTCGCATCATCGACTCGTCGTTGTTTCGTCGCCTGTCAGTGGAACTGACGAAGCCTGTGGAGCTGTGGATCCACGCCGATGCTTTTGAGGCTTATAAGACCAATACCGTAAAGTGCTATACACGAATCATCGACCTCTTTGGCTGATCTTTTTCCCATCCGTCCATCTCGTTCTGGAAGGTTAATTATTGGCTTTTCTGGGTCTGCGGATCTGACGGTGAGCTAGGAGGCTGGACTTGTCATTGTCACACAGAGGCATTTAAAGTATATTCCTGGGCTGCTTGGCACAAGCTTGGCACATCGAAGAAGTCCACTTTGTTTCAACCTTAAGCAGATCGGCATCTCTATTCGAACAACGAATTGTTACAAGTCCAGGTTTCATGTCTTCCTCCTCGGTCCCGAGAGCGTAAGTGAAGTGCAGCCGAAGGTGGAGAGTCAAAAGACGCTGATCCAAAACCTACGTGTTCTAGAACTAGAAATGATTCGTACTTTTTTATTGTCCTCATCTCCAGTTCGTCACTCGATGACAGATTCTGTTCCTCTGCTACCAGGGGGCATCTGCCGAGTCCCCATGTCTAACAGAGTGGTGTAACTGGTGTTCGACTGCTGAGACTTTCACTTCGAGGTCGATACTAGCCTCCGCTCGCCTTATCCTCGCCTCATCCTTCATGAACCGCAGTATCTCCGTGCCTCCAAGACAAATCACGTATGTTTCTCTCGTTCAAACTTTGTTTGACTTTAACTCAAATACTTTATGGTGCAGATCACGCGATGGCGGTTGATTCACCCCCAATCTCAGTCAAATAGCCGTGGCCGTTCTGGCGGGTGTCTCTGTCGCACGTCAATCAATCGACCGGCATGGTTGAGCTTGATCAAAGATGATGACACCCACACAAGCATTCCGCATTTCGCATTTCATGCACCGATCCAACCCTCGCATCTATTCTCCCGATCTCATATCCACATAACCATCACGAATCACGATCCATATTAGAGCCCAGTCCGATACGGCGACACTTCGCCATCTCTCGTTCAAGCAGGTCGAATACACACAGCGCAACCCTTCCTCTTCCTGGCCTGCAAAAGCATCGACCATCGAGCCACGCAACACCTGCCCCACAGGTATGCCATACCCCCGTCGCAGGCTCGGTGGCGTTTCCAGTGGCGGGCTTGGCGCATAACCGAGCTCCATTGGTCGGTGTCGAAGTTTTAAGCATGATTTTTAACTCTGCGCTGATCGCCAGCCCTTGCCCGCTTTGTGCAGCCCCATCCTCTACCGAAGGGACCAATCACGCGAGACGGATCCTCCAGCTCTCGTACCCAGCATGCCATTTGTTTCTACCGCACCTGCGAAAGTTGCGTGGCATGCAGGAGGAAGGAGGAAGAAGGAAGGAGGAAGGAAGCCATTGAGAACAATCACGGATGAGATGAGATGATGATGTGATCTTACAAAGTACAGCGCAAATTAAGGTAACTCGTTGCGATCAGCGAACAGCGAGAAGAGACAGACGGATATCAAAGCGAGCAATGAGCGAACGCTGCACTATCTCGGAATCGGCAACTCTTCAGCACCTCCCGATCTTCATTCGTAGGGCGGTGCGAATACGAAGTACGGTCATGCTTCTTCGGCCGCCCAGCCAGGACTTGCTTCTCTCGACCCCAACCACAGCAGGCTGTCCAGTGTCCACAGTCCACAGCCCACAGTCCAAGACTCCAAGACGGCCTGTCATCTTTTTCTTTCGCAGTCACCTTACACGCTCCACGCCCGCTGAGTGGCTCAGCGGCCACAACTCCCCACGGATCGCTCGGTCTCGGTTATGCAATTAACCATAAAACCTTACTTTGAGTTACCGGACTCGTTTCCCTCTGCGGATCAGGAGCATGGCGTTCGTTTGGCGGCACCGCACCATGTCGTCGAATCATCCCACTTTACATCGTTTTTCCTCCAAGTTACCCTCACGAGTCACGACGGCACCTAACTGGGCCTTCAGCACGCCACAGCCTGCCATTTGGAACTGAGGCTGGGGGATGAATGCTTGGATGGAGAAGAACGAGAGGACCGGGCGAATGCGAATAGATTGGGAAGTAGAGTTATCCGGTGGGATCTTGGCGGGCCTTGGCTGCCATAGATATGCTTAATTTCTTAAATTGCTTTCCTCGAGTCGTGCGTCGTGGTGCGACCGTCCGAACCCTGGATCTCTATCTGGGATTGGGATTGCTTCTGCATGTCGGATTGGGTTGAGTTGTCGAATTCTGCACATGCGGTAATCCTTATTTGATGGATGTGCTTTCTCCACGACGCAGGCAGGTCGGGTCGAATCGCTCGTCGCTGTGCGAATGCAGATACCTGGGCCTGGAGATGCAGGCGGCAGACCGAGATGCAGACGCAGAGAGTGCTGCTCGCTCCGTCGCATCCGTGCCGTTATGTCATATCATGTCATCCCATGCTATCCTAACCAAAAAGGCAAACGCATCTAACCTAACCTCAACCGCACCGCATTCATCACGTTGAACGTTATCTTGCCATGTCTTGCCATGCTATCCGTCCCTACCCCCTACCGCCCTACCGCATCGCAACATCCCCATCTCCATCTGTATCTGCATCTGCATCCCTACGAATCCCTATGCAGCCGCAAAGAGTCAAGATCAACCAGCTAGCTCCGCTCCTCCCGTGTCCGTCGGCGTGGACTCGTGGCTTCTACACTAGTCTTTACATCGTGGCTAACTACTGTACAGTACGACGCTATACTGCGCTACACGCTATCTCACACTCGCCACAGTCTCGACCTCGACCTCTCTGCTAAGCTATGTTAATCGCAGTCTTAACAATAGAGCCTAACGGACAAACCGAACTAACTCTTATCATCCCAAACCGAAAGAATGCTCCATGCCAAGCACGCGTGTTGCACAAACTTTTACCCCACAATGCCATGCCTCGAATCCTCGATGCAAAAACGCCTCCAAAGCAAGCCAGATACCCAAAAATAAAAGGGTCCTACCCTTAGGAGTACTCGGTACAATACGATACGGTACGGTACGGAGATATCGGCTTACCAGGCTACCAGCTGCCTCGACCCCTCCTTTCCTCACGCCTCGCTCCTCAAGCGTCGAAAAGAAGCGAAAAGAGGCTTTTCGTGGCGTTCGCAGGTTCGTGTGCCAAGCTTTCGTGGAGACCCGCCAAACTCAAAATCCGCTCGCTCGTCTCCCAATTATAAGAGACTGAAGAAAGGGCAATGAGAGCTAGCGGGTGAGGGGCGGCGGATGGGGCGATAGCGGATAGCGGGCGGTGGAGGATGAAAGGTGAGCTTCGTATTGCGTATTTGTTTGGAGTTTGGGAGTCACTTGGTTCTGGATCCTTAGGTTCGGAAGTCCTTTTTTTATTTATGCTTGTTGTTTTCTTTTATTCTACTTGTATGCTTGTGTTTATCCGTTGGATTGCTTAGGAAGTACTAAGCAAGAGAGAAGGCTTGGTTGCTTAGGACTAAGAGGTATGAGAGAGTTCGCGGATGCGATGCGCTGCGATGCCATGCCATGCCATGCCATGCGGAATTAAGGTAAAGCAAGTAAGGTCAGAAAGTAAAGATGACGATGGGAATAAAGACGAACTCGAGATGCCCATAGGCCGGCTGAGGTCATGTCAGATCTCTATTCGGTTGAGCCATTTCCGTTCCATTCGTCGCGATACATGCCCCATCAGGACATTTGCCTCTCCTCTGTGTCTTTCGTAAAAGCTCTTCATCCAGTCATCATCCGCAGCAGACATAGGATTTCAGATCCAGCAGTCCGGATTAAAGATTCAGCGTCCAATTCGTCAACTCTGCGCCTCTTGATTTCTCAGCTGCAACATGCAGCACTTCCCGAACCGGCAGACGCGGCGAGCTGACATCCGTCATCCGTCTCGATGCGGCGTCCTCGTGCTCAAAGCTGAGGTAAAATGAGAAGAAGAGAAAACGAACCGAAACGGGTGACCTTGAGAACACGAGGGGGCCAATTAAGAGCTTTTGAGGCTTTGGCTGCAGATTTGCTTGCTGGCTGAGTGAGCGTTTTGTCAAAGCATCGGAAGCAGAACTCGCGGCCGCGGCTGCTGCAGCTGAGCAGGTTCGTATGCTGAATTTCCACTCATCGTCTCGGTCCCGAGAATTGGGTCCGGAATGTCACTGTCAGATTAGCATTAAAGAGGGGACGGCGAATTGCCGATTCTGGTCTGTTACATCCGTTTGCGGTTTGTGGGGACGGGTCGCTGAAGCGAAGAATGTCTCGTCGTCGTCGTCGTCCTTCCTTCGTATCGAGTGCGGACCGTATACTGTACTTACTTTCCTAGACCAGTTGATGATAGGTGGACGACCGACCGTACAGCCGTTCCCTATCTCTTGGATCCAGAGGTTGAAACCTATTAATCTTCACATTGTTTGGTCTGCTCATCTGATCAGCAGACCGCCTCACCCTCACTCACTCATCTGATTCGAAACCAGTTAAGCTTCTCGATCGTCCGAGACCCTGATCAGAAGATGTTCCCTTCCCTTCGAATGATCTCCGATTCCACAATCTAATCTGCCCTTCCCTTCGAACCATGCCATCCTGCGATCGATATTTACCAATCAACATCTTACACCCTAACCTTCTTTCCCCACCGGACCGCCTTCCACCACGCCCACCACGCACACAACATGCACTCCCAGTCTGCCACACCCATTTCTCAGATCATTAATCCTCGCAGCACGCAGTTCTTCCAGACTTCCTCTCACCTTCCCTCCCACCACACACTACTCCCGGCCCCGGAAAGAATCTCCACCAAGCGGTCCCAGAGCAATAATTGGGTGGATCCCCCAGCTCGCGTCATAACGTCGTAACAAGCTTAATTCGTGCGTCTCCGCTGTTGGGTGCTCCAACGCCCAGGGGGGGCCCCTGGTCGAGGCGTGAACCCTTGTCGGGAAGCTTGGTTACGGCTGCCTCTTTCCTTACCAGGCCGCGTCATCTGGACAGGGCTTGGCGGCACATCGGCACACTCGGCGTGCGGGCCTGCGAGAGGGAAGATGGGAAGATGATCTGATAAGGGACGCCAAGGGGAGGTGGCGCCAGGGGGGGCCCGATTTTGGTGTGGGTTGGATTGGATTGGATTTTTGGATGACATTTGATGGGATCGGATTGGGCGGAGCGGAAAGGAAAGGAAGGAAGGGAAGGCAGGAAAGAAAAGAAAATGAAAAGAAAGGAAAACGGAAGGAAAGAAGAGGATAGAGTGGCAGGCAGGCAGCGTGGGTTGAGCTTGAGCTTGAGCTTGAACGTCAGAATCGGATGTGGGATCTCGCTCTCAGCTGGAAGACGGACTGCAGCGGCACAAGACCGACCGACCTACCAGCCAAAAACAAGTCCCCCAAAAAAGGTTCAATTAGAAATCAATTCAACCACCGTACCAATATCCAAACCAGCCTTTTCGTTCGTGCGTGGTGCTCAAATCGATTTCGATCGATGATGAATCAGTCAGTCCTCTCATAACGGTAAACCATCTTCCCTAGGTATGGCACGCGCAATAAATAAATATATCGCCAATGCAACGTCGTTCGTACAGTACGAACAGTAGATTGCCAGCTTCCGTACTGTACTGTACTGTACTGTACCTACTGCAGTCCGATATACGAAGTATTATATTTATTTTATTATATTAATTAATACGGGAGAGGGAGGGGAGGGAGGGGAGCTTGGATCAATCTGGAAGTGGAGGAAGTAATCTGGAATGGAAGGTAGGGGAGGGGGAGGCAGAGGCAGAGGCAGAAATAACCTTAAATTTCACGTGCCACATCAGATTGCAAGTAGGTTGCAAGTTGCAACATTTTTCATTTGGTCGGGCCGGCGTGGACATGGGTATGGGGCTTGGTCTTGGTTGGTTGGTTAAGGTTTTTTTTTGCTTGGCAACGATGTACTGTAACCCTCCCGAAAGTGAGTGAGTGAGGGAGTGAGAGAGAGGGCCGAATGACGAATCGGAGAGGGTGTTGGTGTTGGTAATTACTGTGTTGTACGATTTTGCGAACAAAGTACGGTACTGTGAGGAGCACTGCACGGGTTTGGACTTATTATTACGGACAATGCAGTGCTTGACTCGACTTTATCCTGGGACCTGAGTCAGCGCCATCTCACGGCATTGATCGGCATCAGCATTTCGCTTTCCGCATTCCATTTAGGTAGGTTAGGTCGGTACTTTACGGCCGACCGGGTACAGTACTTACCAGATCTCGGGGGCGTTTCGTACTGTAGAAGGATGGGTGGGATGAGGCTGTACATCATGGCAGTGCCGTGCAAACAAGCTTTATGGCGGGATGATGCATCAATCGGATTCGCATCATCTGGTAGGATATACTGTAATAATAAGTTTAATGTTTTTAATTCAAACGGTGGCGGGGTAAGGGGGGCAGGATGGGTCGGTCGGTGAGTGAGATTTCCGTGACAGATGACCTGCCCTGGGTGAGTGAGTGCGGAGATTCCTCGTCATGATGAGTGATGAATGGCATGGGGGGCATATCAGGCTATCGTAATCGGGTATTCGTGTTTTTGATGCGTTGTTGATGCAATAGGAGAGGAGAGGTCATTTTGTTTGTTTGCTTGGGTATTGGAGATCGGAGAGAGGTTTCGGAGCGGCGACGGCGGGAACCATCTCTTCTTTCGCTGGTTCGGGTAAGGCTCTGCTGAGATGCTTTGGAGGTTGGAGTCGAGATCTTGCTGTCGAAGTTGATAATATGCTATTTTGGAGTATGGTTATATGACTTCATCTCAGAA
This sequence comes from Mollisiaceae sp. DMI_Dod_QoI, assembly GCA_009613015.1. Taxonomy (NCBI): domain Eukaryota; kingdom Fungi; phylum Ascomycota; class Leotiomycetes; order Helotiales; family Mollisiaceae; species Mollisiaceae sp. DMI_Dod_QoI. The sequence goes on along the minus strand of VXCB01000038.1, from coordinate 71,920 downwards.
GGTGATCATAACTCCATCGAGGATCTAAGTGGATCTCTGGCTGGATTGGTCCGTTTTACGAAAAGTTAGTTCGCGCCGATGTGCTGAGCGTCTTATTCCGTTTCTCCTTTTTCGCTCCGAGCGTGATGCCGGATATATTTCAATGCGTAGCAAGAATTCATCTTTCTCGTCAATGCCTCACTCAGTTCATTGAAATTCCAAACTTCAAAATGTCCCAAGAAACTCTCCGTCAAGCTTTCCCAGACAAGGCTACCCCGCTGGTCAGTTATGGCACTCCGTTCACAGAAGCCTGTGCCAAACATGTTCAAGAGAAGTTCAAAGCCTCACGAGTCTATCTCATAGCTGGGAGATCCCTAACAAAGAATACAACCTTCACATCCGAGCTTCAGAAAGCGCTTGGGTCCAGCCTAGCTAAGACACGTGTTGGCATGACACCTCACACACTCATGTCTGAAGTCCTCGAAATCGTTGAAGATTGTAGAACCGTGAACGCAGACTGCATCGTCACGCTCGGCGGCGGCAGCCTCTCTGACGCTGCAAAAATCATAACATTTGTCCGTTACCTCCCTCCTCTCGAACTCTCATCCTCATATCAACCGCTAACAACCCCAGGCTCTCGCCAACAACATTAAAACCCAATCCGAGCTAGTCAAACTCCCGCACGTAGGACCTCACACCACCACCCTCCCAGCCAATGCCCCAACTATCCCAATAATCTGTATCCCGACCACTCTCTCAGGAGGGGAATATTCCACCTACGCTGGCGTCACAGACCACCTCACTGGCGAGAAAATCCAATTCTGTCCCCCAATCGCAAGTCCAGACCTCATCATCCTCTCCGGAGAACTAGCATGCAGCACCCCTCTCGACATCTGGCTCCAATCCGGCATGCGAGCCGTAGATCACTGCATCGAGACCCTAGCCTCATTAAAATCCACCGCCGAGGTAGACGCGAGCGTGACCAAGAGTTTAAAATGCCTGATCCCCGGCCTCTTGAACGCGAAGCTCAACGCGGGTGGGAAAGGGGAAGGGAAAGATGAGGAGGTGAGGGCTAGACAGGAGTGTCAGGTTGGTGTTATGTGGGCGATGCTTTTCTTGCATAGGATGGTGGCGTGTGGTGCTAGTCATGGCATTGGACATATGCTTGGTCCGATGTTTCATGTGGGACATGGAGAGACGAGTTGTATTCTTCTTCCGGCTGTTTGTAGATTTAATGCTGTGCGTGGTGGGAAGGAGATCTTGGCGAGGCAGGGGTTGATGAAAGATGCGTTGTGGAGTGTGTCCGAGGCGAGAGAGAGGTTTGAAAGAGAGGGGTTGGGGAGAGAGGTGGGTGTAGAGAGGTTGTTGGATGTGGTGATTAGGGAGTTGGGGTTGAAGAGGAGGTTGAGTGAGGTGGGGGTGGTGGAGAGGCGGGATTTAGAGAGGTTGGCGGAGGCGAGTTTGAGAGATCCGTTTTTGGTGACGAATGCGGTGCCGATTACGACGAAGGAGCAGGTGTTGGAGATTTTGGAGATGTGTGCTTGAGGTGGTATTTAGACCTCAGAGGTACGTTCAGAGCTATGCTAAGGAGAGTGTCCAAAATGAGATTCTGGGAAATGATTCAGAAATACAGAGCATTTCAAATGTATTACTCTCAAGCTCATGGATCTCATGACCCATCAGTGAGGCAATGTGAATCAACACACGCACCTACTCCTAGCTCTTCTCCTCTCCCTTTCACAACCTCCTTCTTTCAACACCCAATCCTCCACCTCCCTCTTAATCAAAACACCAAAATCCGCCTCATTCGCAAACCACCACCAGCACAATGTGCATATGCAACCACTTCCCCCCACACGACCACCGCAAAATCGCCGGCGAAGCAATCCTCTTCCCCAAGAATCCAAAATGCAAGTTAGGGAAGAATCACCACCACCTACGATGTACGAGGTGCAAGAAAGACGTGTCTGGATTCAAGGGTGATGGTTGTGAGGATCCACCTTATAAGTTGGTGTTGTGTCCTAATTGTGAGGTTCTGGGGAAGTTGTGAGATAGGTGAGGAGTTTGAGAGCTGCTATGGGTGGGAATGATGATGTTTGTGTGAGAGGTTCTGGGTGATGGGGGTAGACTGTTGGATGGTTGTATTGATAGAATGGATTTTTCATGCCTGGCAAGAGTTTGTGAATGGTCATGATTTTAAATAGTGAAGTGTGTGTATGTGTGGGTTTATTCCTTGAAGGTCTTGAGTTGAGACTTATCGTTAAAGGCTAGGGCCAGAAGTAGGTATCTCAGCTCCAACTCTCTTCAGACTATCTTCCACTTCTTCACTCTGCATCCCAGGTTCTTGTGAGATTGTTATGACATGAAAATTGGCTATGCTGTGAAAGTGATGCTTGCCTTCCAACACCTAATCGTTCCCATGGGATCGGGTAGGCCTGCGTGCACTTATAATTCTCATCTCATGCTACTTTGAAAAGCCAGGGCTGATGCAGCATTCAAGCCATTTTGCCTGTGTTCTTTATTCGAAAGATGCATCGCTAAATCATGGTGTATTTTATTCTCTTGACGGGCTTACCGAGAGCAGTGTCGCTTAATAAAGGGGTAGAGTATTAAATGCGATCTGCTTTGTGATACCCCTGAAGCTTTTAGAGAGGACTTGTAGAAATTTTAAGGTAATAATCTCAAAGAATGGGATTGGTAAAGGTTGGAATATACGGCAAGACAAGGGGTTTCAAGAGGAAGGGCGTAGCTACATGTGAATCATACTAGTGAAATAATATTCAACATCGCTGTGTCTGAATCGACTTGATCGAAGTTGGTCTATACATCGATTTCTTAATTTTTATTTAGATCCTTTTATTTAGATCCTTCTGTTTAGATCCTTTTATTATACGGGATTTTCTCTTCTCTTCTTTCTTTTAAACCTATATTCAACTCGTGATAACTCTCGAAGCCTCTAACCTCGCTATTCAACGAAGAACAACAGCTCATTATTATACGCCAATCCTAATATAAAGAGTACTTGTTTCTGCTCGGAATTGTGAGCAGAGCTGCTTTTACCAGCGGTCGAAGGTGAGTTATAGCGAGTAAGGGTGAGACAAGGTTGAGAGCGATAATGGATGGATCATGCTCAGGGAGGCCTCTTCTAGCTCCCTCGCGAATCGACTACAGTTTTTATCTTGTCTATATTTAGATCTTAGAAATCATATTGCTTACAGTATCGCCACCATCTTTAAGCATCGTAACGATGGCCGTTTTCGCTGCTTTGTTACACTTATCAAGAGTCCTCACGGGAGGCAAGTTAAGCCCACCCCCTTTTTAGCCGAAAATCGGCGATTCGAAGAGGCATCGCTTGAACTGCCTTCGAGACCTCCTCAAACCAACCCAGCTCGCATACGAGGATATGACTTCCAATTCGCAAGAGCTTATTTAATTTGGATACTACAAGAAATCGCGCGCGACAAATAATTTTATAAGTTACATAGAATTTTGCAGATCCTATTGCTACAATAACATCCCCTCATTTCAAAAAGGACTCGATATTCGTTATCGGCAACTTCACCTTTAGCTAATATTTTAATTTTTGGAATTTTCTAAGCAGTTTTTAAAAATCGAGTTTTTAGTGTTCCTACCTCACGCGATGCCCTTGCCATTACGAATTTATCGCCGTTGCCCCGAGAACCTTTTTAAAGCCCCGCGGAAGTTATGGTAGCCCCGCTGTGGCATGCTCCCGCTCCCTTACCAACCTTCCTTAGTCACTTCCAAAATGCGAAATATCTTTGCGCATTTACATCTCGGCCATGACATCCATTTTTAAATGGGTGAAGTGTGCTATTCGAAGGCCACCCTCCCCACTAATGCGCTTTCCAACCAAAGGTTTCGAGGTAGTCAGCGAATCGGAAGTGTTAGAAGAAGAAACTTTCGATGAGTTCAAGGCCGGACGATACTATCCCATGATTATCGGCGGGGTACTTGCATCCAAGTACCAAATCATTGGCAAGCTCGGATTTGGACTCACATCAACTGTATGGCTCGCTCGCGATCTACAGTATGTCCATGCCAAACAAGCTCAACTGGTGGGTCATAACTAACAAAACCAGAGCACATCGGCACGTCGCCTTGAAAGTGTACACGCGTGGGGATAACAAGCAAGAAGAGTTTGATATCTATAAACATCTCAGCAAAGCCAATCCCTCGCACCCAGGCTATCCTTATGTTCGGAGCGCCTTAGATACATTCACCATTCCCCGGGTTGGGGGCGATCATCACTGCCTCGTTCAGAAACCCATGTGGGAGAGCTTCAAAGACCTTCTGTATCGCAACCCGACGCATCGGTTCACAGAAGAACTTCTCAAAGGAGGCCTGATGCAAGCTCTCCTCGCACTTGATTATCTACACACTGAATGCAAGCTTGTTCACACAGGTACGACAGCTTATAACTTCAAATCGTGATACTGACGCTAACACACTCTATGATAGATATCAAAGCCGACAACATCCTCCAAGAAATTGAGGATCCTTCAATCTTAGACGCCTTCACCAAAGCCGAAATGGAGCAACCCTCTCCACGAAAACTCGTTAACAGCATGCCAGTGTATGCATCAAGACGGTTCGACAGGCCCAAAACATTCGGGCGAGCCGTACTTGGCGATTTCGGTTCAGCAGTCCCTGGAGATGTGCCGCAAGTTCACGATGCTCAGCCGAATGTTTATAGATCTCCGGAGGTGATGCTGAAGATGGAATGGAGCTATCCTGTCGACATTTGGAATGCTGGAGTCATGGTTAGTAACTTCGTCAAATCCGCAACTTCTAACCCTTTTGCCCCCATCGTATGAGTTCTGACCATATTTTCTGAGATTCAGATCTGGGATCTGTTTGAGGGCAAGCACCTGTTCTACGGTACTGATCCAGATGGCAAGGGATATTCGACTCGTGCGCATCTTGCGGAGGTGATTGGGATGCTGGGTCCTCCTCCACCAGAACTACTCGAACGTGGGGAGCGGAGCGCCGAATTCTTTGATGAGCATGGTATGCACCTTTTCCTTTGTCAGATTCCTACCTCCATCTCTTGCACAACTTTCTCTCGGTTTCCGTGGTCTCTCTTCCTCACATTCCCTCATTTCCAAATTTCTTTAACCATGAATATTAATCATCTTCATGCATGCAGGCAAATGGAAAGCAGAAGTAGACATACCCTCAAACACAAGTCTGGAAAAGTCTGAAGAGTTTCTGGAAGGAATCAACAAAGTGATGTTTATGCGTTTCGTAAGAGGAATGCTTCAATGGCGACCAGAGGATAGAAAGACAGCGAAGGAATTGATCGAGGATCCGTGGCTCAATAACGAGATGGAATGAAAGCTCTTTTACGTGCCCAAAATGTTTCAATGAGGATTAAGAGTGTTTTCTTACCCCCTGGACTCCGGATTAATACTCGTCTCTGTGAGATGAGAAATTCTATTCATGTGGTGTCACTTCCCTGGAGTTCAGTGACTGGTCACTGCATTTAAAAAACCGGATGGTTTTCATGAAAATGAATCGGATACAGTAATCTAGCTTCTATTTAGGACAACTTTCTATTGAGCCTCCATACCTGGAGGTAGCCATGTACACTGGAGCATCCGGATCACCTCCGGCCCCCACAATCTTCGGAACACCGACCTGAACGGCTTCTCTAAACCGCTTTATAGAACTCTATAAGACACCCTACTAACACCCTTCGACCGCGATATCTTCTTCACCTCAATCTTACCTACCTTACTACAATCACTCACGTGAGTGCCGCCGCATGGATATGAGCCCATCCCCTCCATCTCCACTACTCTCCCCAGCTCTTCTCCCTCGGGTAACACAAAGTCTTCTGCTCCCGTACACTTCTTCTTCAGTTCTTCCAATGGCCAATAATGGATCCTCACAGGTGCAGCTCCTGCTACGAACTCATCCGTCTTCGCCTGAATAGCAGCTTTATGCTTGCCATCGATCAGGCCGCCAAACTCGACAGCAGCGGAGTCGGGATAATGAGATGCTTTGCTTTCAGTAAGCTTGGGAAGTACACCCTCTCGACTGAGTTGATTGATGGCGAATCCAAGAACGTGGCCTGCGGTATGGAGACGTGAGTATAGTTCTCGTTTCTCCGCGTCAATGCTTTGCTTGATTTCCTCGCCGGCGGAAAATGCCTTGGATCCTGGTGGATTGAAGCGACCAAAATGAAGGATGTGGCCACCTTCTGCTGGATGCCGTACGGATTGGACCTCGAAGGTAGGTTTTGAGTCCTCTTCAGCGGTGGAATGGATGGTGCCGGTGTCGGTTGGTTGACCCCCACCCTGAACGTAGAAGATTGTTTCATCTGTGATTAAGACATGATCGTCTTCAGATGGTTCTTTGATGAGGGATTGGTCTGATTCTGGTAGTGTTGAGACAGGATTTATTGAAATGACTTTGCTGATGTATTCGCGAAGTTCTTGCCTATCTTGGTAGACTAATTTCGTCCGTGTTGCCATCTTCAATTGCGTTAGATTAGTTATAATCGAATTTGGATCACACTCACCGTAGACTGTAATCTTCGGACTGCTCTCATAAAGTCTCACAGTACTCAATTCAGAGGAAAGAAATATTTGTGAGATGCAGTTGAGTCAACGTGAAAATATGACTGAGAAAGTATACTATACATTTAGTCGACACGAAGGGCGTAATGACTAAGCTTTACACTACCGTAGAAATTGATGGAAGTCGCTTTAGATCTAACCCGATTCGGTAAGAAGAGGAAGGAGAAACTACCCTTCGAAGAACCATAACCCTACCTCAACAACACCCAAACGCCAGAAAGTAGTAGTATTAGCAATATCCCATTCTTAAGAATCCTGGCAAAAGTTACTCCAGTCCTATAGCTTCAATTATGGTATGTGATATGTGTTCGAAATCCGGTTAAATCTAAAGCGACTTTCATCAATTTCTATAATGTAAAGAGGGTTAAAACAAGAAGACAATAAATAAGATATTCCGAAATAGTCAAAGCTTGAAGAATTGATATTGCTTGCAGCTTAGGCTTAGGCGCAAGGGCCTTCGGAATTCAATACCAAGTATCACGTGACACCCCTGAACCATTTCGTTTATCTCCTTATACTCGCAAGAATGCATAGACCGGAGAGAAAAACCGCCCTGGAGTTTGTAGAAGGTTGCTCTATTGCTGATTTGATATTGTTACATAGCTGTAGCTCAATAACTTAAACTCTAATGCATTTAAGTCTACCAGACAAGCCATAATTTTATCTCTAGTCATGAACTCTAATATACCATTGAATTCAACCTCCTACTTTGCACATATCTCTTTGTGTGTCCCTCATTCCATGTCTCTCGGCTTCCATTACTCCCATACTCTGAATACCAAACATCTTCGTGAGCTATTCGTCTTCGAGCGCATTCCATCGACTCGACCTCGTCAGAAGCAGGCGTGCTAGCTGGTGACGGAACAAAGTTTTACTTATGTTCATTGTCTGGCGAAGGAGGGAAGTGGTCCCATATCATTGAGCATTCAGCCGATACTCAAGCAGCTCAAGGCCAGAGACAAGCCGCATACTCCAAATATTGGCCCACCGTTCCGTAAATCTGGCTCAATTCATCCGACATTAGCTGAGGACCATTCAAATGATCGCGTTGCTTCGCAAATTGATGCCTCCACAATGCAATATTCCATGCAAAACTCGAGTGTCCAACGCCAGCAAACTCGGAAGACTTCGTCAACACTAAGTAATCGACCAAAGCTTGCTGATCAAAGGTAAGATTATCAAGCAGTCTCTTGTCCTCACCACTCACAAGATCATGCTTCGTTGATACCGAAATGTTGTATTTGTGCGCGTCCTCGGTGAATCTCGCAAGCTGGCTAACATCTCCCGATGCGAGATAGATGACTGGCAGCCCAGACACCTCAGCTTGCTCAAGGTAGTAGTGTGATTGCACGGAGTATTTCGAGTATTCGAATTGGTCGACAGGCCATCCTTTCTGTGAGTCCTGTTCAGTACGAAGATGAGCGCCGAAGAAAGTGCCTTTCCATATCTCGGAACCAAAATCACCATTAAGGTCATAGGTAGAAACAAGGTTCTTTAACACTGTTGTAGCCAGCTCTCTTGCCTCCCTCCGAAACTTGAGGATCTTTCCAAAGTCGAGGACAAAATCATCCAGGTCCGAATAGATTGGGTACTTTAAGTATGACCGCTCCAGATTCACAACAACTGGTGAGTCGGTATCTCTCTCCTGGCTCAACCAGCCATAAAACTTCCCTCTCCATCCTTCTGGATGTGCAATCCCAGTTGGCGTATCTTCCATCAAGCTTTCTGGCAGCAGAGTAATTGGTTGTTCCTCTGACTCCTCCAGGAACTCCTTTGCATCATCAAATAATTGCAATTGAGGGCACGACAGCCTTAGCGACTCCACAAAATGCGTCTCGTCGAAAATGTAGTCGAAAGATATTGTTTCTCTCTCCCATATGTGCGCAATATCATTCGGATCCCGTAGTATGACTCTCGGCAATGTCAAGCCAGCACCCGCAGATATGGCATATCGAACACAATTAAGAATTGAGTTGCGCAGATTGCCTACCCCACCTCCAGAGCGATTGCATGTGAACAGCAGTTTCGGATTCCATTCTGTTCGTGCGCAGAGGCCTTGGATGGCAGGCGAGTGGAGAAGCGGCTCGTCGAAGAGATCAGTAGCTTCGATGAGGTTTTGTTTTTGGACTTCGGCGGAAGGCGACCAGGAAAAGGACGGGATGGTGAAGATTGAAGGTCTTAGATAAATCAGCGAAAGGAGGAATACGACAGCACCGACACCGAGCAATGGCGCGTGCCTCGAGTTCCTAATGGACTTGGCTTTCGTGAGGAGCAACATCGTGAGCATGGAAAGAAGTATCATGTTGAAAAAGGAAAGGAAGGTCAGGTCGAACGACGTTTGTATTGGGGTAGCATCAGCGAAAGCGTCTAGCATCAATTGTGCCAACCCGTTCAGTCATTTCAGCGCGTTCTGGACCTGGGGTGAACGCCTAATTTGAACTTCCAAGCCCCTATCTGCAGCAATCCGATAGTGTGGTTTACCAATAAATCGGTCGCCGTCGGGGTCCGAGAGGCCCCGTTCAGGGGAAGCGAGGGAAGCTGCGACCCTGATTGGCGTCTGCAGAGCCACAATATGCATTTCGATGCCCCTATGATTAGCGAAGGATTAGCTGCACACCCCTGAAGCGGGATGAAATTGTTTGCGACTCGGGAATTCGGGTCCACCAGGGTCCGGGCACGGGGTAATGGCGCGGCTCAAGCTGAACGCATCGAATAGATTCGATATCGAGTTCTAGTATGCTAATTCTTTGAGGTATATACATGCTTGAATTCTGTGCATCCAGTCACACACCGCCATTGCACGAAGTTTTCCATTAGCGATTACGTGGCTTGATCTTAGCCTTGGAGAGTGCTGAGCTTTGCATCAAGTACTAGCTTTCATCGATAGATTTATCCAGTTTCAAAAGAGAAGAATAACTTCACAAATTTTGTTTCGTTTGAAATCAGGCATTTTATTGTCTCCTTGAAAATCATCGCATCATAGAATCACGCATGCTAAGCGAAATCGCCCCACCCATAGAACTACCCTTCACGACTCCTTTAGTTCGACTCGGAACTACTTTCTCTAAAATCCTCCTTCGGCTTCTTCTCATATCTCTCAAATTTCCACGTGATCCCTTTTATAGTTTCCGAATGACCCGGTCCCTTCTCTGCCAGTTGTATAAGCTTGTCCTTCAGATCTGGAGTCCAGTGAATTTGTGGTTTGGGGTCGCCCTGCGACCACAGTATAACCCAGACCATGGGGAGACCATTGTATTCATCATAGTCTTGTTCACCTTGATTGTCATACTTTCCAGTAATCCCTCTAACAGGTCCTTTCTGCTTATCGTTTACCAATTTCGTTGCAGCCTCAATGAACAGGTCTACTGGTGTTTTTGTATTTGCCATGTTTCTTTCTTGATAGCTTGAGATTGACTTTACAAGAACTTGGAGAACAAGATTCTCTTGATGAGGCTCGAGTTAGAGCACCGCCTTGTGTTGAAAATGGAGGATCGTGGAAGAGTATTCGAGAATAAGAGTGTCTGTGAATGCTTGAAGCATTAAATAGATCTTATTCAAGGGTTGGAGCTTGATTTCTTGTTCGTGGGGTTGAAAGTATGTGGAAAGGATTCCAAGTCTTGTTTCTTGATTTATGTTGAAGAAGAAATTTCATGTCTGCACTATCATTGGAGCTGTGATTCAAAATGCACAATGTGATAGATATTATTCAAGTGCTCTGGTTTGGGGGGGATGATTCAGTCGACGAGTCACAAAGAACAACTAAAAATTGTAGCCTTTAATAAGTTATTGAATCCGCATCCAAGAGAAACGGACGTCTTCTCAACCCTGAAATAGCAAAGTCCCTTTGCCTGCGCCGCCTGCGCCGAACTGAAGACCAAAAAGAACGGCCATAGTATGATGCAAGAGTATCATCCAAGCCTTGCTTCTCGTTACCGTTAACCTTTTGACTTGTAATGCAAGATAGATATGGTTAGAAACTTAGAACCTTCATCAAGCATGTCTAAGAGTTCAAACTTGTAGAAGCCCAAGAGATTGACGTCTTGATATTTCTAATTGTAAAGCACGCTTTAATACAGAAGATACTTCTAAAGAAACGGAAAAACAACCGTCCGGCTACAAGGTACCCTGACAAGGTTGCACAATGAACCTGGTTGTTGGGTTTTGCCACATTGAGCTTATGCTGCTGCCAATTCAATTCGGTACCAGGCTAAATGCAGCACCGGAAACGTATATAACAATCAACATCAGCCAAGCCGCCATTAATCACCAATACTTCCAATGGGCTTCGAAATATGCAAGACACTTTCAAATTATGACATTAATTTGTGCCCCTGCCGCAGAAGAGAGCTCTAAGCCCTCTGCCATAGCCCTGCCATGAGCACATGCACCTCCTTCGCCATGGAAGGATACTCAGTCCCAGGATTATCAAAGCGACCAAACTTGTACATCTCTGGCTTTTTTTCGAGCTTTTCAACCTGGTTTCTCATCTCCATCAGCCTCGTACGCCATTTCTCGAAGCCATCTGCTCTGAGCATCTCCAACCCCTCCAGTCCCTGACACTGAACGACAGAGTGCCACATATCCTGCCGCCATTCCTCCTCAAAGTCTTCTCCGATCTGATGACGAGCGCGTTCCCAAGCTTCTCGCCAACGTCGACAGGTCAGAATATGCTGAAGCGCAATTTGATCTGCTGGCAACGACTCCGCCATCGTCTTTGGGTCGTAGGGACCAACAGGGAGCGGAAGACCAAGGCCTGGACTTCCCCGATGACAAATCCAGTCTGGGATGCAATACCTGATATAATCTAATCGCATATGAATATCGAAACGAGGAAGTTCTAATTCAGGCTCAAGATACGCTCGCATAGTTGAAGCAAATAGCTCGCCATAGATGACGATTTGGTACATGGCTCTGTCAGCTTCGCAGTCTATCGTGACTGCATCTGATACGCCACCATCCCAGAAATTAGGCGTCGAGTACCATTGCCTCCCAGCAGCTTTGTCGATAAGATCGGAGGCCGGATTGAGGGCCGTGAAGCGCATGGCGTGTAGCTTCCGGATATCTTCCATCGTGAGGCTAGCTTTCTCGATACAGAGGTCGTACAGTGCGGTTATCCCGCCTAGGAATGCCTGTTGAAGTACTTCAGCATTTTCCTGGGTTTGGAGCGCCCAGTCGCTGATTTGTCGAACAGTCGCAGCGATCAGGAAGTACGGATCTGGACGGAAAAAAAATCGGGAGGCGGCTGCAGAGAGACGTAATATTTGAGGTGGATTTGTTCGCAAGAATGCATTTCGTAATGTCCTGCAAGTCGAGGATGCATTCATGAAGTCCTCGATGTCACGAAGATGATTTGGTATGAGAACCAGAATCTCGATGGGAAGATCCAGAAGCTCCATTTTGAACGACAAGTTTTTTGAAGCTTTTGATGGGCTGAGCGAGGAGTTAAATTGTCGTGCGTTACCTACCATGCAGGCTGTGCAGGCTAAATCTGAGTTGAGTCATTCGGCAGCTCTGCCTCCCCCGACACGAATCTACGCATAAGCTTATGGTAGAATAAATGGCTCTCATGAACGAAGAAGTAAGCTATTAAACGGGTGGAGAATTCTTCTGATATCTTGAGAAGCACTATATTCTCTGTCCTGAAGTTTTTCCATGGGTCGTTTGAAATGGACCGAAAGGGGCAAGTGGGGTAATTTACCCCGCCGCCCGAGTCGTTCGTTTCCTTCAATATTTCAAAACGACTTGATGTATTATTAGCGACTTAACCCTCTTAATATCTCTGGCGACAACATCTAGATCTTCCCCATTTTGACTAGGTGCTTGCAGAAGTCGATTTCGTGGCAGGACATCAATGCTATAGAATCTAGTTGGAGTGCTCGAGTACAAATTAACGTTTTTTCATTAAACTGAGCCTCAGATTCGCCATTTCTAAGCAGATTTATCTTTGCCAACTCATACATATTGCTGTTGTTGGAACATCGTCGTTTTGTCAGGAGGTATTGATTCGAGTACAACCTTTAAATCCTCAGTCTTCTGATTTTGAGGCTTTTGGAACTTATAGTAGAATATCAGCTAGCCAGCAAGTATGATGATGGTCAAGGGTATGGTAATGGCAAAATACAGCCACAAATAGTGTGGTGAACTGACGACTTGGTCGGAATTAGGGCTGTTGAAATTGATGCTCTGTTTACTTATTAGCTGATATGTTAATATTTCAAGGCTGGCGCACTTATGGCAATTGATGTTGCCGGAAGGAATATGAGTGTAAGAACAGCAATCGTCTTCATGGATGCGCTGTCTCGTCGACTTTCTTCTGCGATTTTGGCCGATGAAGTGGCTATTTTCATGTTGATTTCGTTCAGGCGACGGGAGTGATTAGCAATAGCAAGATTATATTTATTATCCCACTGAATTATCAAGTTAAAAAGCTATCAACTTCCATTAGCAGGATCCTCAGCAGATAGGACGTAAATGTTGATATGTACCGCTTTTGATTGATTTCGGTCCGACGAGGAATGGTGTCAAAGTCATATTGTAATGTTTTCGAGTATCTGATCTCTCGCTCCACCTTTTCCCGCATGGGCTTGATACATCCTGAGGTGTTATGTTTTCGTTTTGAGTTTTCTCGACTCTTGGACTTATCGAAGTACTGCAAAATACTGGCACCAAGCTTAATCTCGAAGTTCCATCTTCTATGAATTTTCATGTGCCGCATGGCATGGGCGAGAACTAGAGTGCTGTGCTGAGGAAGACGGATATGAGACTCGGGAAGGGACCATACGCATATTTATTCCGAGAGCGATCATCGACGCTACGAACGATGGGTTGATGCAAGTCGCCAACGTCGAGATCAAGGTTCGTGAAACCGCAGGTGGGATCACTATCAATGGTATGCCACAAGTCGCTCGGTATACCTCGCAAGCTCTTGTGGAGGTGCGATAGCGAAGCTTGGCATTCTACGAGTTTACGGTTGGGGCACACCTATAACTAGAGACGTTTGTAGTCTCGAGATCTGAACAAGAGTAGAAACAGAATACCGAAAACATCTAGTGCATAACTGGGAAGATACGAGCACTTGCCCGACATTCCAGGAGAGAAAATACTGCAGATCTCGCGTGAGGCTGAACTCAAAGCAAGTACGAAAATAGTCTAAAAGCACACAGTCAATGTTAACAACATGTCACAATAGGAACTTCACTGTGGATTGTGACGGATAAGTTCCACAGCGACAAGGAGGACATTGTTTTAACCGAGGGAGAACAAAGTTCTATGGCATTGAGAAGAGAGCATTAGACAGTAGGTGGAAAAGCACTTAGTAATGCACAAAATTGATTCGTCTCGGGTTGCTCGGATATTTATCAGAAGAGGAAAGTGCCTAGCCATATGTCAGCAAATGAAATTGTCCACCAGGTATGAATGTTACCGCTCGAGATAAAGGGAAGCCATTTGACTGCTGTGATGGGAGTCACAGACCTCGAAAAAGAGAAGGCGTCGTCATGTGAGTCAGGACCGGCCCAACAATTCCCCTCCTTACTCGAGAATAAGACGGAACCTCTAATAGCTCGTCTTACCGGTAGTGCAAATAAAATCTTAATATGGGTATCTAATCAGATTTGAAGATGCGAGTCAAGATAAGCATAGATCTTTTAGTGGGCCAGTGATCACTGCTGCCCCGCTTAAACGCATAAATACAGTATTGGCTACACCTAGTCCACACACCTGGTGGACGGAGATTCAATAATCGTCATCGCGCACGTCCATTGATGCTCACTGTGGAATAGGGTAAACTTATGGAGTTAAGATATGTCCACAAGCTCTCGGAAACGGCTACACTTGTACTGCAGTAGGTTGAAAGGAAGTATATATTTCTCTATTGATCTTCATAAACTATCTCTCCATCAATCTCAAGTTTCTCAATCATTATCATTACAACCCAATAGCAAACAAGCAGCAGCAGCAACCTCAATCAAAATGGCAGACAACACGCCCACCTTCCACCACCTGGACGTACGTTTCTCCTTCCCTTCCCTCTCCTTCTGCCTCCTGACAATCAACTGACGCAATCGTCCCAGAACTCGCAATCCCAACGCATCCTCTGGCTCCTCGAAGAGCTCTCAATCCCCTACAACCTCGTCTCCCACCTCCGAAACCCACCCAATTCGCCCCACGGTGTATTCCTTTCTCCCCCATCCCTGCGAGCCACAGGACCGTATGGCAAAGCGCCCGTCCTCTTCACCGGCGCCGCAGACGGACACCGTTACATTCCGGAATCCTCTGCCATCGCAACCTACCTAATCCGCACTTTCGACACATCCGACAAATTCGGCCTAAAGAACGGGGATTGGATCCGCGACGAGGTCCTCTCTAGCATATGTTCCACAAGTTTAGGACGAGCGACAAGTTCAATGATGATGTTGGATTTTGGATTGATACGGAATGGGGATGAGGCTAGATTGGGAGAGAGGGCGAAGAGGTTTGATGGGCCGGAATTGAGGAGCGTGTTGGGGGATTTGGAGAGGGAGTTGAAGGAGGGTCCGAAAGGGGGGTATTTTATGGGGGAACATCCGGGACGAGCAGATATTTTGCTGGAGTTTCCGTTGACTTCGGTGAGGCATAGGAAATATGTGGATTTGAAGAGAGAGTTTCCAGCGCTGGATGCGTGGTTGGATAGGGTTTACAGTAGGGAGGCGTGGAAGAGCGGGATTGAGAAGGGGAATGGGTATGATATGAGTGTGTTCCCACAGAGGCCACGAATATAATACTGGAGTTCGTTCTGTCGGAGAAGATTTGGTGGCGAGCCTGACGAATAGGATGGAGTGACCCAAAACAACAGAGCTGATGGTCTCTCAACTCATTTTTGGGAAAGAAGGGTTACAAAGAAGATATCGCATGTTTTGACTGTATTATAATATACAATGAAACCACTCTTGCGTTGTGTGGTAGATCTATCCTCCTCCCTATTCCACCTTATTCCAAAAAATAATACATGTTTTCTGCTTGGAATAGAATATTCATGCTGGTCCCAAAACTTCACAACTCAGGACATGATAGGGGCCAAACCTCACACTACCACATGCTGCTCAATTCGTCAAACAGGCATAGGATAGTTACCAGTCTGTCTCGTCTCCCATCGACATTCATGGACTTATGCCTTGACTTCTTCATCCTTCTTCTCAACTTCTGGCTCGTCAATGTCGACCAAAACCTCTGCCTTCTCCTCAACATCACCAACTACAATGCCATCCCTGGCAATCAACTCTCTCTTCTCGGCATCTTCAACCACAACGGTCGTCACTATCTCCTCGCCCTTTTCCATCCTCTCAACATTATCTTTGGTCTTCGCCTTTTCGGCAGCAAGCTTCTCCTGTGTGATAACGCCCTGGATCCACCTATCAACCAATCCATTATCCCATTTCCAGCCCCTCAATTGCGCAATAACCACCAATACAATAAGAGCTTCCTCAGCCCATAGCCCCTTGCACTCCTTCAACCCACATACGCCCTCAAGTCCCTTGCCCTTATAATAGACCGGGCTCCAAATCTTCCAGGTATCCTGCACAGCTCGCTGAGTGTGGCTGAAACCCCAACATCCAGTGATGAGCATCCATCTTGTTTTGCCGGCCCATTCCTTTTTCGGGTACGCGCAGACCTTGAGAAAGATGCCCAAGTAGATGGGGAAGATAAACGGGATGAAAGGTGCAAGGATCAGGGCCAGGAAATGTGCGATTGGTGTTAAGATTGGAATCGTGAAGACGTCGAGGGCGAGGAGTGTGAGGAGGACCACGAGACAGAAAAATGCGAGAACCGCGAGCATGAACAGAACCAAGCGGGTTCGCGACATGGGTGGCTTTGGAGGGTTGGCCATTTTGTATTGTTGCAGGTATGCTTGGAATTCTTGGTGGCGAATGGCTTCGCTAAGTGCCTGTACGTCTTCGAGTTGAACTCGAAGCAATTGACTGAGTAGACGTTGGTTGTTCACAACTCGAATTAACAGAGTCTGAACAGGATCGGAACGATGAGATGTAGAAGGAGGGAGTGAGACTGATCTTAGACGTTGCGTTGCTGCGCGTGCGGCGCAGTCGTGGGCAGATTCCATTGGGCTGTCATGAGCGGGGTCCCACCAGTCCCACGTAAATACGAAACGGATTGCGGATGGCGGATACCGGAACGGATGAGGCTGATCGGTGGGCACACTTGGATCAGCGAAAAGAATGCAGATGATAAAGAATCTAAAAATGAAATGGATGGACAGCAGAAAAAGTAGGTTTCTTGATGGATAGGAAGGTGGCAAGGTGCAGGTTTGAACAATGAGCAGATGAACTTTTCGAGGAAGTTGCGACCAGGAGTCAATTCCAACTGGAGATGGAGAATGACGTATGTCATATTGTGTAAAGCATCCCTCTGGGAAATGATCTCTTCTTCGGCATTCTGAACGCTGGCTCAGTACAGTATCAATAACGAAAATGAAAGCCTCTCTTTAGCGGTTTGTGTTGAGTGAGGAAATGAAGTTCGCCCAGAACGCTGAAGTCGGCCTTGCACTTCAGGGCGGTCAGTGCATGAAGCATCGCAACCCTATTTCACATCAGACCTGCAGGTTTCCTATCCTGTACCCAAGCGGTAGCTTCGCATCATCCCACTCTGAGCATGGCAAGTTCGCCTTAGAATAATTCTGCCTCTCCCTTCAGTATCTGCCGGCGTCGCTTGAAGACTAGCCGGTATGCCGTCGTGTCTGCCCTCTTGGATGAAGGAGATGAGTACAATAGCCACAAGCCTAGGACTTTTCGAAAACCGATCTCGAGTGTATCGTTCTAGCAAGGTTCTACGAGTTTTAGCCTCGATCTCCATCAAGAGTTTAGCAATCTTTGATCAATGAAGCAGCCATTTTCAGGTGGCCGCCGTGTTCAAAGGTTTTCCGTATCCGCTCCGACTCCGAATCGGAGTTGATACGGAACTGATAAGAAGCTTCGATTTGGGCAGAGGATTGAGTTTCGACGTTGTTAAGACGGCTTTAGATCACTCCGAATAGACATGATCTGGCCTCTCTTTTGCATTCATCGCAGTCGAGAGATGTTTTTCATTGGATCATTTAGCATTATTCCTCGATCGTATTCATCTCATTACGATGTCATAAGGAGCTAGGAATGAGAGCACCAGGACCAGTCTCCAATATAAATATGGCGTCCATCCAAGTACTGTTGCTTTCGTTCATTCGCAAGATACCGACTTCCGAAAGTACCAGTACCTGAGTGTCTCTTACGTGCCTTTCTTGACTTCATCCCCTGCGTACGAGCAGCTTTCTTCTGTTGCAATTCTCAGTTCGTCCTGCTGCAAACATATGCAAGCTCTCTTTCCCTACCTCTAAAATGGCGCCACTTCAAATAGCCATTGTGGGAGCAGGCATTGGCGGTCCAGCTGCAGCCATATCGCTCGCTCGAAACGGTCACCATGTCACCATCTACGAACGCTCAACCGATACCAGCGAAGTTGGCTATGCCTTTCGCATCACAGATAATGCCGACCGATGTCTAAAACACCTGGGCATCGATACCATAGAAGGCGGAGCAGTATCTTCAAACGTCGTCAAACACTTGAACCAGAAAGGGGAAGTGACAGGTGGATTTGACGAGAGACTGGATCCCGAAAAAGCCAAGAAGGGGTCTTCAGTTTTCGCGTTTCGACCAGCTCTGAACAAACAACTTATGGATGCCGCAGCAGAAAATGGCGCGCAAATCAGACTCGGAGCCAAGATCAAATCCGTGGACGTCGAGACCACAACACTGATACTCGAGGACGGCGAAACCGTGGCTGTAGACCTGATTATCGCATCAGATGGCCTTCATTCAGCGATCAGATCCTATGTCCTCGATAGCAACAAATACGTCCCTCAATGCTCATCTGGGCACAGCGCAATCCGCTTCATGGTGTTGAAGTCAGATGCTCAGAACGATCCCCTCATGTCCACCTTAGTCGATGAAAATGCCCATATGTTTGCTTGGAAAGGCGACGATAATACAAGGAGTGTCGTGGTCTATCCCGTTGAATTTGGGAAGGAGTATAATGTCGCAATGGGCTGTCCCGCTTCGTTGACGCAGATGGAGACTTCGAATGGAGATGCTGCTGCTGCTGTTGGTAAGTCTTCTTTCTGCTTCCATGCCTTCCACTTTCCCTCCTCTCCCTCTCCCACCTATTCATAATACTAGATAATTGACGCACAACAGCATACAACCACACCATCTCCTACGAAACAGTCCTAAACCTCTACTCCGACTTCGATCCCAAACTCAAACGCCTCCTTTCCCTTGCCGATCCCAACGGATTCCGCGTCTGGCCTCTAATGGATATGGACGAGATCCCGGCCTGGAGTCGCACCCACACTGTTCTCTTAGGCGATGCGGCACATCCTCTTCTCGCGTTCAGTTTTTCCGGAGCATCGATGGCTATCGAAGATGCTGTTACTCTCGGAGTCCTGTTCCCCGGAGATGTTGGGAAGGAAGGGATTACGGAGAGGTTGAAGTTATATGAGGAAATAAGGAAACCAAGGGTGGGAGTGGTGAGGAGTGAGGCAAGGGAGAAGGCTAGAGGTGGAGGGTCGTTGGGGAATAAGGGGTATATGGAGTTTTTGAAGGGGCATGATGCGGTGGAGTTTGCGAGGGAGAAGTTGGTTGAGTTTCAGGAGCGAAAGGGAGACACTTGAGATATGAGTATCAGATATAGATGAGAGGGGAGGATTTCTAATTCTTCATGTGGGTGAGCTCCCATTTAGATGCCCACTCAGCGCGACTTTGAGGTCCATTAGCGAATCAGAGAGCTGCAGAGTTTAGGACGATGAGTCCAAACTCACTGCACGGTAAGACATATCTTCATTGCTCTTAGCTTCGAGTATATCCCTATTCATAAAATTGTATGTAAAATCCTGGATATCATTGCCGTCTCCCTTTCTCCATCCATCTTTCTAACTTTTCTTTCCAAATCCACTTCATCCACATCAAGTAATCATTCAAAAGTACATATGATCTCCTCTTCAGCCCAAACATTTCACTAAAGACAGTCCAAAGAACATTCTTTGGGTTGAGGGGTGAGTGTGTGCATAAAATATAGACATCGAAATGAAGATCAGGATGGAAATGGTAATGGAAATGGTAATGGAAATGGGCATTAGCGGCTGGTGAAAGATGGGCATAAAGCCGATGGGAGTAGGAAGAGTAAGTTCTATTGCAAGCAAAAGGGTGATTCATTAACTGAATTAGAACGGAGGAAGAGAGGAAGCCTATGGAGATGAGTTACTTGATATGTGCTTTTAGAGTTGACTCGGTGTAGAGATATCAGGAGATGTATCAAAGTCAGTGAGTGGGAAGGATGAATAGGCTTTCTTCTTTTGTCAAATATTTGAATTAAAATTATTCATATAGGCAATGTTGTTAATGTTGTTGTTATCAAGTAAACAACTTCATTTATCCCAGTTGTACTATTTCTAAACTAAAATTTGCACAGATAAAAGAATAATACTTCTCCTTGCTCTAGTACGCATGTGCCTACACTAAGTGCAGACTTAGAGACTCAGCTCCCAAATTTGTCGACTGCGGAGTTGAGGCATCATTTATATCAATGGCCACTTTTGTGAAAGATTGAGGCTGCTTTATCGCGTCTATTCATCCTTTAATAGAGAGTTCTTTGTGATAAAAAGTGAATAGAAGACCGAGTAATACAGCCAGCAGGAGAAACGGTTTCCTTTTAGTAAATTGTAAAAGGTAAAGTTATCAGAGTGAAATAGCAAGAAATTGAGTAAGTAGAGAGACGTTTGAGTGAATAAACACATTTTTGTAAAGAATGATGTTTGAGAGAGTGAAGATGTTCATTTAAGAAAAGAATTTCGGATAGTAGGAAAGATATCAAACTCAGTGTTGCGAGTAGTGTGAATAGTTCAGTTCCGTACAGTTTCACAGATTATTTATACGTTCGCAGTGGTGATTTTATAAGTAGATACGTACGAATGAAAAAAACTGAACGTACGCACTAAACCGCCTGTATACTACTGTACTAGCTTGACGCCAAGAAATCCAAAAGAGGAAAGGCGTTTAGTCCAAACTAGGAAATAGTGAAGCTATTCGGAAGTTTATTTATCTATTTACCTTTTTATTTTTACAAATAATGCAACGAATATAATCTAGCAAATTTCTTATTATTATATCGTTACTAGGGACCTCGTCGGCGCTAAAATAGGGGAAGGGGGGAGAAGCTGGGAGCCTAGCCTCCTTATTTACTAATGATTCTTCCGTACAGTAGTATACGGCCCAGTGGTATCCGTTTAAAGATGTTTTTCGCCGTACTACGCCGTATTTTCAGAGGGTGAACTGAACGTACGTCCGTATGGAAAAGCTTGTACGGTATGGACGGAGTGGGGCGTTTGCTTATATACGGGAAAACTACTCGCAACACTGATCAAACTAAGTAGGGGCAGCAAAGCAAGCACAAACACGAAACACTTAATTAATTTACTTCTCATTTGACATCATAGACATGATGCATCTCGTCTGCTCTCTTCTTTCGTCTGTTGCTATACTCAGAGCACAATTTAAGATGATAAGGCAACTTTGAGATATATTGTTTAATGTGACACTGGACGTTTGGAATGCTCAAATTAGCTTTCGGGTTAGATGGAGAGAGGATGAGGTAAAAGAAAACGCTCGTTATAAGTCAAAATTAAAATGAGGGGTTATAAGTGATGGCAGGGAATGCTACAAATGAGAATCTAAAAGAAGTTAATAGCGAGAGGGAATTTTTGCAAGTTTTATCCATAAAGGAAAGAAACACGGCAACAAGCAAGTAAGGTAATCTCGTAAGGACAAGAATTCTAATCAAGAGCGATCTCATTGAAAAAAGTTTTGTGGTAAAGTCAAGACTCCATTCTGGAATCTGGTACTACTTTCTCTAAGTCCATGCATGGGTTCTGCGCCGTAACTCCTCGCTTAAAATCAGAATGCACAGATGGCATGTTCCTCTCTATCGTATCTTCGTCATTGCCATCAGCTCGTAAGTTCTCTGGACTATTGCTTGGATGGCCTCTCATGTTTATTCGCAGATGTACTCTGCTATCTTGCGATAGTTCTTCCACTTAGGCATGTGTGGTATCTTCCGTCCCAACTGCCCAAGGATTTCGATTATCTCAAGTATGATCGTGTTCTTCAGAACTGTGCAGGGGTGATCTCCAGCACCACAACTAGTATAGATCATCATGCCTCCCCATGTTTCCTCTACATCTCTTCCCCGTCACCCAGAGAGACCATTCTCACTGCACCCCCTTTCTTCTCCTCCGTAACCTGCTTCCTCACCATCTTCCTCCTCTCTACCTCGCCCACAAGTCCCTTAAAATAAACCTCCGCCTGCACCGTCGCGCTGTACGCTACCGGCGTCCAACTCCAGACATTCCTCCTCTCAGAATCCGCTCCCGCAGCCAGCAGCGTCCTCAATACCAACAAATGCCCATTCGAGGATGCGAAATGTAATGCAGTGTTTCCATCCATGTCTGAGCCATCGAGGATTGCCTCGGGTCCGTTCGGGCAGAAGGTAAGCAGGATTTGTACAACAGTATCGTGGCCCTCTCGCGCGGCCAGCATGAGAGAATCCCGGCCGCGGACGTCACGGCGAGGGATGGACCAGGGGCAGGAAGAGCAGAGAAGATGTACGACGTCGGTGTGGCCTGCCGCTGAAGCTAGATGGAGGGGAGTTTGGTGTTCTTCGTTGAGGGAGATAGAAGAGAGTGAGCGGTCATGGCCGAGTTTGAGGAGGAGTCGGACGATGGAGAGGTGGCCGAGAGAAGAGGCTAGGTGGAGAGAGGTGTTGGAGAGGCCGGTGGGAGAGGCATCGGGGTTTTGGAGGAGAGAGGGATGGGAGTGGAGGATTCGTTGAACGAGGAGGGTATCGGAGGAGTGGATTGCGCGGCGGAGGCGGAGGGAGGGGTCGATCCTGGTGAGAGTGTCAGTGTCTAGAAGGTTATTTTGATGTTAAGGTAAGAATCGGTGATTGGGAAGGCAATTACATGATGTCAGCATTGCATTCGTGGTCACATTGCTTGCTTGCAGCAATTGAGGTGATGTGAGGCTCTGCTTGACAGCAAGAAGGTGGAGATGTTTGAGTTTGCAGTTTGTTTTCCCCACAGGAGGTTCGTTTTGGCTCGGATCTAGGTGCCTGACCCAAACCCCGGGACGCGAGGCTGCAATCCGATCAACAGGGGAACCCTCAAACCCGTCCCGTCTCACGATTCACTTGTCTGTATCAGGAATCTGATCTGAGGAAATGAAGCATAAGCATTCAAGGACTACCTGATAATCCTGGCGCGCGTCTGATCATCTGTCACAGCTCCCCTTGTCACACATGGTCTGTTTAGGGCTTGGGGATTTTCTGCAAGCTACTGGTATCATATCTAATTGCAAGACCACAGTTCATGGGAAGCCGAGATGCAGACTTCAGACACTGGCAAGGCTAGCTTGCTAATGCGCAAGGTCGATCTTGCAGTACAAATTGGGACCAAGATTGAATGAACACGTGGGACAGAATCGTAAAGGAAAAATACTCATCGTTCATGAAGCCAACAGCCAATCTATGACATTAACATTTTTCTCAATCGCGATTTTATAGACAGATTGACACTGTGACATGAGACAATGAGGAGCCAGAACAAAGAAGAATTCCCATCATCGCATTGCTTTACTCCATTTGCCGTGCCGACGATTGAGAATAAACACCGATCTTTCCCACCTCACATATTTCCTCAAATGATTAAACTCCTCTATGATCAATATACCCTTCTTCACCAATTCCTCACCTATGCGATGAACTCCCGACGGGCTCTCTGCTTTCGGCCTTGTCCCTTTCCGCCCTTGGCATTGGCAGCATTGGCGTTGGCGGCATTGGCATTTCCACCCTTGCCAGCATTCGCATTCGCGGCAGCGGCTCCAGATGCAGCGGCCTTGCCAGCTGATCCAGCGTTGTTGGCAGCAGCACCATTGGCAGCAGCAGCACCCTTTCCACCCTTGGCGGCAGCAGTAGCTGAAGCAGCAGCTGATGCGGTCTCAGTGAGAGCAGGATCAACAGCACCTGGACCAGCGGCGACGGCAGAGGCAGCAGCAGCGGCGGCGGCTTGACCACCAGATCCGTTGTTGGAGGCGTCGTTGGCAACCTTTCCGTTACCTGAGACGGTGAATTTGGTGCAGTCATCGGCGGTACCACGTTGAGCAACAGGCATGATAACTGGCTGATGGTTGGAGGCGGAAGCCATGGTGCATACACGGTAGTTGCCAGCTGGAAGACCGCCAGTGACAACGGCTTGGAGGAGACCCTTTCCGTTACCGGCATCGTTGATACCCTTGAAGAAAGCGAATTGGGTGGCATCAAGAGCTTGGGTAGGGTTCAAGCTGTTTCCGAGGTCCTGGACAGTGACGTGAGTGTGTCCGACAACTTGTCCACCTTGCAAGAATTGAGGTGCAGCGAAGTATGTCGCATCAGCGTTGGTGAAAGATCCAGCAACCAAGTTGGACATTTGGACTGAAATGTTGAAGGTGGTGTCTGAGGCGACCTCCTGGCCACCGGTGGTGGGGAAAGTGATAACTGAAGAAACCATGGCCGTCTTTGCGGGAATATCACCCATAGCTATCTGAAGTTAGTAATGGATCTGTGTGCCCTGGCTGATCTCCCACTTACGGATACCGTTACATGAACCAGTGGTGATTTGAAGACCGTTGGTCAATGTCTTGCCAGCACAGTTGTTGATGAAGTTGTTTGTCGATGTCAATGACTTGGCCTGGTTAGCCTCATCGGCGCCAATCTCTTGAGATCCATCCGCGAAAGATCCGCTTTGGATAGCGTTGGGCAGAAGTGTGGTTCCTGTAGCACCCTGAGCTGCAGCAGCGCTACCACCATTGTTGTTGTTTGCGGCCGATGCGACGGCAGTGAGCGCAGCAGCGCAGGCAATTTGTGAGAAACGCATCTTGAGATGTTCTTGAAGGAGGAACGACTAAAAGCTGAGCAAGAAGTATCAAAAATGAGTGTAATCCGTTGAGGTGTGAGGTGGTTAATTAGATGCACGGTCAACGTGATCTGCTTGACTGGCAAGAGATGAAGAGTAAGTTAAAAAGAGGGAATGTGAAAGAGAAAGCCCGCCGAAGAGGTGAAAGCACTGTATTGGGAAGATGCTTTGGAGGTGAGTGGAGAGAATGGAACAGATGGCGTGAGGGCGAGTACTTATTCAAGAAGCTTGGCATTCCCGATTCTAATTCTGTGGGCCCTGAGGATTAGACAGGACCAGCCGTCATCCTGCGTACTTTGGCAAAGGAGATCCCGTTGTCGCATTGAGGGTTTGAAACTGGAGGTGAGGTCGGAGCTGTCGCAGTGGGCAGCGACCTGCCATCTGAAAGAAGACAAGCGGCAGATCAGGCTGATTCAGAACTTCAGACCTCACCTCTAATCTGATCTCGGTAAGGCGGTAAGATTCCAGACGACGCTTGATTCCAGGCGGTAGTCCATGCCTTTGCGGCGGCCGTGGGCCAGGAGGCGCCTCGAGAGGTGGTGGAGAGGGTCGAATCCGACGAGGGGGGAGGGGAGGGGGAGGTTAAGCGGAAACTGCGAGTGTCGGGAGAAGGCTTGGTAAAACGTGACCCGGCCTCTCACAGCCAACAGCCAGCATGTGCTCGGATCATCGAAACCATCACCAGTCTGGAAATCGACATGGCTCCCGGCGAGCCTCCAGGAAGAGGCGGCTGTAGTACCGCTGTACGAACCTGGAAAGTTTATCATATCGGATTGTTGCGGTGCGCAATGAGGGCGCAGAAGGGATTGACGAGAGGGCAGACGAAGGCGTGTGGGTTCGAGTTCCTGAGGGCGAGGGGGCGACGACGGGATTGGCTGCAAATGCTGCATCCAAGACAAAGTACGGCCGTCGGATTGGTGTATTCGAGGGCGCGAAATAATGTCGGCCATAGGATTGGTCGGTGCGGCAATATTGAGGTCATTGCGGACTCTGTTATTGGTGGAGATTCTCTTTCATCTCATCTCCCAACGACTGGTGCAGTAGCTATGCTACCGTGATATGGAGGGAGCCTCTCAACGTGCGTGAGAATGCTTGAATGGGCTACAATGAATTGTTATAAACGGGTTTGATGAACTGGAAAGAACGTGCTCCGAACCCTTTCTCTTCGTTGAACCGCGATCATTATCGACTTGATCGACGAAATGCAGATATACAAACAGTTGTGCATTTAGGCGCCTCAGTAACCTTCTCTATAATCTTGGATGAAAAGAGTGCGAAACGACTCCGTACAGTGACATACGCAATCTTACCCATAGAGTTGGGCGTCGTGCTGTCATCTACACCACGACTTTGGGCGGAAGGCCCTGAAGACGAAACTTTCTTCAGCGTTCACAGGCCCTTTCTGATTAGACTTGGGGGCCGGAGAGTTCTGAAGTCCCTGAAGCCGATCAGTAAGGGCAGCCGAAGCCCCCTCGAGGCCCCCTATCTGAGTAGAGCTCGCTTGTGGAGTGCCCTGTAACGGCCACAGCTCTTTAAACACCTCAACCTTACTATTCCATTCTGCCGTTCTCGTACTTCGTGCCCACCAAATAGAAACAATGCCAAGCATAACGTTTCCATATCCCCAAGCGGTGCTTCATTCCCATCCGCATCAATCTGCTTTCGTTCTCGTCGCAAATCCTCAGTATAGTGCAGTATGAGTTGTGCATCATGAACCGTCACCACGCTTACTCGTTAGGTTCACAATAATGTCTTGGAAAAACACAAGCCAGCATTGACTCGTCCAATGGTTTGCTTTTCGGCTCAGCCTTCTCCCAAGAGGATATCAAACACTTACCAGCCAGGTTTAAGAACAGGGGAATGGAGCTAGATCCGAAGACACAAGTCCGTGGCTCTCCATCTGATCATCCAGGAGGCTTCGACGGATACTCCGCAGCCACCACCGAGCCTCATCTTCACCCCGATTATCCGAGATGTTCGCTTGCTGATTCCTGAGAGGGCTCCTTGGGGGCCAAGGCTGAAGGCTAGAGGCTAGGTGAAGGCTCTCTAGGTAATAGTAATCTGATCAAGTACGGAGGTACGAGATTTTGGGACGTCGGACCCGTTGTGCAACACCATCAGGTCCATGATCGTCCATCACTGCCATCCACGGTCCACCGCCAGAGTATCTCGCGCTGTCGTCACAATCAGATGATCTCCGGGATCTCTTCACTCCGCCAAGCCGCCATCCCAGCGACGCATTACTGCGTACAAACAACGCTGCCGGATCCGATCTTGCACGAGCCACTCACGAGTTTGACGGCTGCCATCCCAACTTCTTTTCTCCGTGGCGGCGTTTCCATTCCTTTTTTCTGGGGGTGGCAGAGCTGGACAATCCGTGTGTGGGCTTGGCGTTGACGGTTTCACCCTGTCTCGAGCGTTGACTGTCTCGGAACGGATCTGATCAAACTCTGGCGGCGTGCACGGTTGCATCTGCGAGCCTCCCTGTGGATTCCTAAAGGAAAACAAGCATTGTGTGAGAAGCTTGGCATAGATGTTTCCGGATACGAGGAGGGAGCTGCTGTGCAGTGTGCCGGGGCGCGGTTGTTTGTCAGATACTTCAAATGTCTCCCGGAGGAGTTCGTCGCGAAGTTGTTCTTGTGACTTGAGGTCTGTGTTGTGCTGAAGTAGAGAAAGTTCTCTCACGGCACGGGTCCACTCTCGGACGAAAGTCCTCGAGGCTGGAGTCCTTTTCATTTCATGAATTCACCTTCCGTCTGGTCGTCAAGTTCAGATGAACGCCACCAAAACTTTAGGCCAAGTGAAGACAGTTGCTGCAGCTCTCAAGAGCATCGAACTTTCCTTACATGTTTACGTTACAGTATATCTCGAGTTGGCTAGAATGATTCAACCTTCTCTGCTCGAACGCCAAGACATAAGTGCGACTTCAGCGGCGCATCGATAAGACTCCTACAGGACCTGCCAAGTCGTAGATGATTCACATCACGGACTGGTTCGCATAAGAGTCTTGGGAAACATGCTTTGGAAACGATCGATAAGAAATGATAGGAGGTGGTCACGGCAGGATGCCCGAGATACCATGATGAGCACGGTTCAGGATGGAGAGGCCTTGGAGAAGAGAGGCCGTGGTGAGGTCTTTGCATATACGGCGTTTGACTCGTTATTGAGCTAACATCTCCAAGAGTTCTCAGTTCAACTCTCATCTGCGGTCATACAAAATATCGAGTCCTCGCTTCTGACACCTTACGAAACGACGCACTTCGAGGAGACATCTGCACGCCAGTCATCGAGGCGAGGTCACTATACCCCTTAGTTGGCGTCTTGAATTCTTCTGGTATTGGGGGCGGTAATTTTGCGGTAGGAACCTTGTCCGACTCATCGAAGAAGCCGGGCAATATTGGACGGTATGCAGCTGCAGAGAGAGCTATCATCCCAGACCCAATCTCGAGAATCGAGCTTACTATTGTCAGAAATTGATTCGAAGAAGGGCTGGATCAACATACCTGACAGCAACGGGGACACAATCGAAGAAGAAGTCATCTGTCGTTGGCAGAAGTTGGGTCGCAGGCAGGCGAATGAACGCCGCGGAGCCCGCACTATCTCGTGTAAGTCGCAATTTTTTTAGAAGTCCTTTAGAACTCACCCTAGTCCAATCAATATGAGCATGCGAGTCCTGGATCTCGATTTTCTACTTAAATCCGTCGTCCATAATAACCATATCGGAATCAACGCAAGGCTCCAATCCGTCAATGCCCCAACAACGGTAAATATATATTCCATCTTCGCCAAAGACTGCTGATCCATACACCTCCCCTCAGCGCCCAACCACCCTGTCCAGAAGAAGTGTATAGGCGTACATTGGAATAGCTGCAAGAGGAAGAAACAGGTACTGTATACCGTTGTCATGGTTCCAATTGATAGAATGAGCCACTGCTGTGTGTCTGTTTCTGCTAGCTTCCGCATGTGGAGTGAAGCTGAGATCCAGAGAAGAGCTGCTGTCAGGACCGAGAAGAGTTCAGCCAGGAACCACCATTCCAGAGCTGCGGAGAGGGTTTTGTTGTTGTCAACCGCGTGGGGTTCGCTTCCGACGCCGTAACGGATACTGAAGAGTCCTGATACGGTGTACATGGTGAAGCACGTCTGTTCTGATGTTAGTTTTAAGCAAAGGTAGGTCCAAGGACGCAAACCATGGTAGCAAGGAGAAAGATATCATCAGCGCCGAATATTCTGGCGAGGCGACATCGTATGTACAGACGGAGACCACCGCAGGCATTGGTTAAGAGAAGAAAGAAGGCGAATAAGTACTTCAGAGACTCTGATCGAGACTGAAGGTACCTCATGCCGGAAAGTTCTATGGCAGGGATCCGCGTCGACAAATTGACCTCCATAGATGTCTCGCCTATGAATAAAACGAACGTGGTGTTGGGCAAAGTCTATATAAAATATACTGAAAGAAAGGTATATCATTTGAAGTCTTTTCAGTTTTTGGTTTTTGTACATGCAATTGGTTTGTCTCCTTGCTTTCACTTGGAAACAATACCTAGGTAGGTATGTGGTACAAGTGTCCATGCCTTCAGCCTCGAGGAATGAGATGACATACCGCATGGCGTTACGAGACTTTACCAATTGCCTGCGAGATCTGTCTCTCGATCCACGAAAAACATCTGGGCTTAAGACTTGGGACACATCGCTATCCTAATGCAACCAGTCTCCTGGTAGGTAGACAGTCTTGTGCTATCTACGGAATCATGAAGCGGCGATTGAGAAAACGGTGATTGAGAGAACGAGAACATCAACTTTGTTGTTCACACTTTGGCCTTTGGTCCCCTTCTCCAGTCTTGGCCAGAAAAGGCCCAGACAACAGGCAATGAACAAAATCAGGTATACTAAGGTTAACAAAGAATAAAATGAAGCTGATTGCATCTCCTGGGATGAAATCACGTGCATCACCACTAGCGCGACGGCATGCAATGTCCGTCTTAGATTCTGAGTTGTGAGGAAGCCACGAAATTTCGACTCGACTTGTTTTTGCCTCCCAACAACTGTTCTCACTCATCACTATCCCCAGCTTCATTGTATCAAATTGTTCAACTTTCTGTTCATTGTTCTCTAGAATTTCTAACCTGCAGAGTCACCCACCGTCTGCCCGCGAAGTTTCCGATCGCGCAATCGCTGCAGAAATTTCTGTCCCACCACGCCGTACGCCATTCAGACTGCACCGAACCTGCAAGTATGCCAACCCGCGTCGAAAGAATTGAAGGCGACCGAAGGATGGCTTCGCCAGAATCTCGTTCTGTAAAGCGACAAAGTAAGCAATCCTCCCTTACGATTGAATCCTCTTTTTCCTTCTGCATTGACAGCGGACCTATCCGTGCGAGTCAATGACCGCCCAAGATCTGCTCACCCATTTCTCCGCTTCTCCTCCCCAGATCACACTCATCGCACATCACAACAATCTTCCAGAGCAACCCGAATTATTCAACATAATTTTTCGCATAGCAGCTGATCTTCACCGTCATGTCAGGAACCCAATCGCTCCCACCGCCGGCCCTCCCACAGCTTGTCGCCGAGCAGCATGTTCCCATTCCTTCTACCGATAAGAACACGAAGAGATTGATCGTCGTCCTCTCCAATGCCAGCCTCGAGACATACAAGGCTAGCTACGGTAGCAATCGACCAGGTGGCCAGCGTGAAGAGAAATACTCGCTACTGAACAGTGACGAGCACATTGGGGTCATGCGCAAGATGAATCGCGACATTAGCGATGCCCGACCTGATATAACACATCAAGTTTGTTGCCTTGTGATTCAACATCACAACCGTGCTGACGGTCTCTAGTGTCTCCTTACCCTTCTCGACTCCCCAATCAATAAGGCTGGAAAGCTTCAGATTTACATTCACACCGCTAAAGGTGTTCTAATTGAAGTGAGCCCGACTGTCCGGATCCCACGTACATTCAAGCGATTCGCTGGTCTCATGGTCCAACTACTCCATCGTTTGTCTATTCGATCTGTCAACTCCAACGAAAAGCTGCTGAAAGTCATCCAAAATCCTATCTCTGACCACTTGCCGCCGAACTGCCGCAAAGTCACGCTAAGTTTCGACGCCGAGGTTGTAAAGGTTCGGGAATACGTGGAGGGACTTAAAGAGAATGAAAGTATCTGTGTCTTCGTGGGGGCTATGGCCAAGGGCTCTGACAATTTTGCGGATCAATTCGTCGACGAAAAGATCTCCATCAGCAACTATAGTCTTTCAGCTAGTGTGGCCTGCAGTAAATTCTGCCACGCCGCTGAGGATGTGTGGGACATAGTCTAGTTCGCCTCGCTGTCTGTCGACTCATCCTCCAGCGGATCGCCGAACCGAATCATTCGATAACGATAACGGTGCGACTCGAATCACAGCAATTTGGGTGGAGGCAATTGGAGATTGGTCGAATTTAAAGGTGAAAGCGGGACCTGGGGCTCTCCCAAAGATACCAACATCTTTGTGATACTCCTGGTTGCCGGGCTTGGGTGTCTGTGTGCTCTGTCCTCTGTTTTTACAACACAAAACATCAGGCGTTCAACATCAGATTCCAAGACGCTTTAGTCGTCTTTGTAGACCACTTCAACTTGGTTCTACATCTCTTTTGTCTAGTTGTCCGTCAGCTTAGTAGCTCACGGAAGTATTCCCACTCTTGTAGAATGGCATAGGCCGACGCAGCATTCTGGGCTCTTCGGTTGCATGGGCAGGGACCTGGATCGCCGGTAACTTCGATTCGGAGCTGTGAGGCTCGCGAGTCATTCGACAGAACTGGAAAGCCTTATGTATGCAAGTGTCGATATGGACGGAGTGAAAAGTGATGGGGGTTGCATTTGGTCATTGGCAATGAAATCAGCCTTCAACGCTCCGCCTTAAATCCCAAGCAAGATCTATACGTGGAATTGAACTAACACCTGTCCATTCACAAATAGCTCACTATCACGATGATACCCCAATTTATGGTTTCATGCTGATCCAGAGCCACAGCTTCGTCCCACTTCACGATTCCATTTGTCTCTTCTTTCCGCCCTAACCTCCCGCCTTAGAAGTTACCCACTCACAGCCGGCAAAGCGGTGGGAATTGCATCCCATTCGACGGACGTTGCGCATCACGACCCAATCACGGAGTTGAGGCGATCACGCATATGCATCTAAACAACTTCGGGAGATCAACACGACTGGCTATTCGCGAAACGTGGCATGCGGAGAGGAAGGACAAGGGCCGAGTAAATGCAAAGCACATGCGTCTGTGCCTGGGAGTTGCCCAATGTTCCCCGTAGTCCTGGTCAGTGGTCATGAATTCTTCTGTCAATCTGATCACTGGACATCGAGCACTATAGGCGACCTCCATCAAATCAGACGACTGTTTGTGGGGTCAGGCCCTGAAGCGGCCTGTATGTGGTGCTCGCGCTGCTGCTCTCGCTGCACAACGCACGAGAACCTGCAGGATGCTGAACAACGGTGCCGTGTGGTGGGAAGGTCCTGCTGGTGGTGGTCCTCGCCTTGTGTCAGCTGCTGCATTCATACATAAGACCGATCAGAATTTTTAACTTTTCTCATGATTTCTTTTTTCACGCAAGATCTTCAGCGTTTGCAGTACTAATATTACCCCTCATCAGGCGGCTCGGCACGCTGCTGCTCGCACCCAGGATTCCGAATTTGTCCCCTTAATCACCACTCATGGCAGAGATACCGCCGTCAATACAAGTTTCTCACCTCCCCAGCGCCGCCTCCTTCTATTCCTCCTTGACACAACCTCTCGGCCTGCAATTCCTAATTGCAGCTCCGCATTCGCCTGCCACCCTCCATTATGGTTTCGTGAGCAATTCGAGTTCGGGACTCCGACAACAAACAGTCTTCACGGTCTCGCAATCGCCGGTCCCCCGCCTTTCGCACATCACCCTCTCTGCACCTTCATCCAAGGCTGTCTTGGAGTTCCATACCAAGAGTCAGATACTCAATCCAGATCAGGGCCGAGGGGAGAATACATTGGTCAAGAGAGAGGAGGATGAAACAGCTATCACAAGAGACTTCGATGGCAATATGATTGAAGCCGTATACGTTCCTCGGTCACGTGGTGGGAGTTCAGGAGGCTCTCACCGTGGTGTCACACTCGAGACCGCAAGCACAGAGAAGGAAGCAAAGAGGGTATTGGAATGGCAGGAGAATGTCGCGAGGAGTATATCTGAGGAGCCGGAGGAGCTAGATGAGCCGAGAAGAGCTCGGGTCGGGTATTCACAGTCAGCGCCCCGACCGGGGACCTTTCATCGCTCAGAGACATTCCCACGGGCGAGGCCAAGGAGGGATACCATCACCAATGATACGTATAGGAGGGATCATGAGGAGAGGGATAGGTCGCCAATAGGTATCAGCGGGAATGCAATCATGGGAACCCTCATTGCTGCCGCCGCCGGATCCGCCCTCTTATACTCATTGGTCAATTCCAGATCTCCTGATCCGCCACGTCGTCGTGCCTCAGAAACACACTATACACATTCGCCCATTCGAATGGAAGACCGCGAAACGGTCGTCGAGCGCATCCCAGCTCGAAGCTATGTCTCTCAACGAGAAAGAGAGGAAAGGAGCACACCGAGATATATGCAGTATAAAATGGTCACTCCCTCCGCGCCGCCAATAAGGGAGATGGCTCGCATTGATAACAAGAGTCATGTTAGCAATAGTCCCTCTCATCGCTCCCAACGCACTCAACGCGAACGCAGCAGGAGTGAAATCGGCATACGTTTTGATCGTCCACACACCTTCAACCCCGCTCCCGTTCGCATCAGTCCAGAAAGAGAAATTCAGAGCCATATCTCGTCTTCTCGACGCAGTCATCGTAGTGAACGCGAACGCTCTGGTGGCTCTAGTGGATCCAGTGGTAGGGATAGAGATAGGGAACAAAGGAGAAGAGATAGTGAGAGGGATAGAGAAAGGTCGAGAGACAGAAGCAGCCAACAAAAGAGTGAGAGCTATGCTAGCGCAAGGTCGCATCATAGTGTTTCGACGATGAAGGTTAAGGCGCCTCTGCCCGAGGTGCCCAACCCGCCACCGGCGGCGAGTTACGTTTCTACTGGCACTGTGCGTGCCGTACCGCGATCACATGTTTCCGAGCGCGAGAGGGAGAGAGACCGCGAACGTGAGAGGGATAGAGATAGAGAAAGAGAATGGGATAGAGAAAGAGATAGAAGAGGCGAGTGGGATCGTGCTCGCATGGTTCCCCTTCCGGAATCGGAGGTGAGTGCGCGACAGATCCCATTGCCCAGGAGCATGGTATCTGGTGTCGGATATGAGTATGCGGCGAGTGTGGCGCCGAGTGATAGTGTGAGCAGTGTTGGGATCAAACGTGAAAGGGAGAGGTTGAAGGAGAGGATGAGGGAGAGGGGTTTGGTTGGTAGATGGGATGCATAGTTCTTCATGGGAAGGGAGTTAGATATCGACAGAGCTTTTAGAAGTTTGGAGCAACAGAACAGAATCGGATGGGTCAGATTGCATTGGGACTAGCATTGGGGTTGGTATCGATAGAGGTTCGGGCTTGGTTGGACGGCTAGGATACGACTTCTCTTTGGATGAACGGAGCTGGGAGATGTGGATATGTGTTTTGTATTCGGTGTTTTGGTTTTTCTTTCTTGTTATTATTTGTGTTCATCATGATCGCGATTAATGTTTGGGATTGGATTGGAATGGGTCTGTGTTGGCATGTCTTGCCTGTTGATAATGGATGTATGTCCAGGGAGTGGCGTGTTGCGTTCATTTTTTTCTCTTCTCGGCATTCGTTTTGTCTGTTCATACATATCATTATATATTTAGATGTGCATCAATCAATCACTTGATTTTCTTCTTCTTACTATTAAACTATCGATCAATTTCCTGATTTCCACTTCTTGCCTATATTTCATTCTCTAACGTTTTTATTCAAGCAAAAGTTTTTTCTCTTTTCGATGATGAGTTCGTGGCATTTTCTCATATTCATTTACAACAAAAATCCATAGTTTTGAATTCAAAACGAGCGTGCAATGCAATACCCTCCCATGTTAATTCCTGTCTACTTGTTGTGTAAAAACAATATTACTTCCCCTTCCCCCACATTACCTGTTATTGAGTGATGTGATATGATATGATATAATGTGAACACTAATCTTTCCTCACGATCACATCGATATTGAACCCTTGATCATCGGATTGTTGTCCCGAAACACCATGTCACCTCCTTAGGGATACACATCGAAAGTTTAAAAGCACGAATTGCTCCACGGAAATACTTGTCGTTGAGCAGGCTTTTGATGAAGGATATTAGTTTTTAACGCAATTGAGTTGTGATTTGTTTTTAAATGTGTGCAACGATGCTGAAGGCGGGAGAGGGAGGAGGGGTATAGTTTGGCGACTGTGGAGAGCGGGAGGTATGGTATGATAGAATGGTTTAGGAGGAGGGGAGTGTAGGCTTCTTAGTTGTGTGGTGATATTTCTATTAATTGTAGGTTATAAAGAGTTTCTTAGCAGTACACACTGGCCCTTTCGAAGTGTGCAATAAAAGTCTGACTCGAGAGGCAGTTATTGAGATACACAATGTCAAGGGTCGTTTATGCTTGTTGTTTGGATTAATTTCGGTTTATTACCGGATCGGCGCGGGGTCTTTGAGGTTTGAGTGCTATTCAGCCAACGATTCTCAGCTGTGAATGAATTATCT
This sequence comes from Mollisiaceae sp. DMI_Dod_QoI, assembly GCA_009613015.1. Classification (NCBI taxonomy): domain Eukaryota; kingdom Fungi; phylum Ascomycota; class Leotiomycetes; order Helotiales; family Mollisiaceae; species Mollisiaceae sp. DMI_Dod_QoI. Next base: position 36,612 of record VXCB01000038.1, on the reverse strand, counting down.
ATGTGCGTTGTCTTTCGAGTTTAGCACACACTCCTCGAGGCTTACTTGGGCGTCATCGGAATCGGCACAGCTGGCAAAGCTAGATCGTTAACATTCAATGCGAATGCGAGCTTCCACAAGATGTGGAAGACGGCTTATTAGTAAAGAAAACCCGACGCCATCTTTACAATAAAAGATCGTTAGTAACCCTTGACTCATCCACCTTTTCGGTTAGCAATTTGCGTCGAATCAATCATTATTTCGCATTCGTATTCAACTTCGGAACCAAAGCATAGACAGTGCGCGGTTTGTGTAAGTGCTGACCAACCATATTACTCTCCATACTTAATGTTTTCAGGACGCCAAGGAGAACAATTCTGCAGGTCACCCCTCAGGTCATTTGCCGAGTTATCCATTCTTTGGCGATGTGGGAGATTTGCTCATTCCTATTTTTAATTCTATATAAGTAAACCAGTGAGAATATTGATTTGTTTTTCGAATCTTTACCGCAATCCTTTCCCATCATTATCTTTATTGATCACAATGAGACTACATATCCAACTCTACTTCACTCTTTTCCTCCTCCCTCTCATCTCGGGAAAGGGAAAGGGAAAATCTTACTGCCCACCAAAGCCCGCTTGCGAAGAAGAGCAAGCTGCCATCTGGAACGAGTTCGTTGACGTACTTTACATCCAGAAAAATGTCAGTGCTGCGTTCCTGACTTATGTCGACGTAAACTACATTCAGCACAATCCATTCGCTCTCTCAGGCCGACAAAATGCCATCAGCGCTCTGACAGTTATTTGGCCCACAGTCAATTTCACAATTATGCACAATGGGTTCTCCAAAAATATTGGATACTTGCATTATCGCCAAGACACGGCAGGCCAGTATCCCGAGGCTATTACGGATCTTTTGAGATTTAATGGGACTTGCATTATGGAGCATTGGGATGTTATTCAGTCATGGTCACCGAATTATACGAATCCGTTAGCTTTGTTTTGAGATGCACGGTACTTGGATATCAACCCTCTTGCTACTTTTTCAGGAATCAGAAGATCGCTGCGGCTCACTCTGCTGGGATGTGAGAGACATACGAACTGTGATTCTAGAGCGAGATCCATACTGCCATTGTGTTATTCTTGAGACTAGAAGAGGGTTCAAGCTTCGGGATCCTTAGAGCTCGCAATTGGGTGAAAGAACTCTATCTGATGTATTTCTGGAAGTGAGAATCTTTGCTGTTCTTGGGCATGTGAAAATTTTTTTTTACATAGACCGGTTGTTGCCACAAAATTGGGTTTTTTCTTGTGCGGTTTGACAGTTTAGTCATGAGGAAATAGGTTCCAAATTCTCTCTAATAACTCTTTCTATAAACTGTGACTCTTTCCTATATGGAAGGTCGATATTCTTGTCGTGCAGGACTACAAAATATTTCATATTGTTCTGCCTCAAGAGTCAAATCAGCTCCACTGAGACTCAAAGTGTAAAGTCCGGGCAAACATTTTCAATCTTTACTATGGATGCTAGCTTTTGCAGATCCCCAATGATTAAAAATTGCAATAAGAATCAATTTTCTGTCTAAGTGTTAATACTTACAACTGTGAGAGTTCGAAGGCTAGTTATCTTGCCGACTCCGAGAATTAGCTTACACTCATATTTGAAATTACAACAGCCGCTTAAGCGTCATGAAAACACAATACGCTTGTAGTTTGAAAAGGTTGTTTCGATTATGGATAGGATAATTGAATATATAGTTCATGAAAGCTGTGGGTCGTATTTAAATTATTATATATAATAAAAATTAATATATATATATATACTATTTATATCGCGGAGGGGTCCTAAACGGACGTTGTGGACACAATGTATAGTAGGCAGAGAGATGATTGTTTTACTACTACTGCTAGGAGGCTAAATACAACTGTCCTAGCCCTTGAAGGCTCCTTCCCTCATATTTTAAACTTGAGAAGAGCTTAAAGGTGTCCTCACGTCTTTATATCTTCATTTCTTCTTGATTGTATGTTTACTCGCGTGCTTTATTTCTTAAGTCAGGGCTTGCCACAGCCTCTCACAGCCCCTGAAAGTCCCATATCTGGCATACCTAGGTATACAAGGTTAGCTTTCTCATCACGTGCTATTCTTGAATAGGTAGTTCAAATATTCTATTCTATTCATATTCTGGAATTTCTTTAAATTAGCTCCTCATGTTCTATTATATAATATCTATAATGTTCAGAATATATTTGAGTAGTTTGAATATTTTTTGTCATACTGCGAGTCGCAGCTTCTCTTTCTAAAGAAGCGGCTAGAGACCACTAGGTAGAGAAGTTTAGTCGAGTTGGATTTGAAATTGTTGACAGTGGGTAGGTCAGGTGGAGGTCCACCTGAGCTGATGTGCACTTGCCCCAAGCGCACGCTAACCCTTCCACCAGCACCCTTGCACCACTGCACCACTGCACTTCAGTCTTCAGCACTACCACTGCATAAATCACTGTATAAATACTCGAGTTCTAATAGCTAGAAATGCCTTGTAGCTAAACTTAAACTATCGTTTTAATAATACTTCGGAAGTACTGTGAAAGTGCTGTAGCAGCACTGCAACAGCACTTCCAAAGCACTCTTAAAAGTAGTACTTCGATAGTACTTCGACAGTACTGCTAAAGTACTGCTAAAGTGCTGTAGCAGTACTATAGTAATACTCTCAAGGCGAATATAAAAACATATCCCAAATGCGGGGGGCTCCCACCGCCCCCCAACCCCCCGGACTAACCCCTATCCTAACCCTCTAATCCTAAGCCCCCTAACCCTTCGAAGTGCTGTCGAAGTGCTGTCGAAGTGCTGCCACAGTACTGTGGAAGTACTGTAGAAGCACTACGGACTTTACTTAATTTCGGTTCAGTGTCGGGTGCAAGAGCCTGGGTGAGCGTGGGTGAGCGAGCGCACGGGGCAGGTGCACATCAGCTCAGGTGGACCTCCACCCGACCTGCAATCCGAATTGTTGATAAATGAATATAAATGAGCGAAAATATGAAAAGGTAGTTCTATCCATGTCCAAATATAGGGTAGGTATCAGAAAGGAAAGTTCCTATTTGACAAGGTTGATGTGAGAGAAATGTGGAGATGTGGATGTGGCGTATGCCACACAGCCTCATCAGGCTTCCTTGGCGCCGCCGTGCTCAAACTTCGCTAATAAGAGCTTCAACTCCACAACACCTCCGTCCATTTGTATCCGACTATCGTCAACCATCTCGCATAATATGCCATTAACTACCACAGAGCTGAAATTGAAAGCGCAGAATGCGGCGCGAATAGAAACCCGAGCAAAATCAATCGGAATTCCTTCAGCCCTGTTAGCAGCACTCGAAAAATCAAAGCCCAACCGCTCTATTCCGCAAGAGATCTTTTCCCCTCTGTTCAAAACTTCCCAAACTGTCTACAAATCACTTTCGAACCTCGTCAACCCACCTTCAGCTTCGTTAGCTTGGAAGGCCCACGAACATGGAGTGCCAACAGGGCTCTTCCGCTTACCATTGGAGATACGAGAACAGATATACGGTCTCGTCATAGGACAAAAGACAGTTCTCAAGATCCCCGAAAATTATCACAAACTCCAACCATCCCGAGGAAGATCCAATAACGGACCAACGAGTCTATTGCAGACTTGTCGCCAAATGTAAGCTTGATCTTGAGCACTCGTTCCTCTACTATGATAATAATATATATTTTCTGGCAGATATGCAGAAGCAAGTTTGAATATCTACACCCAAAATACATTTCACTTTCAAAACCATGACGATTTCCTCGCGTTTGCCCACGCCGTCAACCCCGTTTTCTTGAGCCGTATCACGTGTCTGACCTTCGACTTGAATTCCATTCTGCGCGTCGACGGCGACCCATATCAACATCAATGCCCCCGCTTCACAGTCCATTGGGTTGACGGTGTGGAACCCCAATGGTCACACGTTTGGGACATCATAGCAGCGATGGACAACTTGATCGAGCTGAAGGTCTTCCTGCAAGATCCCGGGTTTCCTAAGTGGGAGCGCATGCAATGTCTTTGTTTGCCGGAGAGGGAAATATTGGCACCACTTCGGAAAGTTAAGAGGAGGTTGAGGATCTTTGAGGTGGATGTACCGTGGGTTGATACTTCTTCTTGGGTTTCTTTGAAAAGTTCCCAGCCTGTTATGGAAGGTGCTATGTTCAATTTGACACGGAGAGGCATCAGCCCTCTCCCGAGAATCAGGGCTTAGATAGATAAGCTTGCGCAGTAGCCTCAGCACCAGTTTTTGATTTACTAGATGAAGTATACATTAACGTTCAACTCAAAGCAAAATGGCAGCTGGGGATCCGCGCCTGTCTCAAGGAGCTTGCTGGCAGAACTTGCTACCCTTTTCAAAAAGGACGCTGCGCAGAACAGAAGGAGAGAAGCCCAGCAGCTCGTGCAAAAAATATGATTGCTAAGTTGGCTTTTATTTATATAGTATTGAAAAGTAAGGTTTGGCTTTGGCAGATCATATACGGCAAAATAGTGCGTGCATAGGCGTGAATATACAATGAGAAAGTTTGCTGTAGCGAAGCTTCCAGAATTGTGTGACAGAAGCTAATAGTCGGGATCCTTTTGAAACTTCATCATGCTAATTTCTCGCCAGGGGTAGAAGGGACAGTATACAGGGACTGGTGGCGTAGTTCCAGTTCCTGGCTATGGTTTGCATTTGGGAAATCCCGCTTGTAAGGTAGAAGATTGACGCGCCGTTCTAGACCTGGGCGGCTAGCCTGAAGTATAAGGAGAAGGGAACTTCAGCCTTATGACTGTCAGCTTTTATGTGAGAAATGTTTTGAAGGCTGGGGGGTAACGTTTGAGTTTGGAGCGGAGATTAACACGAATGTTTTATAGATCATACTAGGATCCGAGTCATATTCAAAACTATTGAGGACGAAAACGTTTGACCCTCGTGATCTCAAAAAGACTGAATATCATGGTGAACTTTTGATAGCATCTATGGTGTTGGCTCTCACTCATAGGCTGTTTATAAGTTCAAGTGTTCGAGATCTTCGACAACAGTTATCACTTACCGTTCTGGGCTTTTCACTTTTTGTGTCTAGGTCTCTAGGAATTGGAGCTTCTTCATAGAATGTCTAACTCGAGCCTGAGTCCTCGACTATATATTTGTGGATTAAAAATCGTTCAACGATTGGTTTCTATGGGTGTGTATATTTATATTTACAAGTGAAATGGAATCACATCTGGCGATGTACTCTCCTTAAATCATGAATCGACTCTTGGAATCTGGTTTAGTAGGAGCGTTTAATAGGAATGGATTGAAGCCAGAACATGAGGTTTGAATATGCTTTGATGCAAAGTGGTTTATTAGCTACTACTGAAGTTCGTACGCTTCTTGCTCCGCTTTTATTGGGTTTCGATTTGAGCGGAAGTCGGCATGCTAGTGATATCAGTTGCTTGGCAGACCAGGCACTCACGAGCCTGATGAACTAATGAGGAAGCCTGCGTTAAGGTATTATAAGAGTGAAAAGGGCGACCTTCTTTAAGTTAGTTTGCAGAAAGCTTCTTTACGACTTAAAACTTTCAATACTAAAGCTTCCATTGTAATAATTTCTGGTTAACTTATAACTTTCAAGTGTTCGCGAGAACTTCAGTGCTCGGAAGCCTGAAATTGACGATGTGAAGCCTGAAAATCGCTTACGAGTTTAGCAATACCCTGAAGCCCAAACTATTCTTCGCAGACTCGGAACATATAACATGAAAAGCATACTCATCCTGGCTGCTGATGAGTCGTCTCTGACATCAAAAAGTCGGTCTACAGGCTCATATTCCGTATAGGCATGATGTGATAAACAATATAGCCTCATCTCTTCCCAGTTGCGATGGTTGGTCGCCGATCTCCCTCCGCCATCAGATAAGACCGCTCTGGACCCAGGCACCTGGGCGGTAGCGGACAATCACCACGTCATGAGGGTCGGGCGCCTTCCTCAGCGCCTATTGATGGTACACCGAACCTTAAAGGGGGGCTGGTTGGGGCTGATTGGAGCGCATTGGGGCTGGTCGCTGGTGGTCCAGTGGTGGAGGATGGAGTGGATGGAGTGGATGGAGTGGATGTCCGATGGAGTGGATGATGCACCAGATTGGGGGCGTGGCACTGTGGCACTGACGTCCCGACAGCCTAGAAAGCAGAAACGCCCTCGGGGCCTGCAGCCGTCCTCCGTCCTCCGTCCGCCGTCCTAGCCGCTGTGGTCCTGTGGAACCCGAACGACGAGCGACGAGCGAACTTATCGTCACCATGAGTGCCGATCTCTTGGGGCCCAGCAGGTTCCAGCATACCAGCAGGTGCAGCCACTGGTGAACCCAGCGCGGGAGGGGGGAGGGGAGGGAGGAGGGAGGACAACCCTGCTATTTCGTGGGACGTGTCTGCTCCTCGGGCCGCGCGAGCAAGAACAGAGTATCACCAGAAACTCACGATAGTTCTATTTGCTGTGCCTCTGAATCGTGCTTGTATCGACATGGCATGGAGACGTCCCTGATTCTGCAGGGACATGAGTAACTCGTAAGGACCCCCAAACGAGGCGACCAGGCTACGATGCTATAATTTGCTGGTAAGATCACGGAACTTGAAGAAACCAAAAAGAATGAAACCTCGCTGACCATGTCGAGAATCACAGCTCCCTGTGACCGCGAGCACGATGCAAGCCCAGAGAGGCTCTGGCTCTGCATCCCATGCCAGCATCGATTTGCAGCTCGCTGTCCTCCGCTCTCTCCCAACACCTGTACTGGTCCTGTCATCGCAGCGCGTCATCGTCTTCGCAAATAAAGCTGCCCTGAGAACCCTGGGGACTCCCGAGCCCATTCAATCTCCTGGACTTGGCATCACTGGCAAGACTCTCGCCCAAGTAGGAATTAGGCCGTTCCACAATCAAGCATGGAATGTGGTGCTGGATAAATTCCTCTCTGAGGAGAAGAATGCGATCTTAGAAGGAGAAGGGACTTCTAATGACGAGTTGATTCATGAGGTCGACGCACTGGTCACTAATCTGCGCCTGAAACACGAGAACAAGTGCTTTCGCATTTTGATTACGGCAATTGAGGGAGAAGATGGCGTCCACTTTGTGCTTTCGTTCGAGAGATCACCGCATGCTGAGAAGAAGTTGATTCCACAACTGAAAGAAGATCTCACCCCTCACGAAGAAGGATTTTCCGTCAAACCTCATGATTCAACTCGTGGCTCGCCAACAGATGGACCTAGGGATGTTGCGAGGCTCAAGAAAGCTGTCTTTGACAGTTGTGATGTAATGGGCTTCATCCTCAGCGTCGACGAAAAATTCTACCTGACGAACAAGAAGACGAGAGACGTGCTTGGAGATGTCATGGGTGGCAAAGAAGGATGCGATGGTCTGACTCTCCGGAAACGATTGGAGATCTGGGATGAGAACTTCACGAGAAATTTAGAACCGACGGAGTTTCCTGGGATGAAGTTGGTCCAAGCTAGGCAGCCGTTCACCAACTATAGATGTGGATTCACACATGCCGATACTGGAGAGAAGATTATCATGAATGTTAAGGGCGAATGTCTCTATGATGATGACACTGGCGAGTTCCTGGGCGGTATCTGTTGGTGTAAGGACCTCCAGGAGTACTCGGATTTTCTCGCTGAGCAGCAACGACAAAGGCTGGAGAGCCACGAGACGACTTGCAACTTGATGCCGCACCTGGTGTGGACGACTACCAACGATGGATATTGTGACTGGTTCTCGGAACGTGTAGGTCTTTTTAATAGCGTCAGGGGCTATGTTTCACCATACTAACCAACAACTAGTGGTACCAATTCACCGGCTTGACGAAGAAGGAGTCAATTGGCCACGGCTTTCAAAAGGTTGTCCACCCAGAAGATATCCCAAGGCTCATGGAGAGATGGGAGTATCACAGGAAAGTGGGAAATGAATGTGACATCGAAGTTCGATATCGACGACACGATGGCCTTTACAAGTGGATGCTTGCCCGTGCATGCCCACTCAGGGATGATAATGGCAAGATTCTGAAATGGTACGGAACGAGTACCGATATTCATGACTTGGTCATGGCACGGGTTGAGGCCGCAAGAAACAAGCTGCAAGTTCTAACAGTGCTTGCCCATGCAGAGGTCAATTTGTTTTCTATCAACAAGGATAGAATCATTACCATGGCCGAAGGAGGTATGCTTTGGGACTCAGAATCCGAGGAGTATGATGTTCATCATAAAAGCTCGTTGCTGGGCAAAGACGCCATTGAGGTTGCGCGGAAAACCCAGCCAGGAGGCATACCTGGTATGCTCATTGGATCCATATCACAGGACAGCGACTAAGATGCAAATAGGCTACGAGAAAAACATCCTTGATATACTCGCTGGGAAGGTCGACGTAGCTCAATCTGAAGACACCATCGGTGATCGAACGTTCAGGACTCGGGTCGTTGCTGAACTTGCGCATGATACTGCTGATGGCGGCCAAAAGCCAGAGGTGATCGGTGTACTAGGTCTAACAATTGACGTGACAGATATGAAAGCACGAGCTGCTCTTCAAGTAGACAACACTCGATTGATGACTGAGGAGCAAGCTGCTAAGGATTCGAATAAGATGAAGAGTCAATTTCTAGCAAACGTAAGTCTCCCTCATACTTTCTGAGATATTGCTGATAATTTACCAGATGTCGCACGAAATGAGAACACCAACGGCTGTACGTCTTGTTACCCCTTCGTGCCACTCATATCTGACATAAAAAGGGAGTCATTGGGATGGTTGAGCTTCTTGGTGAAGACCCAACCCTCACAGCAGAACAACGAGAATACGTCAATAGTATCCAGCTATCTGCTAGAGCATTACTAGCCATAGTCAACGATATTCTAGATTTTTCAAAGATCGAAAGCGGTCGCCTGGATATCGAAGAAGTCCCCTTCAACTTATCCGCCGTCGTCAGTGAGCTCTGCAAGCTTCTAGGAAAGTTTGCACAACAGAAGGGCCTCGAATTTATCTACGAAGACTGCATGGATGAGAAGCTGGAAGTGCTAGGCGATCCAGGTCGTACCAGACAGGTGCTGTCGAATCTACTGACCAATGCTTTGAAGTTCACGAAAGAAGGTAGCGTCAAGTTGATGGTCACCTGCACGCCAATCAAACCGAGCATCGATGAAATTGTCGAAGTGAAATTCGTCATCAAGGATACAGGTATTGGAATCGAAAAGGAGGTACTTGATAAGCTATTTCAGCCCTTCAGTCAAGGCGATTCTTCTACAGCACGCCTTTACGGTGGAACAGGTCTCGGTCTCACCATATCCAAAAATGTGAGCTCGGCTTCCTCAGCGTCATCGATTCAACTAACAGCGTCAAGCTTGCAAGCCTCATGAAAGGTTCCATAAGCCTCAAATCAACCCCCAAACACGGCAGCAAAGCAACGTTCACCGTCCCTCTAAGAATCTCCTCCATGAACCAAGACCATCAATACGAACCTCTCTCCTCATCACCGAATCTTGGGTTCCACGTGCGCCCAGCAAACTGGGCCCAACCCCTCGCTCACCGTTCTATCTCACAGGATCTGCTCAACCAACAAATCTCTGACAGCGTTACAAATACCTTCCCTTCACTTGCCCAATCCTCTCTTGAGAGACATTCATCATTGGATAATCCCGGCGGTTTTAATCTGCAGATTGGGACTTTGTCAAAAGACGAGAGAAGTAAGATTCATGTTCTAGTTGTCGAGGATAAGTGCGTTCTCTCTCCTTTCTTTTCTCTCCTTCTTTTCTCTTGTCCTACCTTTCTCCTTTCTTCCCCTGTCCACGACTAAAGCAGCCAAACTCAACACAAACAAAGCTCACTAGACTGACAACTAACTTATCGCTACAGCCCCATAAATCAGACTATAGCCTTGAAAAATATTCGCAAACTTGGCTTCCCTGCAACGGCTGTCTGGAATGGCCGCGAAGCCCTGTCTTATCTCCTGTCTCCGTCCCCAGCCCATCCGAGGCCAAAGATTATATTGATGGATGTGCAAATGCCAGTCATGGATGGGTATGAAGCGACGAGAATCTTACGAACTCATAAAGACTATGCTATTACCATTGAAGGTACACCTGAGAGCAGGCATGATAGCGAAGGTGAAGAGAAGGAGAAAGAAAGCGAGGTGGAGTTGTTGAGAGATATACCCGTCATTGCGATGACAGCTAGTGCGATCCAAGGAGATAGAGAGAAATGCCATGAAGCGGGCATGGATGATTACCTCGCGAAGCCAGTTGAGAGAGCGAGCTTGGAGGAAATGCTTGTTAAGTGGGCGGGGAGGAAACGCGGAGGTCGAGGAGATGAGGAGATAAGACAGAAGGGTGGGTGAGAAGGGTAATATGTAATGATATTTACGTATACCATATCCCGTTTTCAGCAACTGAGCAGTGAGTCGGGCTGGGATTATCTAGTATTTGAGGATGAAGGAAAATGGATGATCATTAATCATTCAATTGCTATGTCTTTGATATATACTGTCACATTGCCGAATCTTGCTCTTCATCAACGCAATCTTCCTCACTCCCTTCTTCAGTCGCTACTATAGTCATCAAATCCTGCGTCTTCGGCCCAGTATACGTCCGCCTAGCCCCCGCCCACCACCACACCAAACTGAACACTGCGATAAACGCGCCCACCACGACCGCATAATTCATATTCTCAGCCGTCACTGGCCTCATCGTCGGGAACAGCAACAGCACACTAATAAAGAACACCCAAGTGACCGTCACCGCATTCAGCGGCCTCTGCCACCTCCCCAAGCTATAAGGCCCGGGCCGGAACTCGATGCGAGACGCGTAGATATTGCGCGCTAAGATCACAGTTGCGTATGAGAGATCCAACGCCGGGGCCGTGATGTTGAATATTGCCACAATGGTCAACGTACTCCCTATCCCAATAAGATTCAGCGCACAGGAGAACAAGACAATGAGCCAGACGGCGTTGACGGGCGTTTTGGTCCAGGGGTGGATTCTAGAGAAGAAGGGGGAGAATGGTAAAGCTCCATCCCGCGCGAAGGCGTACGCCATGCGCGTGTCGGCTAGCATGGCGGAGCAGCCGGTGAAGAATTGCACCAGGATGACGAAGAACCACATCACGGTTCCGCCGACGCGTCCCCCAGCATTGAGGAATATTTGGGCGGCGGGGAGGCCGGTGGGGGAGTTGAGTATGGAGGTGAGGTCGGTGGTGCAGAAGCAGAAGGTGATGGTTAGGAGCCACCCTAAGAGGCCGGAGATGGTGACTGCGTGGCGGATGGCTTGGGGGCCGAGGATGGCGGCGTCGTGGGTTTCTTCCGAGATGTGGGTTGTGCCGTCGTAGTCGGTCATGGTCCAGGCTACAGAGAGGAAGGAGAGGAAGAATGAGAAGATGGTACCCCAGCCGGAACCGTCAGTGAAGGTTGTAAAGACCCAGGTGAAGGAGCGCTTTTCGGGCGTGAGGATGAGGAGGGCGATGCAGATGCTGAGCGAGGCGAGGATATTGATGGGTGCGAACCAGAGGATGGTTGAGTGGAGGGCTTTGGTGGTGAGGGAGCAGATGATGCCGAATGTGATGAGGAGGAAGATTGAGAGGAGGACGATTTGGAGAGCCGTGCTAGAGATTTATATTAGTGAAGGTCGAGGAAGAGAGGGAGAGAGGTACGGAGAATAGGCGTATGATGTTCCGTCGAAAGAAGAGTTTATGCTTGCGGTCGCTAGTATCATCTGAGAAACCGTGTATGCGACACTTGCTACACCAGCCGTTTGGCCCAATAGGTTACACCATCCTATGATCCAGGACCAAATCGCGGCATGCTCTGGTGGAACGACGGCTTTGGTAACAAAGTACATCCCTCCTGCCGTCGGATATGCTGAGACGAGCTCAGCCACTTTGAGAAGTCAGTGTTGGAACCTTGATATCATTGACATTGATGAGAGGAGGTATACCTGACGCTGAGATGCAAGATGCCATCACAGATCCTACGAACCAAGCCCATACTGAAGCGGCTGGCCCTCCTAGACTTAATGGACTACCGAATGTGGCGGGGACTGAACCAAGGACCCCTAAAACTGAGATGGCGTACGATAAGGTCGACCATTTCGTGAAATGTCGACTCAAATCCTGTATACTCGTCAATTTATGACAGCAAATCTGCTATCGTGTCATCTCTTACTTGTGTGTAGCCAATTTGAGCAAGCAATCGCTCATCATCGTCTTGAATGGTAGCCATGCGGTTGACCAGGCCAGTTGACTTCTCGTCAGGTGACACCGGCGCAGAAGTCGCGGATGCACACTTCTTCTCCTCTATAGATGCCATTGTTAAGCAGGATTTAAAGCCAGAAGAATATTGAGTTTGGGGAATGGGCTGACATAAAAAGGTTGGCAACGTGAAAGCTGACCGGGAGGCGGTGACGGATGCGAGAGAACTCACAAATTGATATACAAGTAAATCTTTCTGAATGTCGGTCTGGAGCAGCCGAACTCGGCTGGGGACTTGATCATCAACTTCCGATATCTTGGCGACGGGAATGGATGTGGCCACCACTTGAGCGACTAAGAGTATGCCGGCCGAGAGGACAAAGAAGGACAGCTGAAGCATTAGGTATGATTGGACCTTATTCTACAACCAATTCAGTCGATGAAGATGAACGATGCGCTGAAGGAAATCTTCCTCTCATGATATGCAGTCTTCGAGCTTGACTCAGATCCTGGTGAAACCATGCAGCCGGCGTTCATAATCCTTGATCCGCCCTTGATATCAACGGGGGTTGATGTTATGTGGTGTGCTCTAGCTCGAGGTGAGGTTGCACAGGGACAGAACCCTACTGCACGTCCTAAGCAGATGATCTCCGACGCGCTTTGTTAGCCAAGATGTCGAGGATTACTATTGCTTGTGGTATGTCTTGTGATCATTTTCGTTTGTTGACGAGAATTAATTACTGTATGAAACTTTTGAGATGTGGCGGTGATAACGGCACGGATCGCAAAAGGGACATGCCGCTCCCTTGCCGAGGATTCCTCTCTTCCCGACGCGTCAGACTTTCATATCAAGTCTTTACAAACTAGAGCTGTTGGATCAGTTAGATTCACAACGGTTAAACCATGAAGTGCTCTGTCAATCAAATCATCTTGACATCGATCATCGGCTGGAGCCAATACTTAGATATGATGATAATGACATCCACGACGCGCTCTTCGCGGTCTCTTCACGTCGCACGGCTCATCACGTTGACAATTAGCTTTGATCTCCCCGAATCAGTATTCTTGGGATCGGGATCGCGATACTACTGGCTCCCAAAATGCTGGGTCTACCATCGTGCAGGAAGGCAACTGCAGGTATCCCAAGTGGGGTGGGGACGACGTGGGGCGCTTCGTCGTGGCACGCACTTGTTCTATCACGCACTTGTTCTATTTTAGCTGAATGCGCTGATTGTTACACCCGAATACTTTTCGATCTCGATTTCGGCTGGGAAGAGTGGCATCTAGGCTTTGATTCGATCCCGAGCGAGGTCGAGCTGCCGTTCTGGAATATTCTGCATCGCCTGATGCAGGCTGATATGTCACATTTCTCTCCTGTTTAACTACGCACATGTCTTCGTCGTTGGTTAGAAAGCCTCCAAGGCAGTTCATCACCAGTCGTGATAGCATCTCTCCCAGGATTATATCTGGTACAGTATTATCGAAGAAGAGGCTGCCGTCGGCGCATACATAATGTGCTGGAGTAGAGTACTCTTCTGACACTAGTTCGATCTAGAGCTATGGCCGAGGAAGTTAGCTTGTGTTCCGAGAAGACTGATGGTGCTATCGGGGTTACACAACATGTCTTACCTATGTCAGCTTGAACTCCTATTACAGCATCTTCCATACGAAGCTGAACAAAAAAGATCCCCTTAAGCCTGTAACGCCTAAGGCCACAGCTTTTCGAGAGGACAATGCCTCGAGATGATGATATCACGTGGCGAGTTGCACGTTTCACTAGTGAATCAACTTAGGCCGATTTGAATCACTTTCTTCCTATAACAGCGGCTTTTATGAGATAGAGAATTACTAAAAGCTCTAACAGGAGCACGTGACTTGGAACGAGACTACCTACCTTGAGATAGGAGGCTTGAAACAAGCCCAAGTAACCATAGAGTCTGACATTAAACTTTATGACTAGGAGGAAAGTGACTTGGCTTTATCGGACAAAGATTGCAGAGCCAGGACATACAAGTATTCCGGTCAGCCAATTACTAGGTGCAGCGAAGAGACCTCAAAACCCTTCGGATAGCCAAAACGAGGTTAGTCTTGATCTTGACTCTTCCGAGCAGCACCGCTCGATCTCCAAAAAAACTGATATACGTATCGAGCAAAGAAGGACCTGATGCTAAGTGTGAAATATCTAATTTCGAGTTGTGTATCATTATTGGGGGTGGCTTAAGTAGCTTCAGTGTACGAAAAGGTTCAAATATGTTTCTATGCAAATTCATATCCCAAATTGAAATCCTTAAATTCTCGATGACAACTTTGCTCATCTGTAGTTTGGTATATAATAGCAATAAATTTCCCAGATTGTTTTCCTTGAGCTCCCCGATCACGAGCCGAGCCACTGGCATGGTCTTGGCACTCGTCATGCATGGCTCATCGGACGACTCCATCAAATGGTAAGAACAACAAAGGCGCATATTTTACAAAATATTCTCCTTTACAAGCCTCCTAAGACTAGATCATTATCACCCCAATAAGCGTCCCCGGATTAGCGTTCAAAAAATTACCCCGCATTCGACCCCACCATCCAACCTCACTTCAACCTCAGCAATCTGGAAAATGGCAACCCCACGCCTGAACGCCTCAATAGTTGCTCCCAAGAATCCAAATCCACCAGGCTTTGTCCAAGAAAAACAACTAACCCTTTTCGTCACCATCCAAGTCGCACCTTCAAACATTGAGAAATTCAAAGAAGCGCATCGACCAGTATGGAAGGCATGTTCTGAAGAACCGGAATGCTTGCTCTTTGATGTCTTCCAGGATCTGGAATCTCCGGGACGATTCAGATTCGTGGAGGTGTGGAGTAAGGGCAGAGAATGGTTTGAGACGGTATGCGTGCACCTTCGAGGAGGAGAGTTGCAGCAGGAGAAGCTAATGGAATGCGTGGGGCAGG
The DNA here is from genome assembly GCA_009613015.1 of Mollisiaceae sp. DMI_Dod_QoI. NCBI lineage: Eukaryota > Fungi > Ascomycota > Leotiomycetes > Helotiales > Mollisiaceae > Mollisiaceae sp. DMI_Dod_QoI. The sequence goes on along the minus strand of VXCB01000038.1, from coordinate 21,482 downwards.
AGCAAATGACGAAGCCGTATTACAAAACGCTATGGGAAAAGTCGAAGCCGTTGTGGATTGTTGATAGTAAGGTTTTCTTATATGAATGTGAGAGGAACTTTGCTGACTAGATGGACAGTCAAGATGGAGTATTATGAGAGGGAAGGAGAAGGAAGTTTCTGGAGCAATGAGTACCTGGCCGGTGGGACAAAAATGGAGAAAACGCAGGTGATAGCATGAATGAGTATCGAAAACGAGCTATGATAGACTGTTCATTAAGTCCCTTCAACTCAATAAGCCTGTGAAATCAGTTGAGCGCCTGGCAAACCTAGCTTCCGGGTAACCCACGAAGCTCAGCAGGGAGCTCGCGGTAACGGTAAGATATTGGTGTTAGAGATGCGTCTTTGGACGACGTCATAGCAAGACGAGGAGAGTGTTGCATCGGATACTTCTATTGCATGACCTTGACAGACCGCATCAGTCACGGCACGTGACTCCGCTGTGTATATATATCCTGACCTTACCGCCAGTTAGGACCATCATTCATTATTATATACACTTACCCACCCTCACCATGGCTTTACACCGTGATAGCATCGCTGCGAAGTGGAAAGGAACAAAGCATGCTTCAAGGGGGAGAGTAAGAAACCCTACCGTTGGTGAACTTGTGATACCAGGGTTGCAACAAGAAAAACTACGAATGAAATCAATTCTGCATGATATTCAAAAAATGCTAAGTACAAAAGTAGCTACGCTTAAATTTTGAGACGGCGTCTCCGAAGAGGTAGGTTAGCTTCAACTCCTTAGTCTCAATAGTGCAATCGCGTGTCCTCTTGATTGCGGACCGAGCCATCGACCCAAGCCGTTCCAGGTGGAAGATTGTCGCTACAAGGCTTTGTAGATTTCCATGCCTCTTCTATCGATGTATTGTTGGCTGAATTCGTATCTTACTTCGTGTTCGTCTTCCTCGTAGGCAGCGTTGGAGTCCCGGACCCACTTCTTATATTTGTCAGCTGATGCCCTAATGAGGCATTCATAGGCGGCTCTGTAGCGGCAGTGTTTATCTGGATATTTATAGTCGAGCCATAAGGCAATGGGGCCGTCTTGCCCATTTAGAGGGATCTTGAAATCATGTAGCTTCATTTTTTCATCCAGCAAGCCACTCCCTTTCTCATAGACCGCACGAACCGAGTGCAAGTCCATGAAGCGCACCGATCTCATTCGCAAGACGCAGAAATGAAGCGCCCTCCAAGTTTTAGCACCAACAGTGAGATTCTGTAGTAAAGCTCCAAAGTCGGGGCTCGTGAGCATATCGTGGAACAATTCATTGCTCCCAAAAGACTGTAAATCAAGAAATTCGTTGAGGTTAAAAGATTGGTCGAGGCGAGCATATGCTCGGATATTGCTCGTCAAATACACAGTATCGAGTGATGAATCGACGTAGCAGCCGAAGTTCTGGTGAGGTCCGAGACGTATTTGATAGTACCATTTCAAGCCTTCGAGTCGGGATTCGCGGTTGACTTGAAGGACGGCGGGTGGATTGATACGTGCTTGATATCTTCGCTGGTCGTGATCATAGTGCACTGGAACCAGTCGAGGACCTGGCATGCTGAAATACCAGATTCTGAGTCGAAGCTCTGGAGGAAGATCGTTGAAGCGGAAAGGGGCCTCCATTTCGAGGTTCTCTGTCGATGTACTGAGATCTCTGCTCCACGTAAGGATGAAGAGAGAAGAGAAGACTGGGTGGGGGTGAGACGATAATTATTGCTTAAAACTTGATGTCTCAGGGTACCGCATGTCAGCTCGATTGGGACCTATTATTCTTAGCGCTGGGAAACTGGTGGTAGCGAGCCGCGAGAAGGGAACCAAAATAACCAGCTCGCTCGCATTTGCTCTGCACGAAGACTAGACACCCAAAGGTGCGTGGGCGGAATCCAAATACATGAAAAGTTCAGATAAGAGACAGATTGATATCAAAATCGAAACGGGCTCGGAGCCGGACTTTTTCTATGCACGCTAAATATACCCACAAGACTTGTCCATCCCACCCAGAATATTGTTACATCCACCATACTACCAGTATGGAGGGCGCAGTCCAGCAAAATTTGATGCGATGGAATTGTCCCCGCCGTCATCTTTCTTTCTCTGCCCAGTTAACTGCGAAACATTAGCTGCCGTGATGCAGAGTTATATTCTTAGCTCACCTCCAACTGCACATGCCGATGAATGTGAACCAGCCAATCCACATAGCTTTGCGCCTCATTGTTTCTATCTTCTACTAATAATCTCGCAAACTCATATTCAGCTCCGTCCAATCCTTGTCTTGCTAATTGAATCGTCAAGGCTTTTGATCCTCGCATTGTCTTCAGATACTCGAGAATATTGCGTATTTGGGCGCTGAGATGGGTCTGTAAAACGGGCAATGACGAGCTATACGGATCTAGCGTCTTCAAATCGTCCTTGCCTTCACCGAAGAGATCGACGAGGAGGTTAGGCGATGTTTGGGCGTGCATCCATAGATAACAGTTCTGGCCATTATCGATGAGATATACGCCCCCTTCTTCTACGCGTGAGAAGGAACATCGTATGGATGGAGGCATCTGTAAATGGCCATCTGCATTTGGAAAGCCATCTTCTGGCGCGAGGTTGTGAATTGGGATCATTCTGGGATATAGGTAGAGCGAAAGTTCCAAGGCACCCATACCCTTGATCATTCGCATATCGTGTACTCTTCGATCAGTGGGCTCCTGTCCACCTTTGAACGCACGGGACTTAATGAGACCCAGAATGTACATGCTGAATTCCTTGAGATTTTCCGGAAGAACCAGCTGACCAGGTGGATGGGATCCAGAAAAGTTCTTGCGGTAACCAGCGAGAATGTCAACGTTTTTCTCTGTTAGACCACCCCGAATCTCTTTCAACGAATGTGTAGTCATCTTAACAGCGGCTTCTTTTGCCATAAGAGTGTAAACCGCATCTTGGTCGACAAACTTCATGCAGTCCTTGGCGTTGTCACTCACGCTGGCAATCACATTCGAACATCTAACTCGGCGTTCACCGCTCGCGGTTGTATAAAGCAAAGCGCTCTGGAAATGCGCATCGAGCTTGGCGTCCAGTTTCCCGTCATAGCTAAACATAACGCCCATAGCTTTATCGGCATCGACAACCCCAAATTCAACATCCGCGCCGAAGGTGTGCTGAAGGAAGTTCCCGTGATAGTGAGCTACTTGCAAACCATTCGAGCATCGAACTTTCATCAGCGCTTGATATCCAGTCTCTCTCGTAACAGTATGCATGATCTCTTGGGATAGCTTCTCGGTATCTCGCGGAGAAACAAAATTTGGGTAGTAGAAAGTCTCGCCGCCAGTCGATGCTGAGACGTGGCCTGGAATATGTTAACGTGAGGGCAAAAAGAAAATCAAGGTTTGACAGCTTACCAATGGTCGCAATGTCTAAATACCCGCCGCCAGGGGCTGCAAGGAAAAAATCGACACCAACGCCAGCTGTAACCATCTTCTCCGCAGCTTTTCGCCATCCAGGATGTTCAGTATTTAATAGTTTCTTCTCGGCATCACCGCCGTGTTGTTTTCCGTCGTCTCGCAGGAACAACCGTCCGGGGCCCCAAGTTGGGAGAGCAGCTAACGAGCATACGATTTTGCCGCCCGTCTTCTCAAGTGCTGCCAAAGCAGCATTCAAGGTCGGCAGCAGCGCAGGCTCGGGGTTTTTTATTTGTGAAAACAAGGCGGGAAGCTGGCTGAGTAGTGAGGTTATGTTTGATCTACAGCTAATAAGCATTGGAACAGACAATATTTGATTGCTTCATACTTTGCCTCATACGGGTCTACGAATAGACCTTCACCGAGGGGCACGAACGGGTCCTCAATATCTGGCATAATCATCATTTGAGCTTGGTCGAGGGCAGGCTAGTACAGGCATCAGGTCATAACATCATGGACGGCAAACATGGTGACTTACATTCATATTGTAGAAGTGAATATCGCGGTCAAACGTCACAAAGCCAACTTTTGATCCTTCTGGTATCTTCCGGTTGACCTTCCCATCCTCGGTGGGCTCTTCATCTCCGCCGTAGAGCGCTGCCATGATACCTTCGCAGAAAGCTTCTAAAAAGCCTTTATTGAATGACTCTTGTCCGACGTCGATCAAGAATAACCATCGAAGTCCAACAGGTTCTTTGGACCAATACTCTTTGGGTACGAGGAACTCAACAGTACCCCGCATCAGCTCTGGCCGTTGTTCTCTATCTACACGAGCTCCCTGGGGTGTAATGGCGCAGAAATACTCCGGCGGTACGTCGTTTGCATAGTTGCACATATTGCAGACGAACTTGTTTCCCCCTGAACGAAACACCATGAAAGGGTTGATATATGCTCGACATCTGTGACATCTGGGTGGACCAACATCACCAAAATCCAACACCGGTATCTCGAGTTCGCCAGCTTGCAGGGGTGCGAGGGGTTGGAGGAGCAATCCGAGGGGTAGTCCAGTCGAATGCAGGGATTCGGAAGTGGAGGGGATGTTGTTCATTGTGAGACGTGTAAACTTAGGAGAAGAGTTCCCTTGATCGAAAGCAACAAAGGAGACAGAAGCTGGAGGCGGGGTATGGTGCTCGAAAGTCGGATATACATGGCTCAGGTAATACTGTGCAATAGCATCTCTCGATCGGGGCACACTAGGTATCTGATCTGGGTCAACTCGACCTTGAGCCGATGTCTGCATGTTCGCCGAGAAGCCTGGATCTGGTGCTCCATTGCGTGAAGCAAATTCTGCAGGTGTTGCGGGATTTGTAGGATTGAAAGGCGCATTAACTGAAGCTGGAAACTGGGACATTTGAGGAGTGATTTCTGCATTCAAGAATTGCGCACCAGGAGCCGGGCTCGGCATGACAGAGGGATCCGCATTCAGATAGGCAGATGGAGAAATTCCACCTTGCGGCATGCCATTAAAAGCTGCTGAAGAGCCAGTTGGCTCCACGATGTGATATGCGTGTCTATCCTTCTTTTTCTTTCTCCCATGCGTAGCAACCTCTCCAAATCCTAGACCTCCCATCTGTGCTGATAAACCTCCATCGTCTGGTTGTGCGCCTTGATTTGGGAAGTATCCAGGGTCCTGCGCACCTCCGTAGGGGGAGGGATTACTACCCATTTGCGGATTGTATGGTGGTTGGCCAGGATAACTCATGCCCGGTTGCTGGTAGGGAGAGGGCGCAACAGGTGGTTGGAATTGAGGAGCAGGATGGCCACTTCTGTTCGGGTTGTTGGGATCATCGTTTGGCCCTCCTTGACCAAGGGAATGGTAGAGCTGGTAGTCGGACATTGCTATCTGCGGCGAATAGCTCTGAAGCTTAGGTGTAATGTTGAAGTAGTTGAAGGCCCGCAGATACTGGCAGACTCAGCAAGATCTTATAGAACCCATATCATGGTTCTGACATTATTGGAGAGAAAATCGTGCTTGTAAGCTTGGAAGTATTTTGTCTCGTGGTGTTGACACCTTTTCGAGAATCGTGGAAAGTTCGCCGACTCGCGTTCACGTGAAACTCGCGCTAAAAAGTCGGCCCTGCGTTGCGCTGCTTGACGCGACCTCAATGCCGTCCCGTCCCTTGCTTGTGTTCTTCAATCTACGACAACGACTATTTCGAGTAGCATTGACGCATATCGCCCCTCAATAGCATGCGACTGAATTACTCCTTCGATATGCGCTGATCTGAGCGAGGCAAATCGACGAGATGTTCACTTTCTGTTCCTTGCAAGGCGCGCAGTCCGACTCGTCTGCCTCACAGTCCCTTTTGGAGCTCGATGGAGGGATCAAGATCTTGATAGATGTTGGCTGGGACGAAACATTTGATGTATCGAAGCTGAAAGAGCTTGAGAAGTAGGTCATGTCCTTCTCTTGGAAGTATGCAGCGGCAAGGCGCATGCAGCGCGGGCAACAATGTATACGCAGACATCAAATGAAAGATATACATCAAACTCTTCTGCCTTGACTCTCTCCTACCCTCATTGTCCCTGCACGATTTTCTTCTTTTCCCTAACATTGTCCTAAAGAGGAAGCTGACGCAACATGTAGACATGTCCCGACTCTGTCCATCATTCTCCTCACACATGCCACGGTCGCCCACCTTGCAGCTTTTGCGCATTGCTGTAAACACTTCCCACTCTTCACGCGAATACCGATTTATGCTACTCTACCCGTTATCTCCCTAGGACGGACTCTGCTGCAAGATCTTTATACCTCGACCCCTCTGGCTTCCACTGTCATCCCATCCAACGCTCTCTCCGAAGCTTCTTACTCGTACGCTGAGTCAATATCCACTCGACAGGAGTCTAAAATACTTCTTCAGCCTCCCACTAGCGAAGAAATTGCGTCGTACTTCTCCCTCATCCATCCACTCAAATACTCTCAGCCTCACCAACCTCTTCCTTCGCCTTTCTCTCCTCCTTTAGGTGGGCTCTCTATTACTGCTTACAATGCTGGTCATACTTTGGGAGGGACAATCTGGCACATTCAACACGGATTAGAGTCAATTGTTTATGCGGTTGATTGGAACCAAGCACGGGAGAATGTTCTCGCAGGCGCAGCTTGGCTTGGAGGAGCGGGGGCTGGTGGTGCAGAGGTCATCGAGCAACTGCGAAAGCCTACTGCTCTCATCTGTAGCAGCCGTGGTGGGGAGCGAGTGGCACTACCGGGCGGACGTGCGAAACGAGACGAATTGCTTCTGAATATGATCAAGTCAGCGGCTAGCAAAGGAGGTATTGTCCTCATTCCGACAGATTCGAGTGCACGTGTGCTCGAGCTGGCATATCTGTTGGAACATGCATGGCGAACAGAGAATTCAAATGATGATAGTCCTTTGAGAACCACCAAATTGTATCTAGCCAGTAAGAATATTGGTGCGACTATGCGATACACCCGAATTTTGATCGAGTGGATGGATGATTCAATCGTTCGGGAATTTGAAACCAACACGGGATTGCAACCGAAGAAATCTGGCGATCAAGAGGGATCAGGTGCTGGACCGTTTGACTTCAAACATTTGCGACTGCTTGAACGCAGAGGACAAATCGACCGAGTTCTCAACGAAACCGATAACCTTGGCCGGTCTGTCGGTAAAGTTATTCTAGCGAGCGATACCTCCCTTGAATGGGGGTTCTCCCGGGACGTACTCCGAAAGATTGCTGATGATAGTCGCAACCTCGTCATTCTCACAGAGCGGCAACTGAAACCAGAAAGCGATGCGACAAAGGCTGGACTAGCTGGAACCTTGTGGTCATGGCTGGAGGAGCGAAAGAATGGGGTGGTTTCAGAGTTCACCAAAAATGGAGAGACTCTTGAACAAATCCCAACGGGCGGGAGAATACTTCAGCTTCTGGAAGCAAAGCGAGTGGCCTTGGAGGGCAGCGACTTGAGCGCCTACCAGCAGTGGCTTGCTACCCAGCGTCAACTCCAGACAACCACACAATCAGTAGTGGCTACCTCTCTAGAGACTTCGGCAGACGTTGTCGACGATGCTTCGTCGGATTCGTCCGAGGATTCTGAGGACTCCGAAACAGAACAACAAGGCAAGGCTCTCAATATCTCTGCTACAATGGGCCAAGCCAATCGAAAGAAGATTGGTTTGAGTGACGAGGATCTCGGCATAAATATCCTGATCCGTAGAAAAGGCGTTCATGACTATGATGTGCGAGGCAAGAAAGGACGTGAGAAAATGTTTCCTATGGCCATTCGGAGAAAGCGGAATGATGACTTTGGGGAGTTGATTCGACCAGAGGATTTCCTTCGGGCGGAGGAACGTGATGAAGTCGACGGCCAAGATATGCGCCAGCAGCCAAGCAAGTATGACACCAAAGATACTTTGGGCAAGAAACGGAAATGGGACGATGTTGCAACTCCGAACGAGCGTCGTATGTCAAATGGAGGCAACAAGAGACAGCAGATTGCCAGGGACTCCCGCGACTCGCCTGATATTGCAGATATGCCACCTGGGGTTGAAGACGATCCCTCGGACGATGAAGCTGAGGAAGAAATCACTGGCCCTTCCAGATTAGAATACACAACTGAGTCACTGAGCCTCAACGTTCGTCTCGCATTTGTCGACTTCGCTGGGCTGCATGATAAACGAAGCTTGCATATGTTGATTCCACTGATTCAGCCACGAAAACTTATCCTGGTCAGCGGAATGAAAGATGAAACTCTGAGTCTTGCAGCAGATTGTCGTAAGCTACTCGCGGCACAGTTCGGTGGTTCAGACAACTCGACAATCGACGTGTATACCCCAGAGATTGGTACGATTGTCGATGCCAGTGTCGATACTCACGCTTGGGCTGTCAAGTTGACGGACGCTCTCGTCAAACGTCTGATATGGCAGAATGTGAAAGGTTTGAGCATTGCTACTATCACGGCTCGCCTCGAATCCATGTCACATGACTTCCCTAATCTCGATACAGAGGGGAGTAATAAGAAGCAGAAGTTGCTCAAGGATGACCCTGAGAAAGTAGCGACAAGTGATTCTCTAGATATCGTACGTCCTACAGAAATTCCTATCTTGGACGTTCTACCTTCAAGCATGGTGTCTGCTACAAGATCAGTTGCCCAACCTCTTCAAGTTGGTGATCTTCGTCTAGCGGATCTCAGACGGATCATGCAGTCTTCTGGCCATACGGCCGAGTTCAGGGGGGAGGGTACTTTGCTTATCGATGGAACTGTGACTGTGAGGAAAACTGCTACCGGGAGGATCGAGGTGGAAAGCATCGAATCGCCAGCTAGCCTCACTTCTGCCATGCAGCGTAACAGTACGTTTTATGCTGTGAAGAGCAAGATCTACGAGGGTCTAGCTGTGGTCAAATAAGCCATCGAGAATGGCATTGCCCAATTCCACCTTCGGTCGCTATTATGGGCATGTAATATCAATGTATTTACGAACTTCGAGAAAAACACTCTAGAATCTGCAGAATATGCAATGCAGCATCTTGATGAGCTACTCATGCATCCATCGTCGCCTAAAATTCCTTGCTATCCATCCGTTTTACATGTCATCGCTTCTGCTGTTTACTGTCCACTGCTACACTCACTGATGCGCGAAGTCTCGCAAAATGGAAGTTTTTTAGTCGCATGTACGTTACTTTGGTAATTTGCTACATGACATGATGGATGCCGCTCAGGGATTCACAACTCTCTCATCAACACTGCATTCACGACTTCACTGTTATTCCTTTCAGCGGTTTTCCCCTATTGGCACGTGCACGTCCTGAGACTCGAGATTTTGTGAATCATTACTATGCATTTCCATCGTTCATGTACAGGAAATGATTCACAAATATCATTTTATCTATAAAACATACCTCATTGCGCTCGTCTATTCATCTTCCTCCACCATCCACGAGATCTTCTCTCTTAAGTTGGCCTTGACTCGAAACACAACTTGCACATAGATGCAGCCATATCATTAAACTTCAATCTTCTTACATCATTTGCTTTGCCAGTCATCCTGGCGTCTCTTGAAGAGAGGACGATATCGTTTCCCCTCCCTTATCCTCTTGGCAAAGCCGTCTTCACATACGCCAGACTTTGCGACCCTCTTCATACAGTTCAGGTTGTTGTCTTCTGTTCTATAGCAGTCTTTTCTGTAACTGGCCATCGAGTCGCTTACTTCCAGCATCTGTCGGCACAGGTGCAGACCCAACACGGCTGGAACCCTCATCACGGAAGAGATCTCGGGCCACCACCCCCACGAACCATATTCCCTCAAATCCCTCAAATCTTCTTTCCCGGATACACTAGCTTAATGGCTGGTCGCGGCTTCAACACGGCTCACGGTTTCGACAACGGCCCACCACCTCCATATGCCGTTCCGCCATTCGGTATGCCTGGGAACCCTGGCTTCTATCCACAAATGCAAGGCTTTGGCTGGCCACAACAACCGCCGCCCATATACCAACCTGCACAACCTCCATTCATCCCGTCACCATACGGAGGTTTTGGCATGGGTGGTCAAACGTGGCCTACAGTAGCCCCATTTACAGACCAAGGGTTCCCTGGCATTCACCTCCGCAACCACACCGGCGGCGTTGGTCTCCCACCTGGGTATGATTATGCCTTCCCTCAAGAACACTGCAAGATCCATGTCTTCAAGACGAAACAGAAGCCCTGGCAAGTCACAGTTTACAAAGAAGATACCGCTACACATGTCAGGCTTTTTGTTCCCGTGAACACAAGTATCAAGGATCTCATGCAGAATCTTGGTTGCACGAATACTGATGCAGCGAAGAATGTCTTGTATGAGTGTACCGAGAAGGGGAACGGGCAGTGGGCAACTGGTCTGAAAATCAAGGGAGATGACAAGGATAGGGTGAAGAAGCTTATTGGAGAGTATGGTTGGGATAAGTCAAGAACGGGTCACCCAGGGGAGAAGCCAGTCGTATGGCTGTGGGTTACCAAGGATGGGGATAAGATGTGAGAAAATTGTACAAAACTGGACTGATGGGTTCTGAGCGATGAGGGTGCACATCTAACAGGAAGTGTTGAAGTTGGAGTTGAAGTATAGTTTACAAGCCGCTGCGTTGGTCGTAGAGTTTACAATGAATAAGCATGTCATACATTGCGCCTGGAGTCGCATTTTAAGTCTCTATCAATATCCCAAATGGAAATACATTGCTTTCGAACCGAGTATGAGCTATGCTCCGTGCTACCCTGAATGTCCAGCCGGCCGCCTTTCCTTCAATGGCGTCCCCGATGGGATTTTTCGACCTCGGTTATTGTAGGCAAAGATTCAGATTATGATATGGCCATTGTGTCGTAGACTTCGGAGTCCTGGCTTTGCACCTGTAGCCCTGACCTTGTTCAAAACCAATTTGAGGAACTGTTTTCTTGTCATTTTTTAGACAGTTGCTGACATTCTTCCTAAAATAGACCGAGATTCAGCGAGTCACTCCTTTGTGGCACCGGACAACACTCAGCAATACATTGTCAAATTGTTGAATTTATGGAAACGCGATGCACTGTTTGATATATGCTTTTGCATGATAAGGGAGTGCGCGGAACAGGGGCCCGCTAGAACAGCAAATCAGCGCTCAATTTTAGCGAGATCCTACTCCTAATCAAGTAACCATGATCTGCAATATGTGAATTAGTGGAAAGGGCGAGGGAATGACCGCAGAATTAATTCGCAGAACATACGCTTCAGATTCAGACTTTCACTCGGAAACTGAGCACGAGCAGGAACAAGATGTGTGCCACGCATGTTTTATATCCTCTTTACACAAAACGTGGAGTGGTGACAGCTCGGGCCTACACTACGAATGAGGAATCCTACAGTTCCAACAAAGAACCTGCCAGGGGTTGCGGCAGGAGTAGGTTTCCTTGAAAAACCCTAGATTTGTCAAGGTTTCATCAGAGGAAGATTCTGACACCAACAACAAATCACAAGCTAGTTCCTGTACAGCTCGAATCTATGGACCCAAAGAGGAGAATCTGAAGCGAAGTATCATCGCTGGATTTTCAAAGCGAGCTATCGAAACCTTGCTGCTAGATGCTGGATATGAAAACGTAAGTGTTATGAAAGGGTTCATAGAATGGAATTCGAAGAGTCCGGTCGAGGAAACGCATCCTGCGCTTAACCAAGTAGGAAAGAGCTGCTATGGGTGTGTAACGTCCAGCGGGGTTATATTATGACTGAAGACGTTGAAGACGACGAGGACTCTTCCTACTTGGTATGATAATATGACAGACTACTTGATACAAAGTTAAGCATGCTGGTCGGGCCAAGGCCAGCTAAGCCAATTATTTCTCGAGTCCCAACGCAAGAATCCAGGACAGCTCATAAATCTTCTACTAGTTGCGAGGAGCCAGATACCGCAAAGGGCGAGACAAGGAATGCATATCATGCCATGGTCCTGATTGATTGAGGAGTTCCAGGCGACAGGAAACTGATCACCCTGGCCTAAGAAATTGATTCGGCGCAATAGGCCCCCGAGTCCAAGTTGAAATGTCGGAGCTTACTTTTCGATCTTTATTACGGCTCAGGAATATTTTACGGGCTACTGGAGGCATGGAAGTCATCTGCTTCAACTTCCCAAAACTCTGGCATAGGGGAGAGTGGGTGGGGGTCAAGGAAGCGGGGTTATTAAGCGAGATCGAAACTGACCTAGCGTGAATGCCACTCCCTCTCTCTCGATCATGAATTCTCTGGTGCTTCCTTTGATGTATTATCATTTACATATAAATCCAAACAAGATTCTTAGAATACGCTTAATATGGCCTCATTACGACTCCGAGAGCAAGATCTGGAGGGCAAGGTAGCGGTTATCACCGGGGCCTCGCGAGGTATTGGTCGAGCCATTGCTCTCAACCTTGCGACAAGAGGATGCTCTATCCTTGGAACCTGCTCCAGCAATGATAACATCCGGCTAATTGATTCCATGAATAATGATATCGGAGCCCTGTTTACAGCCGCAAACCACACCCGCACTTCCAACATCATTGGTATCAGCGCGAATATCACCTCACCTACTTGTGCGCAAGCAATTGCTGATGCCCTCATCAAAAATTTCTCAAGCCGTGTTGATATCTTCGTCAACAACGCGGCTGACTCCCTTCCAGGCGAGATCGGGGACCTAACTGTCGAAGAGATCCAGCGGAGCATGATAAGCAATATTCAAACACCCGTGCTGATCGTGGATGAGCTGGTGAAGCGAAAGATGTTCCAGCGTGAAAGCAGGATCATATATATATCGTCTGTTCGATCCAGGCAACCATGGTCTATGCAGTTGATGTATGCAGCTAGCAAGTCAGCTGGAGAGTCATTGTGTAGGACTTGGTCTCAGGCTTTCGGAGGCATTGAGGAAAAGGTTAGCGAGCTATCTTGCCTCTCGTCGCCGCCATGTTATTATTCTAATCGCGTATTTCGAATTATTAACTCATTGTTAGTTCTCTTTCATGGCTGGCACCACCGCAAACGCCGTCACTGTTGGTTTGACACAAACTGACTCTGTCATGCAATGCCCACCTGATGCGTTGGAAACTTTCAAACGCGAGTTTATCCCTTTACAGTCTGTGCCACGATTTGGACAACCCGATGATGTTGCAGATGTAGTGGGTCTGTTGTGCAGCCGTGATGCAAGGTGGATAACAGGATCTGTCATCAGTGCCAGCGGAGGCGGGATCAAAATTGGATAAACAAGTGGATACATCAAGAGAAGCAAAACGTCCAGATGATGAATCAGCAAGGGTGTGAAAGGTGGTAAAGACAGAGGTTAATTTCAGTCGCTGCTTGCTATCGATTATCCACGCTGTTCCTATTGCAACTTTGCAGCATATTCATCGCCTGGATGCGTGGAAGCCGCTCCGTGTTTTCCTCCAGTTACTTGTATTCCTGGCGAGTTCTGCATGCATCTAATGGTCTTTACATGAAGCCTCAAGCACCCGTCGAAGCCGCCTTTACTGTATTCAGGGCAAAATTCCCAGCTCAAAATCCATGCCTCGACACGACATTCAATGCCGAGACATGGCTGCAGCCTGTCCTTGAACTTTACTTCTGGTCGCACAACGTTAGCAATACGTAGATAAATTCTAGATCCACTTATCTGCTGCATATCTTCCTCCGTCACAATGTTCAGTCTCAAGCTCACCTCTCTTTTGAAACTTTGTAATCTGTTGGCATTAATGTATATAATCAGCATGTCTGTCCCGCTGATCCCCACGCTCTACGAAGTCCAAAATCGTATTGTTATTCTTGATGTCACGATTAATGACCGTTGATACAGGAACCTTCTTGCTGTCTATATAGCTTGTCGCATATAGTAGAATAAGTTGTTAGAGAGCAACTCTAACATTGTGCTTTTTGGCCCGTTGGCTCAATGAGTAAATGCTTATTCCACTTGTTTGTCACACTTGATTTGCTGTTCGAGGTATGTGCTCATCATTAACTAGCTCGATACAAGAACTGAAGCACCGGCTAACACTTTTTATGCAGCCCCTCTCGAAGCCCTTGGTCTTGGACGTATCTGAAGCCATTCAACTTAGGCACCCCCTCAACAATGTCTTCATCTCGCTTGTTCTTGTTATCGGAGCCTGGTTGGTCTTCTTCTTGGTTATTCATAATTTCCATAGAGGGAAAATCTTTCGATGGAGACCTAAGACTCAAGTCGACATCGAGAAAGGTATTAAGGGGAGCGGTGGCTGGTTTTGGAAATGTGATTATCGTTTGAGGACACTTGATTGCAAAGCAATCCGCCTATACTCATTGGATTCTTTCATCAGAGCTACAGGAGAGATCATTTTCGAGCAGCCATCTTCATGGATATGGTCGTGATTTGCTTTTGCGAATTTCATTCAATAGATTTTGTAACATCCTCATTTCATAACGATGATGATGCCAAGAAGTGTGAGTGGGGACTAAATTACCAAAGCGCAAGGTGCCAAGAATGCAACCGTAGTGATTTGGTAGGAGATAGGCCGTAATTCTTATTTGTATGAAGGTGATTATAAATAAAATGGATATTTCAAAGCATCTTATGTCGATGAGTTTCTGCGAAGTAAGCCTGTAGTGTTTTGGAACATGAACTTCAACGAGGATTAAACTAATAATCTACCTTACGAAGAAGTGAAGATGGCTCCTAAACATGACGGCTGCTTGTTTGATTGAGATAGATACGTCTTCAAGTTCGTTCATTATGTGTTCCTTGGATGTTTGAAATGAAAGTATTCTCCGAATTTAGGACATCCCATTTGCTCTTCACCAATAGAGACCAAATCTTACCAAGCAGGGTCTATGCTGTCAATTGGCATAATCTTCCACCCATTCGGTCTCAATCTAAAGCGAACTAGACCCAAATCTCAAATATTGTGCCTATCGAAGCTCCTTTATCGGGAAATGGAGTTCTAATGTGAGTTACCTGATTCTTCGCATGCCGCTTCCCAAGGATCGAGCTTCTTAGTGTGGGTCAACTCTACAGACTTAGATTAAGCTCGAAGGCTTTTGTGATAGCGTCTTCTGGTAAGTGATGGCTTGCACGCTGTCACGGGGAGAAAAGTCGACAAAAGGAAGGAGGATGCTGTTCAGGACGAAATCTCCGGCTAGGTGTCGTCATCATGTGACAGCCGCGATGACCCCGCTTCGACGCCGCGTTCAACGCGTCAACCATTAAGGTTAATGCCTCGCACACCTCAACCCTCAAACCTATTCCACACCCAACCTCGACGATGCCTCCCAGCGCTGAACGACGTTTGCCACCTTCACAAGTCGACTGCAAATGGTGGATGCGTGGCTACTGCTCTCGAGGGAAGACATGCCATTTCAAGCACGATGATTCTATGTTCGCTGCGTACAACAAGCAAGACCAAGCAACGCCCAGCAGTTCAGCAGATGTCGCTTCGAGTCGCCCTTCTACAGTGCTAGAACAAGACGCTGGTAAGTCTAGATCTCAAGGTCAGCGAGTTGTTTGACAATGCAATCAGTCCCTACACCCATCGCAGCCTTGTCCCAAACCTGCGCCATCTGCTTCGAAACGCCAGATACTTATGGCCTCCTTGTGAACTGCGACCATGCCTTCTGCCTTGGTACGTGCTCTCTAACAGCTGTTATCATTATCTGACTTTTCTAGAGTGCATTCGCAATTGGCGTGCCACAGCCCCAAAGAATCCAGCATCTGAGAACGAATTGAAGAAGACGAGCAAGACCTGTCCCATGTGCCGATCCCATAGCGACTTCATCATACCGAGTTCGGTTTGGCCGCCTACCACCACAGAAGAGAATTCGATGAAGAAGGAAATTGTGGATGGATATCTGGGACGGCTCAAAACGATTCCTTGTCGATATTTTGAGAAGAGCGCCCAAGATTCCGCGCCCGATTACAAATTCAAATGTCAGTTTGGAAACCATTGTCATTACTCGCATACACATCCCGTCACGAAAGAACCATATACCTTCTCACCGGCAGAACTCCAACCACGGCGCAACCCACACAGGAGAGGCAGAGCAGCGGCACGATTCCTAGAAGAAATGGCAATCATGGAGATGCTGTTCAATGACATGAATGTTGGGCACCACGGTGGCGATGAATGGAATGATACAATCGAGGACGATGATGATTTTGGAGACCATTTTGTGTTTGAAACGGAGTTCGTAGGCCTTTCGGATAATGAGTTTGATGATTTTGGATATGATTATGGATGGGACTAGAGCTTCGGGCCTTTTCTTTTGTTCTTTTGAATAGTTCAAAGCTTGGGAGGTGTTCGGGCAGTCCACTTCGTGGTATTGGTTGGAGTTTGTGTCTCGCTCTTTGAAATAACACTAGCGGGCGAACTTTTGTGCAACAGGGGTGTTATTGATCCCAAGGTTTGGTTGGACATGGGAACACGAGACTGCTGAAGTTACTCATTGATAAAGAGATAACAAATTCTCAAACGGAATACATTTTACTTGGCGTTTGAATTGCTACCGGATTTGCTTTGTTGCTTGACTGTACAAGTTATTTGTATAACTTGGTTAAGTGATCAGTTTTACACCTTTAAATAATTGGACCATTGTAATTGGAGTTCGATGGGCACTCTTCGTTCCTAAGCCCTATCACAATTATTAAAGTTTGTAAGAGATGTAGAACGGGTGTAGAAGGCGAGTTGTTGGGACGGTGGTGCTGAGTCTTGCATAGTGGAATGGTTCGGTTTCTACATGATGGAGTTGCATTGTCAGAGCTAAGGTCCCTAACCACCAGGCCAGCGGTATCCGGCCCCAAATACCGGGCGGTGTGGGATTCTGCCCACGCGAGATTGCATTGGGGGCTAGAACAGGGGTCCCAAATACCGCTCCCCAAATACCGCTGGACAGGTGAGACCTCATTTCCCCCCTTCCCGTCGCCATTGAGCCCTGAAAAGCTGGCAATCCCTTCGCGGACAGCCTTTGCAGCTTCATAGCAAGTTTTATGGTGATGTGAGCATTACTACGTGAGCAATTCCTTACTCTAAATTGGCCCAAGTCGTCGTCCCCGTTTTCTTAGGGTTGCGGGCTTAGTCATCCAAAGACCCAAATATCTGTTTGGTTTTCAGCCACACCGCACAGCCACAGCCGTAGTCATGGTGGACTGGCTGGTCTACCACCCAGCTTATAAAGTCCTCGTCTGTAGGGTTCACGGCTTTGCGATATCGAAGCTGTTTAGCCATTTATTTAAACAGCATTCTAACATCGACTGCAAATCCCGGAATGCGATCGTCGCCGAGCATTTTGGACTAAAGCTTCGTCGTCCGTCCAATACTAACTTCCGCCATAGGCCAACGAATCCGATTTCTGCCATTAATAGCCTTGCTATCCATAAGGGTCTCGCTTGCCAGGACTACTAGGAATATCAGTTCTTGTTAACAAATCGGAAAATGCTCAAGGTGCATTGCAAGGACGGGCATCGATGGGAGCTAAGCAAGACCGACCTAACGCACTGATCTGAAGTCAAACTGCAGACCTTCTTCACTGTTCTTGGAAATGCTATCCATTATTTCTGCGTGACAGCTTCTGATACCGAAGCTTAGGGAGCAGCCGTGGTGGATAGAAGAGGTCGATCTTAGTGCCAACTGATCGACAATATTAAAGAGTAGTGGGCATACGAAAAGAAGCAGCAGGAGGAGCTGCAAAAGGTCCTGGCGGAAGGGCTAGACAAGCACGAGATAACCAATTGGCTAAAGAGAGCAGGGTGGCGGGCGCATTTCAAAAAGAGAGATCTTGCCGAGGTCTATGCTTGCAGTTGTATGCCTGGGCGGGAAGATGACGAGCTGCGGAGAATGGCTGCTGCTTTGGACCGGTTGTTCTTCAGCCGCTGCATTGGTGGCTTGAGGAGTATGCCCCTTATAACTCGGCTGCTCCTGGCTAGCCCTCACCACCAGGACGCCCACAGCCGGCCATTTGGGCCATTGCAGGAGAAAACGAGCATGGATCGGAATTTGACTTATTGAAAACGGTTCCTTTACTACTGCTTGAATGTCCTGCAGCTGGATAAGGCGAAGTTGCTGGAGAAGCACGGGTTTAGTTTTACTAGCGTGCAAAGAAAAAGCCTCGAGCAATTGTAGGGGCATTTGCAAAACGAGGATTAATCGAAAGAGGCTTTGGAAGAGGAGCTGCTTTAGATGTTAGCTAGTTTTTGGATGTAAAGGCTCGATGGAGATTCTTTTACTAGCCTACTTTAGCATTTTATTAGTATTTTAGGGATTAACGGGAAGTTTAAGCAGTTTAGACTAGTACATTTGTTTACGTACGTGCTAGTGGGGCTAGTATACGTGAGGAGAGCACTACTAGCGAAGTGGGCCATTCTAACCAAGAAGAGAGCAGAGATGGAGGATTTGAGGGAGCGGTTTGCCCAAGTGCGGAATACTTAGCTATGCAAGGCAACGTACTCTCCCATGGGCTACGTGCTTAGTCTGTTGCTGTACGGCCGGAGGATTGCCTAGGAAACTGGCAGCCGACTCATGGTGTCGTGGAGCAAGCAAAGTAAGCTGATGTACTTTATGGAAAAGCCAATGCTAATAGACGACATCCGGAGCATGGTGGCGGATATGACGGCGGATGTAGAGGATTTGCTTTAGGATTTTTTAATGTTTAAAAAGAGCGAAGATATCCGATTTACTATTCTATTAGTTGAGATTGAGAACGATTTGACCCAGATATAGCGGGGGAAGTCCTTTATCTATAGCAATAGCTTTGCTGGGAAAAAGATGGAAATATTGGAAGACCTTATTAATAAACGATAAAAGCGGGAGTTCTTGGATAAAAATAGTTAATGGAAATAGGCTAATATTCGGAAATATCTAAAGCTGGTAAAGAAGTTTAAAAAGCTTCTTTTGCTGCTAGCACACTTTACCAGAGGCCAGCTTAATCGGGGGAAAGAGATTACCGGCTTGCGTCTCGTTAATAGCATTAATTGAGATCGGAATGTTTTTGTTATTAATGGAGAAGTGGTGCTAGTTACTTAGTACTATAAATCCTTGGCCTATTTTAATTCCTTTAAGGTTATTTCTCGCTTTTTGCCCGAGCGGCCTAAGCAGCTAATAGTGATATATATAGTGTATATTCGGCTATTGACTAATCGCTGGAAGGCAAATCGTTAGGCATTATATAACAAAATGAACCCATCAAGTGATTTCATTTGGCATAGTGAAATTAGGCCATAAAATAGCAGCTAGATATTTAAAGCTATGGCCAAATAGACCCACCACTATATAGGTCGACGGATCACACTTTAAAACTGGCGGCATATTGCAATTGCCATTAGCAAGAAGCATGCTCGCTTGTGGGGTGCTACTAAAGCCGACTTTAAAAATGCTGGTAATAGCAATAATAAAAAGCAGTACGAGATTCCGGACGACTTAGCAGCCAGCCACACGGGTTAGATAGCAGCCAATTACGATGTGATTATTAATGTGCTCAAGTATTTGATAGCCGATTTCTTTAAGATTTTTGGGCAGGTTAGCTATTGATGGCATAAGTTCCTCGAGCCTATTGAGCAGTCGTTATCACAGCCAGCGCTGAAGAGAAAGGGTGCAGCGGACGTAACAAAGCTGACACTTTTAAAGCGGCCTAAAGTAATGTATTTTGAAAAGCCAAGCGCAGAGGCCAAAAAGGACCAGTTTATTCTGCAAGCTCTACGAACAGTTCTACGGGATGACTATGCTTAGTTCCGGACCGCATAGCAAAAAGAGGCTGTTCGGTTGGCGATTGCAAAAAAGACTTTATTCGTTATCATTCTGCTAATTGGTGGGGGGAAGAGCTTGATCTTCATAATGCCGGCTATGCTATTCGGGTTTGGGGTGACGATTGTCGTTGCATCGTATGCTAAGTTGAAGAGGCAGTTGGTTACCCGCTGTACTAACGCTGGCTTGGATTACAAGCATTGGCCTAAAGCGCGCGATTCCTGGCTATATGTAGTACTAGTGTTAGCGAAGGCAGCTTCAAGTAATAACTTCTTGTAGTGGGCTGCAGATCTGCATGTCCGGGGGGAGCTAGATCGAGTAGTCATCGACAAGTGTCATCTCACATTCACTGCTGCTAACGAGTACCGAAGGAAGCTTAGGGGTTTAGTGCTCCTACGCAATCTAGGCTGCTTATTTGTGTTTTTAATTGGAACCTTGCCGCCACTCTGCTAGCGGGAGTTCGAGAAGGCGATGCAGCTGCAAAATCCCCTTTACATCTGCGCATTTAGCCACCGCATCAATGTCCAGTATTCGGTGCTCCGGGTCCGCAATAAGTGGGGCCTAATAAAAGCCAAAAAGCTAGTCGATGCTTGGCTTGGGAGTCTGGCGCTTGGGGAGAAGGGCGTGATTTACTGCACGAGCCATATCAAATGCAAGGCATTAGCTCGGCAGCTGGGATGCCACTACTACTATGGGAATCCTAAGAATAGCAATGCTCATTTTCTTGCTTAGCGAGAAGTCGGTTTCCAAGCTTGGCTTCGGGGTGAAAGCCCGTACATGGTGGCTACGGCTGCTCTTGGGACGAGGATCGACGTGCCAAGCATTACATATATCGTTCACTTGGAAGCTTCGCATAGTATTATCGACTATGCTTAAGAAGCTGGGCGTGCCGGGAGGGCTGGGGAGCGTGTCACGGCTGTGATTATTATCGAGGACAAGAACTAGCCGGCAAAAAACTTAAAGAAAGATAGCTGCTTTGAGCTGAAAACGCGAGAGGTGAATAGTTTGATCCGAGCAACGGGTTATCGGTGTAGTATCTTCGGCCGGTACTTAGATAATAACTTGTGGGACTGCAAAAAGATCGATGCCGTCTTATATAATAATTGCTAATGAGAGGAATTGCTTTGGAAAAGTGAGCTTTTTTCCCAAGGCTTGTTTATATCTTAGGCGTATGGACGAAAGGTTGCTCGTGGGCTGGAACGAATGGAAGCCGCGCTCGAGGAGGTCGAGGAGTTGGGGCAGTGGGGATGTCGAATCTGCTAGATATTTAAGGGGCCGAGCGAAGGCTCCCAGCATACGTGGATGGAATGCTTTAAGATCAAAAAGTGTTTGTTCTTTCAAAGTTGTATAAAATTCCAACGGGGAATCAATTATCGGCGGGATCGCTAAGCGTAGTTTCTAAGCTGCTTCTACTGCCACGTCTCGCAGGAGCTTTATTCGGACGGCTATAAGACTAAAAAGGCTACTTGCCGATAAAAGCATGTGGTGATGCTAGTGGCGTTAGCTGTTTGCATAGACGAAAGGCTTTGGAGGCGGGTGCAGAAGTTGGCTGGGCGAGAACTGCTAAAGGAAAAGGAGTATTTGAAGTGGCTAAAGCGAAAGCATAGCAAGTTGGTTTGTGGGCATGAGATGACTAATGCCATAGCAATGTTTGACCTGGTAGTTAAATGGCGTATTGAGATTAAGGTATTTATAAAGATAAAGTAAATTTAGGGTTAGGGTTAGGGTTAGGGTTAGGGTTAGGGTTAGGGTTAGGGTTAGGGTTAGGGTTAGGATTAGGGTTAGGGTTAGGGTTAGGGTTAGGGTTAGGGTTAGGGTTAGGG